>JAXDDW010000160.1:40000-67500 GCA_034670385.1 Hoplostethus mediterraneus | reverse complement strand
TGTGATTCTAACTGGATCGTTCATGGTGCGTTTGCAGGACATCTCAGGCCTCCGCTCCATCAGACACTTGATATTTCAATCAGTGTTAAATCTCTCACTCCATCAACTCGTGGATTTCACAGGACTGCTGGTCGTGCGGAGGCGGGGTCAAGGTTCAGATTGAAGCTCGCCGCAATATGAGGTTTTCAATCACACACGTGAGCGGACGTGCGCGCGTGTGTGTGTGTGTGATGAAGAAAAGCATGTGTGTGTAGCATGAATGGTTTTCAATCACCCGTCTGTGTCAGGGTGTGTAGGTGTGTGATGTAGATGTTTGTCACACATAAGGTTTTCAATTGCGTGTGTGTGTGTGTGTGTGTGTGTGTGTGTGTGTGTGTGGATAAATGATGAGTGGGTCATTGGATGCTCCATTTCATCCCCCCCCCCCCCCCCCCCCCTCCATCTGCTGCAGTCACCCGGAGGCCAATAAGGAACAAATAGGGAGCATGAACTCCAACCAGGCGGCCCTCTGCTGGCCAGTGGGCGGGACTATTACCTAGACTGACAGCTTAAAGGGGCCAATAAAAAAGGCTTTCACAGTGCGTGTATGCTAGGGGTGGTTTATGGATCAATACCACAATACCTATACCAACTGCAGTATTTTACCTTACATCTGTCATCATCAGTGACTTCTGTCCTGCCTCACACTTCCTGTTGAAGAACTTCCTGATGTCCAATCCACAAAAGAAAATGACTGAAACTCTTGATCTCGAGATGTTGTTGAACTTTTTCATTTTCCTTGATCATTTTTGTGCAGCACAGCAGCAACACCCCTGGGCCTTCCAAGGTTTCTGACATTTTTAAAACATTTTTGTGGGTGTGTAATGGTGACCAATGACTACACAAATGCACAAATGAACTTGCTAACACATTCACTAAAATAAAAACATTTGTGGCTATCTAAAATCATGTGAAGTTACACACCTATTGGATTTTGCAAGTTTGGAGCTTTTTCATTGGCTCAGGACGACCACATGGTGTAGTTGGCTCATCACTCGTGGTTGGCTCGTTGCAGAAAGGGGCGTGTCGGCGACCGGCTAGCCTGACAGGCCTTACTGAGGGAGCAGACGTCCCTTGGGTCCCGTTTGTATGGGACTGATATTACCGGGGGACGTCCAGTGATTTGTACCAGGGAATCAGTCAACCGGTCAGTCAGCCAATCAATCCACAACGCAGCCAATCGGTGTAATGTGTTGAGCAGGAAGGAGCTAGTTGGTCTCGCAGGAGTAGCAGCAGTTTAATTTAAACATGCTCCCCCAGCAGGAGACCGACTCAACAGTAATTGCACATCAGGGCTTTTCCAATAACGAGGCTAGCCGGCTTGGTGAAAAGTTCTCCGGCTTGGCGCTCGAACGGCCGACGTTTTCACAACGCACCTCCGGCAGTCTGCTCAGCGGCGATGCCTCAGGTACCACGCCCTCACACCACAGAGGAAGGAGAGGAGGAGGAGGAGGAGGAGGAGGAGGAGGAGGAGGAGGAGGGGAAGTTGGCGAGAGGAGTGGATTAATTGCCTTCAAGTTCACGAGTTCAGAAATTATCAAGTTCACACGGAGCGTGAGAATCCCACCACCTGAGACCTGTTGCCGAGGGAGACCATGTTCAGCCTGGCTGGGTGTTAGCTAACGTGGTGCGTTCACTGACAGCTTTCGTTCCAAAACGGGATATCCTCCGTTTGACAGACTCACACCAACACGACAAAATGTTGCAGAATATTAACGTTGTTTCAGCTGTCAGGAGAGTTGGGCTTCGAAAAAAACAAGACTGGAGCTTCAGGAAACTCTTCAAGAGACAACCAAACTATTCTATCTATCTATCTATCTATCTATCCATCTATCCATCTATCTATCCATCCATCCATCCATCCATCTATCTATCTATGTATCTATCTATCTATCTCTCTATCTATCTATCTATCTATCTCTCTATCTATCTATCTATCTATCTATCTATCTCTCTATCTATCTATCTATCTATCTATCTATCTATCTATCTCTCTATCTATCTATCTATCTATCTATCTATCTATCTATCTATCTCTCTATCTATCTATCTATCTATCTATCTATCTATCTATCATCTATCTATCTATCTATCTATCTATCTATCTATCTATCTATCTATCTATCATCTATCTATCTATCTATCTATCTATCTATCTATCTATCTATCTATCTATCATCTATCCATCTATCTATCTATCTATCTATCTATCTATCTATCTATCTATCTATCTATCATCTATCTATCTATCTATCTATCTATCTATCTATCTATCTATCTATCTATCTATCTATCTATCTATCTATCTATCTATCTATCTATCTATCTATCCATCTATCTATCTATCTATCTATCTATCTATCTATCTATCTATCTATCTATCTATCTATCATCTATCCATCTATCTATCTATCTATCTATCCATCTATCTATCCATCTATCTATCTATCTATCTATCCATCTATCTATCTATCTATCTATCTATCTATCTATATTATTGGAGTTGTTTATTATTATTATATAGTACTAACAATAATAATAATAATATAATACTCTTATTGAAGAACTGTACCAGGGATTAAAAGAGTCATAAAAGGAGGTCAAAAACAATAATATTAAAAGGTCAAATCATAAAAGTGAGTCTCTAAAAGTTTCATCCAGTGATTTAGAAGATGATACAGATTTATCAAGCCTAAACTCCTCAGGCAGGTCGGTCCAGCAGCCAGGAACCTGAGGACCCTTGAGGACCCCTGCTGTGATCATGGGGTTTAAAGGTCTGTCAGACCTGATCCTGCATGATGATCAGTTAAATCTTAAAACAGGTAACCGGTGTAAAGATGTTACAATCAGGGTGACGTGATCTCTCCAGGGTGACGTGATCTCTCCAGGGTGACGTGATCTCTCCAGGGTGACGTGATCTCTCCAGGGTGACGTGATCTCTCCAGGGTGACGTGATCTCTCCAGGGTGACCTGATCTCTCCAGGGTGACCTGATCTCTCCAGGGTGACGTGATCTCTCCAGGGTGACGTGAAATTCAACAAGATGGCAGAAAGCTAGACATCATTAGGAAATTATTTTTCTCTTCCAAAAGTGAATTTGGTCGATGAAATGATGAAAATGCAGAGCAGATTTTGGAATGTACCATCTACTGTGGTTAGTTTCCCGCCCGGTTGTCCAGGTAAAACTGAGCTGAGCAGTACGGGAATCCAGCGGCGTCCCGGTGAAACGAAGGAATGAAGGGTTGCTGTTCGTTCCTTTTTTTTAGACAAAATCGTTGCTTGAAATTCATCTTTCATATGATCCAGTTATGTTATATTTGGTAGACAAAGGTAGCAAACAAATGAACTGAATTTCTTACACTTGCCACACTTGAAGAGATGTCAGCTCATCTTTTGCAGGGGCAGGTGACACGTTTTTCAAGTGGTGGATATCTCAACTCTGTACCGCCTGGGATCGATGGGAACCCGGCGAGTGATGAACGCATCTTTCAGATCTGCCTGGATTGGAGGAGGCTGGCTGACGCTGTTTAATGTTCAGCTCAGGTCTCAGTTGAAAGAAATACTAATCGAAATAGAATGATAGAAAAAAAAGCAGTGATGGAAATCCAGCGAGGTTGAAAGAGCGAAGCACATCTCTGTCTCCCCGCCAGCTTCCATCTTCCTCCTCATCTTTCTCCTTTCTCCTCCTCCGAAGACACTAATCGTCCATCACTCATCCATCCAATCATCCCTTTCCATCCATTCACTTTTATTTTAACTCTATTTATTTATTTATTTTTAATTTTAACATATACTTTTATCCAATAAAATGTGTTTTATCTGCCGTTGTTTTTACTGTAAAGCTGTGAAAAGCACCATATAAATGCGATGTATTATTATTATTATTATTATTATTGTTGCAAAATGTCGATTAACTTGCATTTGAACCCTTTTCACTTCAAACATGGTTTAAAGACTTACTGTCACATTTATCAAGCAGATTACTGTAATCCTATTTTGTGTCTATTACTCAGATTGTCAAGGTTTTTAGGTTTTATTTGATTCTAACGTGACATCTCATGTAATGCAAAGAAAACGTTAAAGGAAATAAAGATGGAGACAAAGGAATACCTGCAGAACGGTTTGACAAAAAGGGTTAGGATGAGGACAGAGGCAGTGAGACCTGGGGAATGAAGCCTTTAACTGGCGATAGCGGGAGAAAATCCAATTCTTAATGTATTAGCCTTTTGCTCTTCCTATCTGTCGGCCTCGTTTCCTCCCCCTCCACCTGTCTTCCTGCTCGCTTTCCCCCGGCCTATCGGTCTGTCAGCCATTCCTCTCAATCTATCAAAAACATCTCCGCTCACTTCCCTCTAACTGTCTGAGTCTATCTTGGTCTCTTTATTTCTGTTATTCCCTTTCCTCCCATCACTCTCTGTCGATCTATCTCGGTGACTGTCTCTCTCTCTCTACCTTGACCTGGTTTCTGCTCCACTTTGTCTAGCAGCGACGGAAACAAAGAACAGGAAGTAGCTACTCTTTGTGTCAGATTTTTTTGCTACGACACCAAGCGGTATCATAGCAGAGACTACATGAATATATCTTAGGATAGCCAGGAATACACCGGATTTATGATCTGGAAATAACAGCATCCATACACTCTAGCATTATACCTTTCATATGTTTTCAGTGGCACACATTATCGTTGGCAGGTACTACCCGGCGGCAGGAGGTACGTCTTTATTTCTGAGTGTATATGACAAAAATCATATTTCATGGTAAATATTGACAGTCGTGTCGAGTATACAATACCAAAATTCTATCAATTAAATTATATTTTCGACAATGTTGGGTGATATGTTGGGTCTTTTCCACTGGGCTTCAGTCTAACGTTACTTAGCCAGGAGAACTGTGGTTATTTGGCTCCGCCCACTGAGGTGTAACCCAACCAATGAGATTATTCTCCCTCCTGAGTGGCTCAGCATCCGAGAGATGTTTGTATAACTAAAACTTCATGAGTAACGCTCTCGGGTTCCCCCCTTCAGCGATCCTCATCGGCTGACAGCAGATGTAGGTGAAACTATTTCCTCACGTTGAAGATGTTGAAGAACTTCTTCACACTTTAATATTCTTTTAAACGACTGCCAGAGGAGCTGTAGAGGTTATATCATCTATGAATCTGGAAGAGGGAGCAGAGCTGTGGCAGAGTTACAGCTGGTAATGGTGATGTAATGGCACAATCAGAAAAAAGGGCATCTCAGGTTTGAATTTATCATTTAATATCACTTTGAATATAGTTAAGGGAAAAACCAAAGTGGAAACGAAGGCAGAATTGAAACAGCTTTAAGATTTACAGTAGTTCCACCAACATTACTGAGGGTTTCCAGCCCATCTTCATTAGCTCGCAATGAATTTCAAGTTTTGAAATTAACTTATCTCATAAATCCCCAAAGTTCTCCTTGCATCCAAAGGGCATCTAAAATGCTTGTAGCAGACTTTTAATTTGATGTATTCTTGGCTGTGGGAGCAGAGAAGCTCTTGTTCTTCATTCTATCGGTCCGTTGTTGAAACGGTGCTTGTTGTGAACTGACTTGTGACTGATCTTTGATCTTAACCAGTCAGGTTGCCGTCCGTTGCGTAACCCGGGTCGCCCCGTTCACACCGAGCTTCATCTGACCCAGGTAATTCCCAGGTGGAGAGCAGGGTCCCAGGTCTGATAACCCTGCAGAGCCATTCACACCGACGCCATGACCCGGGAATAACCGGAGTCGTCGCTCCGGTGTGAAAGGGGTATGAAGGGGTATGAAGGGGTATGAAGGGGTATGAAGGGGTATGAAGGGGTATGAAGGGGTATGAAGGGGTATGAAGGGGTATAAAGGGGTATGAAGGACGTGGGGCAGAAAAACATCAAACTCTCGCCTCTCTCAAACGACAGCAGGGCAGTTTGAGAGTTTGAGACCGGGAAGAGAAAAGTCCTGTAGTTTGTGTTCGTTAAAACTCTGGAGTTTGTTTCGTCTGTTTCATCTGGTCCAGCTGAGACTCACCAGACAAGACAATCACGTTAATCAGCGTCTATTCAGCCTGGCTGTAGTGATGCTAACCTACAGGTGTCTGGGGGGGGGGGGGTAGTGCAGAATGAAGATAAGGAACTATATTTTGATTTATACTTTATAAATGGGGCCAATTGCTGATTTCAGTTCTGTGTTTTGAAGAGATTTTAGTCATGAAGAGGCAGAATTGAGTTTAGTCTTGATTTATAATTGCAGTCTGAGTGAAAAGCAGAAATGTTGCAGGATTGATTTAAGGGTTTGGTACGTGAATGTCAGGTTATCATTACTGTGCGTCAAATTCCAGTAAAGGATTGAGAAAAAAACTGCAATAACAGATGAAGTATGTATTGATCCCTGAGGGGAAACTGGGTCGTTACAGCAGCAGAGAACGGAGGAGTCGCTGAGAGAACACAGACACCAAATGAACGACATAATTAAAATTAACATTCAATTAGAGACGGAGAAAATACGATCTACAAAGACTACAACATCACATCAGTTACTAATTACGACAACTGGAATTAGATCATTATTTAACAGAACTGAGAATACGAAGGCTGAAGAGGATCTGATGACGCTTTCAGTGGAGTGAAGCAAACATTTTTCTGTCTTCCTTGTCGACACCGCAGTGAAAAACACACAGATGTGCAGCATCTTGAAACAGCCGACAACGATCATGGGCACGCTGGTAATATGAATGTTTCCCAAAATAGTTTTAGTCCAGTCTCCCCCGCCTCCCCCGCCTCCACAGTGCTGTGGTATAGTTGCCCACAAATCTCAATTCCCCAAACGCTTTAATAAAGACGCTGCTGCCGTGTGAAGCGTTTCCTCACGCAGCAGCAGAGAAACCACATCTGCAGTATCTCGCTTGATGAATGAGATTTAATATCGGGGGTCCGGCGCCGCGCCGAGATGGAAGACCCACAAAAACACCAACCGAACAGCACTGAGGTCAGCGGGAGCGAAAGTGATGAATGCAAAGCTGAACGAATAAACACCAAATGTTGAAGGAGACTGGAGATGGGTGAGCGAGGCGAGATGGAGAGGAAAAAAACTGTTGCTGAAACGGCTCAAATTACAATTTGAGATCAGGGGAAAGTGAAAAAACCCCAAGCAAGTATCTTCTGCTGAGAGTGTCAATTAAGAATTATAGTGTTGAAGTGTGCATGGGTGTGTGTGTGTGTGTGTGTGTGTGTGTGTGTGTGTGTGTGTGTGTGTGTGTGTGTGTGCGTGTGTGTGTGTGTGTGTGTGTGTGTGTGTGTCATTTGTTTAAGGAACATCAGCAAAATCAAATCCAATCAAATCTGATTGATTTAATTGTACAGCCCTTCATCAGTTCCAGTCTCTCAGGCTTCACAGTGTCCAACATGTGAAACAGTAAATGGTTAGTACACCACATCCTCCAGCCTTGGACCCTCACAGAGGACCAGGAAAACCCCCACAAAACCTGTCAGGGAAAAAAATGGAAGAAACCTTGGGAGGGGTTACTGAGAAAGGGAGGGGCTACTGAGAAAGGGAGGGGCTACTCGGAGAGGGAGGGGCTGTATTGCTGTTGTTTCCATTATTCAGTATTATTCTTGTTGTTGTCACATAATGATTTATTGATCTTTCTATTATTATTTCTATACCAGGATTCCTCCACAGCTGCTTCCCAACAACCAACCATCGTCTCCGTGCATCATGTTGTTTACCTGTATCCATCTTTACTATCTATCTGTCATTTCTGTTTCTTTGTTGTTGCTCTGTGTGCTCGTCTGTCTGCCGTTGTTCATCCTTGTTTGTTTTGTCTGCACTTAATATCAATTAAATAAAAAACAAAGAAGCTGGAGCTGAGCTGTAAAAAATAAACTTGCTTCACTTTGTAAAAAACAAGCCTGTCAGGTTTAGACGTGTGTGTTATTAAAATGAACTGACTGCCAGGCGGCTGATAGCACCATATTTGTCAAGAACTAGCGAGACGAGGTGCGCACGTGTGAAAGTGGTGTGCACGGCAGTCTGCATTACGGTGAGGGAAAGAGAAATCATGTCAGGTCACAGATAAATCACACCTAGACACAGTCCAGGTACCAGTACCAATACCTGGTGTGAAGGGGGCAGCCGGTGTTGAGGTGCTCAATGATACATGCAGCGATGTGAGTTTAGCCTTCGTCAATAACACGTTGTGGTCGGGTTCACTTCGGGTCACCAGTCATTCTACTCCCATGCAGATCCGGCTAATAAGCTTCCACAAGGGGGTGACATCTATCGAGACGGGGATAAAAAGGATGATGATGAAAGTCAGAACAATTCAAATACATTTTTCATCTAAGAGGCACCAACAGCCTTCTGCCGAGAGAACCAGAGAAAAGAGGCAAAAACTAAAAGAATTTCCCCTTCATCAGGCCGAGGAACTCTCTGGCCCATTTACACCACAAACTCCATCTGCAGTTTGGTCGTCACCGACGGTCAACCGACATCTGTCAAGTTTACCGATTCAACCTTCACCACCGATAATATCAAAGATGTTTTATATTTACTACCTGATATTGAAACGTCCTGTAGTGTGACCGCAGCCCGCCAACAGCCAATGGGAGCCGAGTTTACACTGAGGTCCTGATGTCAGCATCAGCAGGATAAAAGGTTAAAGGGTCTATGAGTACCATTTTAACACCAACAAATCACCACATTGATTTAGAGACGTTGGTATCATTACCGTAAACAAACCAGACCACCACTAGAAGCCTGTCAGCCTCTACCAGCCTCTACCAGCCTGTCAGCCTCTACCAGCCTGTCAGTCTCTACCAGTCTCTACCAGTCTCTACCAGTCTCTACCAGCCTCTACCAGCCTCTACCAGCCTGTCAGCCTCTACCAGCCTGTCAGTCTCTACCAGTCTCTACCAGTCTCTACCAGCCTCTACCAGCCTCTACCAGCCTCTACCAGCCTCTACCAGTCTCTACCAGCCTCTACCAGCCTCTACCAGCCTCTACCAGCCTCTACCAGCCTCTACCAGCCTCTACCAGCCTCTACCAGTCTCTACCAGCCTCTACCAGCCTCTACCAGTCTCTACCAGCCTACCAGCCTCTACCAGTCTCTACCAGTCTCTACTCTCATTCTACTTTGTGTCCACCGGGTCGATTTGGAGGGAAATCTGCTGGATTGCTTTACGTCACCAAACAGGAAGAGGGCGCTGTTCTTCCAGCGCTAACGGAGATAAAGATAAAGAGTTTCTGGCAACAGGAGAAGGAGAGAAAGGCTGGGAGTGTGTGAGAGAGAAAGAAAGAAAGAAAGAAAGAAAGAAAGAAAGAAAGAAAGAAAGAAAGAAAGAAAGAAAGAAAGAAAGAAAGAAAGACAAACGATGAGGTTTATGGGAAATGTAGTCTTCAGTTTGAGAAACCCCAGCACTAACTATCCCACCGGCGTCAGACAGAGACTGCCAATCATCCATGTGTTTACGGTAATAACACCACGGTCTCAGTTAACCTGACGTGACGTAGCGCCGCCGAGGTCTGTGACGTCCTGCATCCTGTGTGTGGCGCCGTTGGGATCCTGAACGCCCCTCACCGAGGCGTCCACCGAGTCAGCGCTGCTTATCCTCCTGTTACCTGCGTTGCCCCTGGTTACGGGAGCAATCTCCTCTCTCCTCCTCCCATCATGCCTTGCCTTGCATTCCAGGCACGCAGCAGAGTGTGTGTGTGTGTGTGTGTGTGTGTGTGTGTGAGTGTGTGTGAGTGTAAGTCAAGGGCGTGCACATAAAAGCACAGAGAGAGGGGAAATTGGTATAGACAGGGAGAGGACACACACACACACACACCCAATACACACATATCCTTAAGTTGATACACCACATGCACACTTATTAACATACACTCACATGCACACAGGAAAAGGAGATACTTTCACACACGCGCGCGCGCACACACACACACACACACAGCCGGCACTTCTACTTCTGCCACTCATATTCTTTGCTTTGAGCTTTGCACGTGCACACACACCGATAGACTTTTCATTTTAGTGCATGTAAACTGTTTATGTTGTTGTGTGTGTGATCTGTGCAACGCACATGCACACACCGTCTTCTTTGCTTTGAACGTCCTAACACACACACACACACACACACACACACACACACACACACAGATATCAAAGTATATGCTGTATACTCGTGATGGTGGTTTGTGCTTCACACACATTTTAGTGTCTATGAAGTGTTTTCATTCTTTGCTTTCAACAGCCTTCGCTTCCAGGTCTACACAGTGTATTGATGTACACACACACACACACACACACACACACACACACACTACCACCCACATCTGAACAAGTCAAGTTAAGTAGTGTTCAGTGTGTGTGTGTGTGTGTGTGTGGGGGGGGGGGGGGTCATCTGATGCAACAACCTGACAATCTTAGCACTGACAACCTTTTTCCTGGGAGCTGAGCCCTCTGTGTGTGTGTGTGTGTGTGTGTGTGTGTGTGTGTGTGTCAGACAGTTAGAAGTCTGTGAGCGTGTGCAGAGCAGTAAAACACAGACGAGTCAAAGCACATTTGATATCCACTGAATGTGAAATGTAAAATATCAGGGGGACATGAAGGGTCGGGGTGTTAACGGAGCTTCAAGAAAGCTTAGTTTCCACATCACCACTACCAGCCTGTCAGCCTCTACCAGTCTGTCAGCCTCTACCAGCCTGTCAGCCTCTACCAGCCTGTCAGCCTGTCAACCTCTACCAGCCTGTCAGCCTCTACCAGCCTGTCAGCCTCTACCAGCCTGTCAGCCTCTACCAGCCTGTCAGCCTCTACCAGCCTGTCAGCCTGTCAACCTCTACCAGCCTGTCAGCCTGTCAACCTCTACCAGCCTGTCAACCTCTACCAGCCTGTCAGCCTCTACCAGCCTGTCAACCTCTACTCGGTATTTTAATATGTCCATCGGGTCGATTTGGAGGGAAATCTGCTGGATTGCTTCATGGCACAAAACAGGAAGTGTTTTTTTTTTGTTTAAATCTGTTTATTAGGTTTTGCAGTTTTTTCAACATAACAAATAATGGTACATATGTATCCCCCCCCCCCCTCCCGTCCCCACAGCAGAGATAAACAGGAAGAAGCGTTGGCCATCAAATACAAAATAGGTAATGGGAAAGTTCAGAATACAAAAACAAAACTGCAAGCAGCAATACAAAAAATCCAGATGGAATAATCAAATCAAAGACAAAATTGCCCTTGTGTAAAGATAATATGTACAGAATTTTGTCCCCAAGCAACTTTAAGTTTGTTAAGAGTTCCGGGTTAATGGACTCTATTTCAGCATGTATAACTGACATTAGACTCTTTACATTGGGGTTCGGAAATGTCTTGTCTGGAAGTAACAAAATAGATGAGATCCAGGCAAATTGAATCTCTCAGATCAAGTCTGAAAGTCCCTTTGCTGTACGGATCATCAACAGTTCTGATTCCCTTGTTAAACCAAGTTTGGAAGATGAGATCAGTGGTATCACAATATCACCATGGTTACGGTGGTGGACAGGTGGTTACGACATCTTGGGGAATGGGCGGATGGTCTGTTGAGACCAAGGTGCCTCCTGAATTGCGTCCAGATCTTTATAGTGTGTGTAACAGCCTGAACATACTAAAGAACAAAGAGACTGCTGGGAAGAGGACATCTCCATTTGCCTGGATTGGACCAGTAGAGGAGCTTCTGAATGTTGCGTGTCCAATAGTAATTAAGAAAATTTGGAAGGGCCATCCCACCCATCGACTTAGGCCATTGGAGATACACCTATTTTTGCTTCCCTATAGAAAGGAAGATATAGTCTGGTCAAATGTTATGAAAAAACGTTTCCTAATAAATACTGGGATATGTTGGAAGATGTATAACAATTTGGGTACCATTTTGATCAGGTTAATACAGCCAGAGGGGCAGAGTGGACCAACGGCTGAAATCGTCCTTACAACATTCTAGTAATGGGAGGAAATTTTCCTTGAACATATGAGGGAATGATTTAGCGATGAAGTATTTAAACCCACTATCTGTTTAAAAGGAAAGAGTGAATGAGGCATTCTTGTGGCTATTGGGCTTCTAGGAAAAAGTTCACTTTTCTGAAAGTTCAGTTTATCCCCTGAAAATCTACCAAACTGCTCCAGTATACACATAATGGAATGGATTGGGTGACCCCACCTCTCACAATACCCTCAAAGCTTGGCTCGCTACGAAGCCAAATAGCTGAAGGTTCAATGGCAATCACAAACAGCAATGGGGATAGAGGGCAACCTTGTTTGGTGCCACTTTGAGAGGAAAGAAAGCTGAATGTAGTCAGAGATAACTGAACCTACAGGGACTGGATATAAAAGTTTAATCCACCAGATTAAATCCTTACTAAACCCCATTTTTCCCAGAACAAATCCACTCTACCCTGTCGAAGGCCTTTTCTGTGGAGCTCGGTGAATTATGTCAAGCAATCGTCTTGTGTTCAAACAGACGGCCTCCCTGGATGAAGCCTGTTTGGTACTTTGCTACAGGCAGCTTTACCCTTCAACCCTCTTGTCAAGGAGGTCTTCCTGACGTTTTGGCGGTTCCTCCATCCACCTCCGCAGATTGATGCTCATGCGTGTGCACGTGCGCGCATCCTCACAGAGCTGAGCTGGAAGTCGCCCCACACAGTGTGTTACGTTGATTTATAGACACACTGTAAATCAATACGGCCCAGAAATACAGCCGATAAATCAGATACACAGACGCCTGCAAATGTACGATGCCTTGACTGGTATTTCATGTGTGTGTGTGTGTGTGTGTGTGTGTGTGTGTGTGTGTGTGTGTGTGTGTGTGTGTGTGTGTGTGTGTGTGTTGGAGGGGGGAGTAAATCCCATTCCCCAAGTGCTCATCCTGTATCAGTGTCTATCTGATCATTCTTCACTTAAACTAGCTGGGTGATAACTGACCCTCCTGGCCCCGATGGCTGGGAAAAATGGCCTCCTTATGAGTGTGTATGTGTATGTGTGTGTGTGTGTGTGTGTGCGCGTGAGAGCGTGCATGTGTGTGTGGTGCTAAATGCTGTCAAGGAAGGTCGATTAAGGAATATAACATGTGGGTGTCATCGTGTGTGTGCACATGTGAAGCAAATTGCTCTCATGAAAGGACGATCAGGGATTATAATGTGTGTGTGTGTGTGTGGTGTGTGTGTGTGTGTGTGTGTGTGTGTGTGTGTGTGGTGCCAACGCTGCCAATCAAGCTCATTTAAAGAATATTACATGTAACTATGATGTAATGTATGTGGTTCAGTGTTGTCAGGCAGGGCTGCTAAATAAACATTATCGTTTTCCTGTGTGTGTGTGTGTGTGTATACGTGCGCCAGCATGTGCACGTCGAGCAAGCTGAAGCAGCATCACTCTGCATGCATCCATGCGCGGTTTCAAAATGGCTGTCAAGGCGCATCCATTAAGGAGCTTAATGGCCTCGTAAACGTGACGCTGAGGGCTTCTGGGAAAATCACACGGCTCCATCTTCACAAACTGGAAGCCTGACACAGAGGGAGGTGTTGGGATATAGGTGGTGGAGGTGCCATGGTGATACACACACACACTGCAGGTCCCTTTATAGTCAGCGGTTGAAGCCCATTTAGAGTCAACACGTCTGAACTCCTGAACCTGCCGTGTAATTATAGGACCGTAAAACGCCAGGCAGCGGCGAGTGATGGAAAGTAATTTCCGCTGTGAGAGACAGAGGTGTGTGTGTGTGTGTGATAGTGTCGATGAAGTCAGAAAGAAAGAAAGAAAGAAGAAAGAAAGAAAGAGTGCAGCATATATCCAATCTTTCCCTAATAGTAGCAGCGCTCAGTGATGCTCTATCTCGCCCTGCAGACTACAGCTGAGCTCTCTCTCTTTATTTCCTTCCCCCTCTCCCACCTTTCTCTCTCTCTCTCTCTTAAACACTTTCTTTTAAGTTGCCCTCCTTCTAGTTCCTCCTCCTTCTCTCCCATCCCATCCTCTCTCTCTCCCCCATCTTTTACTTGGTGTCTCAATCTTTCCCCCTTTTTGGTTAAATTTACTGTCTGGCTTCTGACTATTGCTTGTTTGTAATGTTGGTGATGGAGGATTTCAAAGCTGCACTAGACTTGTATGTAATAACATCCTGTCACAGACCGGGGCCGTTAACAGAGAACATCATCTCACCACTAATTGAGACGACGCTGATGATGTTTGGCGTCAGGTATGGTCAGTGCACAGGAAGTGAGGAATCGAACCGTCCTACGGCGAGGGGACTGCAAACCCACGCTGTCCCTCCAGCACCTCGTGAAGCCAGAAGCCAAAAGGAGACGAAATGAAAGCCAGAGACTCGATTCGGTTCCTTATTAAAATCTTCTTTTTATTTCTGTCCTGCTCTCAATACAGCACAGTATTGTCATTGTCCCCAGTGGTGGCGGCGGTGGTGGCTGAAGCAGAGTGGTGGTAGCATCTGAACCACCCTTACCTGTGTGTGTAAGTATGTGTGTGTGTGTGAATCAGAGTGTGTGTGTGTGTGTGTGTGTGTGTGAGTGAGGTGCTGACAATAGTGTGGCACACCCAGCCATCATCCCATACAGTCAATCAATACAGCAGTATTAGTACAAGGCCTTGAAACATTGTTCAGAGTGGTGTACAGGCAGATACCATGTAGGGTCTTGAATGTGTTTCCACTGCAGGGTGAAACGAGGCTTCCCGGGGCTCGGGTTGAAAAAAAAAAAATTTTGTCTGACATAAAATAAACCACTTTGACGGATGGCTTTGTCCAAACTGACTTACAGTATCATGAGAGCGTACATTCTTAGCAAAGGTAGCCCGAGTGAGAATGGAGCCCCTCCCCCCTGCAGAGTTCGCTCGTCCCAAACCGATGTTCTGGGTGATGCTGTCTGACTTGCATGTCTAAAAAAAGAAAAAAAAAGAGAAGAAAGCCCCGGTCCGGCCACGCTTCGCCCCGCGGTGGAAACCAGACGAGTGAGCAGCTCAGCTGCTCCGGACGCCTCCGTCACACTGGCTGACCGGCTCGGTAAAACGAAGAAAGACACACAGTGTGTTTGTTGTGTTCGTATTCTGTTTTTTCTCTCTCTCCTCCTGTGTTTAACAGCACAGCGGCTTGGCAGGTACAACACGCTGTATGTACGTATATCAAAGTCCTTGTATGTACTGTATAGCTTGGTTGGCAGGGGTAGCTGTGCACGTCTTTGTACAGTAATACAGCTACTGAGAAATTGCAAAAGAAAGCCTGTGCTGCTCGCTACATCGTGTTTTTCAAAGAGGTCACCTCACTCGCTGTACACCGCGGTATAAACTCCTGGGTCCGGGATCCAGACCCAAAACAGGGTCTGGTGTCTGACCCCGAGTGAGAGAGTGGTAAAAGCTGCTTTATCCGTAAAAGACTTAAGTAGACGTTAATTTACAGCCAAAACTAAAAAGAAAGGCCCCTCTGGGTACACAAACACACACCACCACTGCTACAGTGACACGGTCATAAGACACTCCCCTCCACGCTGTCACCTTGTTGAAATCTCGTCGTTAGCTAAGGTAAGATAGCTAATGGTGGCGGATGGTCGGTCTTAAGTGAGCAAAAACACAGTTACATACTGGTCTCTGTTTTCGCTGGGGGGTAGGGGAGCTGGGCGGGGGGGGTGGGGGGGGTCAAGACGAGGAGAGACAGACGGACAAAAAAGACATATTCATAGAGATAATACCGTAAATTTAGTAGACAAACTTATATAACATAGATCTTAGCATCTTGAAATATACTATCATATATATTTAGATATGCTATTCGAGATGAAATAAATATAATATATCCACAGATATTCATCTTTTTTTTAAAAATAGACCAGCTTTACAATTGCAGACACGCATCAACACAATGGATGGATGTAAGGAAAAAGGGGGTGTGAGAGAAGGAAAGAGTGGCGGCTCATGTTGTTGAAGAAACTATCTTTGTGTTCACACCGCTAGCAGCTGCCTCGCTGTGCTGCTGTCCAGTCGCCAATCTAAGCTAGTTGATTGCCTGCTGTGGTGTAGCAGCGGTAGTTGGGACTTACAGCAACGCTAGTTCACGATGGCCGACGGCGCCAAAAATAAAAAAGGTTTGGCGGCGGCGGCGGCGGCCCACTTTCCATGTCGGCAAAAAAACTGAAATGAAGCCTAGTAACATCAGCAGGTCTTAGAGAGTGAATGGACGTCTGATTTGTGGAGTTGCTGGGGGTGTGAACGCACAAGAGCAGGTCATATTTAGTCTACGCTTCGCCTGGTTTCACCGAGATGCTCGTAAGCTGATTGTAATGAGGAAAGCACTGAAGTGTTTCCATCTATAATTGTGAAACGTGGCTTCGCCTAAAAGTTGAACTAACAAAGCTTCCTGTTGTCAGTGAGTATCAGGGATAATCGAGTATTTGTGTTTTTTTGTTTTTTTTAAAACAGATATTTATCATAATGGAGCTGGAATGAGAAACAATATCCCCAAATATCAAGATGCTAAACAACAATTTTCTCTACTGCTACCCACCTCCACAAATATATATATGAGATATATATCTAGATTTTTTTTTCCAAAGAAAGGCAGACAAACTCTACACAACAACTTCATGTTAAAAAACTTAAATTCTCTTTTTTTGTTTTCTTCAGCTGAAGTAAGTTATGGCTCAGATGCAGTTCCAGGCAAACACAGGAGCTGACCAGACTATTATGGGATAGCCGGACCAGGCTTGGTGGCCCACTGACAACATCAACAGTGTTGGGCCAGTAGCTCCAGTAAAAATCCAGCGATGTCACGATGCTAACCATGCTAACGGCGCTAACCTGTAGTCCAATGTCCTGGTGCTAAATGCAAATGTCGGGTGGAATGTCGGGCTACTTGAGCGCTAGCTAGGTGCTTGACATCGGAGTGTAAGTGCTGGTGTCAGCTCGGCTTTAAATCGGTCGTGGATAAAAAGCTATAGCTCTTGGTTACACATTTACAAAGAGACAAATCATTTTTAAAAACCACACAGGAGGTGCTGTCGTATCTTTGACACATCGTCACTCGGATCCAGCGCTCTGTCTGCAAACGTCTCATCTGCTAGCATAGTCTCTGACATCGCAACGGCACTCGCACTCGATCAAGATCTCATCTGACATGCTTTGCAAATCGAAATCTTCTCCATCCGTTCAAACTGTCCTGCTAGCATAAGGCTAACGAAAAAACACACACTTCTTTCCTCAAACTTTAAACAGGCATGGCAGGACAGATTAGCATGAGGCTATAAATATATATATCCCTGCGCCAATCAGAATCTTTGTTGTCTAACAACACTGTTTAGCACCATCTCCCATTTCATACACCCGTACTGTATCCCCCGCTGCACTGCAAGCATACCTGGGTATAACGCTTGCTGTATTTGCTCAAAATGTGTGGGGGGTTTGCATTTCTGCAGCGCAACACGTGTGGCAGAAAACTAGACGAGAAAAATAACTGAATCCAAACTCTAATCCAATGCAGATCTGACCCTTCAGCAGTTTCCTACAGTACTCTCAATGATTTACACACTCTTATGTCTGTCTCACGGCTAAGCCAACAACGGACTGAAGTCAACGCCGTCCTGTCCCTTCAGTAGGTACACACCCTAACCCTCCGAAGCGCTACGGTTTCCATCTTCCAAGTGTCGTCGTGGTTGTTGCAGCGCCCTGGTCGGCGGCTGGCTTTACATTCAGTCACACGGGGAGGGAACAGGCCGCCTCCGTTGTCGTAGTTAGGTAGTCGAGAAGGTTTTTCGTGTGCAGCCCGGCTTGAGTAGTACGGCACAGTGCTTACATTGTCTTAATACATGTCTTGATATATAGAACATCACCAATAACAACAACACAGAGAAGTAAAATAACCAATTCGAAATATAAAACTGGAACTGTGAATAATGTATTGCTCAAGAAAGAGGGTAGATGAACTGACTAGTTAAAGTGTATGCATGTTTGTGTGTGTTACGTGCACTTGTGTGTGTGTGTGTGCACCTTGAGTGTGTACTGGCATGTGCGCTTATTGGGCAGATGACGGGAACGGCGTGAGATTAAAGGAAACACAGCGGCTAACATTGCAGCTTTTCATTAAGCCAGCAGAATATCAGTCTCAGTTGACTTACCCTGTTGTCAAGAATACAAACACAGAAAAGCACAGACACAGAATAATCACACCAAGGAGAGGAGCCAAGAGGAGAGGGCAGGAGCGATGGGGAGAGAAAAGAAGAAGAGGGTAGAAGAGATGAGAAAAGGGGGGAAAAGATAGAGGATGGAGAGAGGAGCTGGGCGTGGATGAGACAGAGGAGACAAAGTGGTTATCAGCCTCCTCTCCTCCTAAACAAGAAGGTATTGATCATACACAACAACGGTGCCTCGGGCGGGCGTCACAGTTCTGCGGGGGTGTAAACAGTTTGTCAAGGAGCAAGGAAAGTAGGGGTAAGCGTTTTTTTTTTGTTTAAGGGGGAAAAACAAACAAGTGTTCCTTATCGTAGAAACACTGTTCTGCGTTAGAGGCTTCCGAGAGCAGCAGGCATACAGTACTACAAAGTTCCTGAGCCCTCAGTAAGCATTAAGAATCCTCTGAATACAAACACCCAAAGCCCTTTACTGTCTGTCGCAAGGGAGCCTCCTTCGGTAATACCACTTCAAATTCTGATTTGCGTGTACTGTGTTGGAATACCCAGTGGAGTGAGCACACATTGTCGCTGCGGTTGTAGTCTTTCCACATACTGAGAGGAATGAAAAAAAAAAACCCAACAGTAAACACAAGATTGCTGCCGTCCTTTGACTCACCCTGTGGGGTTTTGTTTGGCTTTCTGGTTGGTTTGTTTGTTTGTCTGTTTGTTTGTTTGTGCAAGAGTTTTTTATGAAAGGGCTCAGTGTATACACCGTACTGACTTGGCTGCCCTGCCCTTTCTTTTGCAAGAAAGTTACAAGAAAGTGTGAACTTTTTAATAGGCAGATTCAGATCCAGATGTCTTATTTAGCTCCAGACCTGCCAGCCCCTCTTAAGACTTTTGACCCCCTTCTTGAACTTCACACTTCACTCTCCACGCTGGAGAAATGGGCAGAGCCCCTCCGTGAGCAGAGGCTCTTGGCTTTGAGCGGTAAATGGGGGGATTGGGGGAACCTCTGGGGCTGGGGCACTGAGCGCAGTCTCTGGTACTGCAGTTTGGCACTTGCCGAAGCCATGGAGGAGGGCTGGGGGGCCCCCGGGGTGGACGACACCACCGAGGGAGAGGAGACAGAAGAGGAGGAGGTGGGGGGAGGAACGTGGATGGGGAGAGATGAGGACGGGGGAGCAGGGAGGGCGGGGAGCGGAGGTGGCAGGTTGGGGATGAGGGTCGGAGGTGGAGAGGGTTGCCTTCCTCGATCCCGATCCCGATCCCTGTCTGTCCTCTGTGTCCGCTGGATGCTGAGGTTGGACTGGCTGCTAGTTTTGGACGGGTTCTGCAAGCGGTCCGGTTTGGAGGACGGCGACGAGTGCCGCTTGGGCTTCGAGGGACCACCGAAACTCTGGCAGTGGAGGTACAGCTCCTCCTGACTCCGCGAGGTCACCCGGGCCCATTTGGAGGAGTGGGAGTGCGCATGGTGGTGGGGGGAGTGGTAGGAGGAGCAAGCTGCGTACCCTCTCCCCTTGTCCTTCGGCTTCCGTTTACTCCTCTTCTCATCCTGTATGTGGAGTTTGTCCACCGACCAGTATCGCCGAGGAGGCGGCGGCGTGAGAGGAGGTGGGGGCCAGTGTGATCCTGACACCCAGCTTCTTTCTCCTCCATCTCTTCCTCCACCTCCTTCTCCTCCTCCTCCCCCACCAGATCCCCATCCACTTTCCCCTGCCCCCCACCCTTCTCCTCGCCCCAGAAACAGGTCATCTCTGCTGTTGAAACTGCCGACTTTATCCCTGGAGGGGTAGGTGCCAAAAAACCAACCTCCCCCTCCGATCCCTCCGACTGCCCTGCCTTCATGACCCTCCCAGTACCTCTCAAACTTCCCGAACTCTCCCGAGGAGCCGTCGTCGTCGGAATATATCCCGACTACCTTATCCCGTTCTTCCTCAGACAGCGTCCTCCCTCTTCCTCGTCTCTTCCCTCGCTCTGCTTTCCTTCTGTCCTCCTCGGAGTCCTCCTCGTCGTCCTCTACTTCCGAATCCCACTCGTGGAAGGACAGGCCCTCCTTGGACTGCACCTCCCCCGCTCTCCCATTTCGTCCCAACAGTGGCCTCCTCTCTCCGTCCCTCCCTACGGCCTCCCTGTCCGAGCCTTTACTCTTCCTGCGCTTGGAGGAAAGAGGGAGCAAGGGGAGGAAGGCGGAGGGAATGGTATCGGAGGACGGGTTCACCCCTCCCCAGAACTTGACAGACGTCGGCGGTTTACTGCCAGAGCTTTGATAGTGCTTGCTATTCCTCCGCCGGTGGAGCCGGTCCTTCCCTCTGCTGTCCTCTCCATCGTACCTCTCCTTCTCCTCTCGTTCCCTCCTCTCTTCATCTTCCGGGATGTTCCACCCATAGCTCCTGATCGAGCTCTCACTCTTTTTCCGAAAGGACTCTCGCCTCAGGGCCGGGTAGGACGGGTAGTCCGGCGTCCCGACTTTGATCTCCTCTCGCTTCTCGACGTCTTCTTCGTCTTGCTCCGACCTCTTCCTCTCTCTCCGCCTCACCTTCTCGTCTTTCTTTTTCTTCTTCTTCCCTTTGCGCCGCTTGCGCTCCCTCTCTCTCTCCCTGTCCTCCCTCTTTTTCTTCTTTCGTCCCTTCTTCCTCCTTTTTCTCTCACGCTCCCTCTCTTTGTGGTGCCTCTTCTCGTCCCTCCCTACTACTGCTCCTTCTCCCCGGTTGGTCGTCCCTACCCTCCCTCGCTCTCTCTCACCCCACGATGCCCACCACTCCTGTAGCTGGGCTAGCTGGTTTCCCGCCCTCTCTCTGCCGTAATCTCTCTGAGGGCGTGGCTTCCGGGGTGGGATGGGCGGTGGCGGCGGGCTGCAGGGCAGTGAGCGCGATGACATGCGGCGGGAACGAATCTTCCTCCGTGACCCGAGGAGGAGGCTGGACTCCTCCGTCAGCAGGTCTGAGTCGTAGTCATCGTCCACCGTGAAGTCTCGGTCTCCTGCTCGGTACCGGAAACTCAGCGAGGAGTTGTAGGAGCTTTCACTCGAGCAGGACGAGGGGGAGTTAGAGCGAGAGAGCGAGACGGAGGAGGAAGAGGAGGAGGACGTGGAGCTGGAGGAGGACGAGGTTGAGGTGCTGGAGCAAGAAGAGTAGAAACGGCAGGGGGAGGAGGGCGTGGTGGGGGTGTGTGTCGGGGAGGAGAGGGGGACAGGCAGTGGGAGGGGCGGGGGAGGTCGTCGTCCTCCTCTCCTCCCACTTCCGTCCCTCACTCCATACCTCCCTCCCCCTCGTCTCCCCAAGGGGAGGATATTCTCATACAGGGGCCCTCCAGAGCCTTTCCTCCTTGGCTGGGCCAGGCTGCCTCGTCTAAAGAAGGAGGGCCTTCGGTGTGGGGAGGAGGGGATCGGCGGAGGGGGTTTGGAGATTAAATGTCCTGGGCCTTGTTGGGGGCCTTTGGGAGGCAGCCGCAGCATCCCTGAGGACTTGGGGCCCCGTGGATTAGCTTTGGGGGTCTGCTGGGGGCCCCCTGCCTGTTGGTCAGTGTTAGACCCTAGCCCCTCTGGATCTATAGGACCATAGTAGCGCTTGTACTCATCTAGCCCTGTGTCACCTCCTCCCCCTCCTCCCCCTGCACCTCCTCCTGGCAGAGTCCAGTGCTGTCCGAGGTTCTGCTGGTACTGCTGCTGGACCTGGAGGTCTGAGATTCCTCCAGCTAAGCCCCCGACACCCAGTCCTCCAGCACTGCTTCCGCTCACGACTTTCTCTGGCTTTGGCCTGTTCCAGCGATCGACTACGGCGAGTCTCCGATCGTGGCGAGGCAGGAAGCTAGAGCAGGGCATGGGGCCTTCCAGTAAGGGGCTATTTGAGGGACCCAGGGCCATCGCTGAGTGGCCCGTAGTGCGCGGAGATCCGGGTAGCATGGTGGTGTAGGTCTGCCCCTGCTGCTGCTGCTGCTGCTGGTGGTGCTTCTGTTGCTGCTGCTGCACCATGGCGATGGCAGTCGTGTTGGTTACGGTTGCTGTGACGAGGTGCTGCTGGGGTGCGGGAGGCATGGTGGATATGGTGTGGTACTGGGGCAAAGAGCTATTGATGCCTCCCGGTGCTGTCTCATCCTCAAACTTACAGCAACTGTACATCCCCTGGGTGGAAAGATAAAAGGGAGATTGTAATTAGACCAGCAGGCTGCCAAGTGCTGGAGGTAACAAGAAACTGTGTGTGTGTGTGTGTGAGAGACAGACAGAGAGAGAGAGAGAGAGAGAGAGAGAGAGAGAGAGAGAGAGACAGAGAGAGAGAGAGAGACAGAGAGAGTTTGACAACCCCAATTCCACCCCTTTGATAAGGAAACGTATGCTGCTGCTTTGAACTGATACCTACACAAACCATATGGTAACTGTCTAAAGTGTTAGAGGCTTGTAACTTCCTTGTGCTAGGAAGGAAATTTGAACCTTTGAAATATCAGAACAGTTTATGTTATACAGCAGCTTCAGTATTGAACCTCATACATTAATTTACAGTTTTTCAAGTAGCAAACAATTTTCCCATTTAAAGAGATTTTCCCATTCAAAACTGACTTGAGGAAAGTTGTTACAAGTTGCTCATACACTGAGCGTGCAAAAGTTAGGGTTACTGTCCTAATATTAGTTGCACGGAATCTTTTTTTTTTTTAAACTTTAACCTATCCTCTCGCCTTTATTGATATTTCCCCTTCTTTAGTCAGGTAACCGTAACTTAGGTGAGAACACACGTCTACATCTAATCTTTTCACATATTAACGCAAGCAAGATTTTTAAAAACATGACCAGCAAAAAATCAAAGTGCAACCAATGTTTTCAGATCCATCAGCAGTATGACCTCTTGTCCCCCTTGTCCCCCCACCCCCCCCCCCGTCACTCTCCATGCACTGCGTATTTGACACCACATGTTGCAAGAAGAAGAAGCGCAGAGAACAACAAACATGGAGGAGAGCCGGCAAGAGAATAGCGGTGCCTGGACAGAGGAAGAGATTTCATGCCTCCTTAAAGAGCCAGGTGCATCCCTCCTCCCTCGCTGATGGCGGCTAGATAATGCCTCATGAAACACGCCGAACTGATCTGGTCACTTGTGGACTAAAACAAATCAGATGTACCTGCTGTTCATAGTGTTCACCTGGATTCACCTGGTCCTTCTGGTTCATGGAAAGAGCAGCTGGTCCTAATATACACCAAGACATATGACTGGTTCTACTCCTGTGCATGTAGTCTATAACTCTAGGAGTCATTCTACTGTCGTTCCTCGCATTTCATGTCTCCACCAAGGCATTTATGTACATACACGTTATAAACGTCTGTAAACAGCTACCATAAATACCATAAACACCTTGCGGAGGATTCAGTTAAAGCTGTGACAGGTTGCACATCCACGGGGGACTGTTGTGTTTTTATTCATCCTCTGCTCGCACTATTTTCCTTTATCTCCATTCATTGCGTTCCCCGAAAACCACCGACTGTGTAACCTCATCGGCTCGACTCTATTCAGACAGGCCGACTCCATTTTGAAAAGAAGAAAAATAATCCATCTTCGTTCCCCCCCCTCGGCATGATGGGAAAGCGCTGCAGGTGGTTTCCCCTCTACCTCTCGCGCTCCCCCCGTGTCATCACGTCTCTTACAAAGGCGTATTGACCATGAAATATTGATGAGGGTTTTGGAGAAACTCGGGGCTTAGCGGGAGTTTACCACGCTATCAGACCGAACAAACCTTCCCACAAACGACCCATCATTCAGCTGGAACTGCACCGGCTTCCTCGCAGAGCATCGCCGAGCAGCTGGAGAAGCAGGTATGTGCAGGGAGTGTGCAACTTCTGGAGTCAAAACAATCGGGGAACGCTAGCGGAAGCATCGGAGCCTACTTTGTCGTAATTACGCTGATAAGACAAATGGAGGGAGACAGATGTTGCACTCCATGGCAATCAGCTTTCCAGCGGGCTGCCAGCCTGCTTACTTACAGCCAATCAGCTGCAGGTCTGATCACGTGAAGCCAGTGAGCGTCTGGCGCTCCCGGCCCGACTACATCTGAAAGTCATTTTAACGATGTAAGCTAGATTTACCGTGAGCTATCAGGTTGTGAAATGACTATATACATACATATACATATACTATACACACTACACACACACTACACACTACACACTATACACACAGCCACTTTATTAGGTACACCTATCTAGTACCGGAATTTGGGAATTTTATATATATTGTGTACTTAGTGTAGTTATTTCTTTTATGTACTTTATGTACTTTTTAATCTGTGTACTGTATGCATTATGTGCGTAGTACTTAGTGTTGTTTTTGTTTTTAATCTAGAATGAAGCAAACTTGTGAGATGCGCTGAAATAATTCCTATGTACCTGTACTGTACTGCACCTGTGCAAATGGCAATAAACTTTATTCTATTCTGAACAGTTCTTCGCGGTGGTCGCACCACGGTCGAAGCTTCCATCACACATCTCGCCCATTCCGATGTTTGGTGGAACAAACAGCTAAACCGCTTCTCCACGTCCGCATGCTTTATATAGTCGCAGCCGCATGGCGCTGATTGGAGGAGCGGGCTGTTTTGCGAGGACCTAATAAAGTGGCCGCTGAGCGAGCGCACGTTTCTGAGGAAGCCATCAGCCAATCTGATTGCATAAGAAATGATGTTTTATTCTTGACTACACTTCACAAGCTTTAGGAAGTTCCCACCAATCAGAGGCGTTGCTGTTACTATAGAAACATTACCCGCCGGTTGGTAGCCAGACCAGAGCGCTGTTCTAACGCTACAGTGGTGTTGTAGTGATCGGTGTGTCCCACCAAGGTTTTTTGATGATGTTTTTCTTGGATGAGGTGAATCATGAAATTATTGTAAATCAGTAATCACTATTATATTATTAGATTCGATTATTGAAAATGAGGGAATCAATAATATCACTCGCAGTGCTGTGTGGGATGAGCCGTTCGCTGCCTCAGCTTCACTCTGGAAGCTTTTAACCGAACCAACCAGCTGTCAGGATTCTCCGAAATGTGGAAAATAAATAGGGAATTGACTTGTTGAACCCGGGACACCGGGAGAGTCGCCAATCTGTCTTTTCCCATCTCAGCAGCATGCGTGACAAACAACGCTAGATATGAATAGAGGCTGAAACGAAAGAGCCTGAAGACCCCCCGCTGTGGTCCATTACCAGCGCCTCATCTTGTATTTCAAAACCCCCCAAAAACATAAATCAATCAATTAAATCCTCGCCTCAGATCAGCGACTCCCTCCTCTCCTCTGCCCAGTCACAATCTCTCCCCCCTGCCTTTGTGTATTTACACCTCCCTGGTAGATATATGGGACTCAATTAGGAGCTAAGTGTGTCGGACCGAGGAAGGCCGTGTAAATCACAAAGACTCTATTGTCGCCCGTACGCGAAGATGACTCATAACATCCATCGATATCTGTCATCATCTTAATGACAAAATGTGTGGGGCGTCCCGCAAATCTCCGTCCCCCCCCCACCGGGATGAGGATGTGATGGAATAACGTCCCTGCCGGACACATGAATCAGCGGTCCCAGCGGTGGAAGTCGTCCCACGGTTGCTCTGAGCTCAGGGGCGCAGCGCACTGTGAAATTGAAAAACCTGGGTGACTCACTGATTGGGTTAAGACTCGCCGCAGAGGATTTAAAAAGGCACAAGCACAACATGGCCTCGCAAGATGTAAGGCAGCTGGGGTCTCGGGATGCTGGGGAACGATACAAGTAAGGGTTGAGGTTGTTTGTTGCGAGGAAAATTACGTTGCGTGCGCTTTTAATGTGAAAGAGAAGCTCGGAAAAAGGGTCTGAAATGAAGTTGGCCTCGAGAAGACGGCGATGCGGTGTCATATGACAGGTAGTGCATAGTTCATACAGGGTCTCACAGTCACCTCTGCACGTATATTTTCAATTTCAAAAAATGCATTATGTCACTTTTTTCAGTCTAGTTCATGAAGTGTGGCTGCGACAGAGAAGACTGGCCCCTCCGCCTTCGCCCCATTCGCCCCCGATGGTGTTTTGGAGTCGGCAGGTACACCGGCGGGAAGGTTTCCTCCGAGCAACAGGAAGTGACGGATCGAAAACGTAAAGAGCCGAACCCACACGGCCCCGAAACGGCAGTGAGCGAGCTAGCGCCTCGGCTAACGCTACGGGAAGCTACGGGTGGTGAAGTCTTCAAAAATACAAGCTGTTACCACTCGCTGCCACTGGGGGCCGCCAACAACAACAGTACAGACAGTTACATTGTGCAGGTTTAAACATATGGGTCTTTCTTTACTACATATATATATAAATATTTGGATGGACTTACATATTGTACACTGATTTATGATGGATAAATCACGCTACATGTATACAGTCGATGCTCCCCATCCCAGCTCTGTGATTGGTTCATTTCTAATCAGTGTGTGTTCATGATCCCTAAGATATTCATCCATCCACGTGGACCAAAACATTTATTTTAATTCATCATGAACTGTTAAAGCTTGGGCATGTTGTGTGTCCTTCCTCTACGATGGACACGCCGCCATATTGGAGGAGTGACAACGAAAGCCGTTTCCTCTGTTCCGTCAAAAACGAGCAGAATAAAGTTCATCCACCTTTTTCTATGACATTGAACTCACAGCACATCACAGTACGTGGTCTCCAACTGACGTGAGTTACGAGGATACCGGTCTGTGAAGGGGAAAGCAGCAGAAACTGGTGCTTTGTGGTGAAAAGGTGTTTCTGCTGGTTTACCCTCCACTGGTTTACCCTCCACTGGTTTACCCTCCACTGGTTTACCCTGCACTGGTTTACCCTCCACTGGTTTACCCTCCACTGGTTTACCACTGGTTTACCCTCCAGTCCATCTGCCGCTTCATCACAGCTCGAATTGCCAAAAGAAATCTCTCAGAAAGCCTATTTTCCTCCCTCCTCCTCCTCCTCCTCCTCCTCTCCCCGTTCACCTCCTCCTGGCCTCCCTCCAACTCCTGCTACACTCCACTACCTCTCCCCTCTCTATCTCCCCCGCCTGCTCTCCCCCCTCCCCCTTCCCTTCCCACCTCTGCTCACGTCCATTCCCTCGTCACTCCTTCCTTATCTCCTCCTGCACCCTTGCTTCCTCTCTCCCTCCTCCCTCCTCTCCTTCCCCCGCCTCCCCCCCTCCCCCTCCTCCTCCTCAGGACCTGTTATAAGTATCCAACAAACAACTCTTCTACCGCTAAGTGATCACTCTGCATGGGACCCTCTGGGCTCCCCTGGGCTGGACGCCAAAGGTAGATGCTGTTGTTGTTCCCCTCCTCGTCCCTCCCTCCCTCCCTCCCTCCCTCCTCCCTCCCCCCCTTTCTCCCCCTCGCC
>JAXDDW010000160.1:20000-35000 GCA_034670385.1 Hoplostethus mediterraneus | reverse complement strand
TCCTTTCCTTCTCCTCATCCACTCCTCTATCTCTCACTACATCTGTACCTCCCTCCTCCTCCTCTCTCCTCCCTCTCACCCTCTCTTTCCCCTACTTTGATTTCCCCTACACCTCACCCCCGTCTTCCCCCTCCCCATCTTCCCCCTCTCCTCCCACAAAAAGCAAAGCAACAGGCCATCCGCTGGCCGGTACCGGTTACTACCACAGGCCTTTCAGACATGCAGGCTCTTGATCACAGCAACAACATGCATAGAAAACAATCAGAAACTCAACATGGAGATGGACAATAAAACACAACACAATGCAGAAACATAAAATAAATTGTGAGAGGGTGAGTTTGTGTTTGAGACTGTATTGCCTCCCCCTTCCTCCCCCCCTCGCACCCCCCCCATCCCTCCTCTCCTACCGTCTCCGACCAGCTGCAGCAGCGCCAGGTCCAGCGGTCTCTTCCAGCGGGAGTTCTTGTGCAGGGCGATGCCGTAGCCCGTGGTGGCGAAGACCTTGCCAGAACCGATGGTCATCACCTTGTGGAAGGAAGCGCACACACACACACACACACACACACACAAGCATACATGGATTTATGCATTTATACATACATGTGTAAATACATATGTAGACAGACAGGCAGACAGACAGAGAGACAGACAGACAAACACTACGAGCTTCACTGTTAACTATAATAACTCTGATACATTCTTGTTGTTGCTGCAGACATGGTTACTGGTGATACTGGTCTGGACAGACATGGTTAGTGACAGTGTTAGCTAGTGACAGTGTTAGCTAGTGACAGTATTAGCTAGTGACAGTGTTAGCTAGTGACAGTGTTAGTTAGTGACAGTATTAGCTAGTGACAGTGTTAGTGACAGTGTTAGCTAGTGACAGTGTTAGCTAGTGACAATATTAGCTAGGGACAGTGTTAGCTAGGGACAGTATTAGCTAGCGACAGTGTTAGCTAGCGACAGTGTTAGCTAGGGACAGTGTTAGCTAGCGACAGTGTTAGCTAGCGACAGTGTTAGCTAGTGACAGTGTTAGCTAGCGACAGGCTGCGAGGGAGGCATGCTGGGATCTGTCTCTTCTATCTGATGATGAATCTGCTGCAGACATCGTTCTGCTGTGGCTCCGCCCACAGGAAGAGGCTCGGCATGCTGGGAATCTGGTTGTTCACATGTAGGATGGGGGATTTATATGTGAGTGTGTGTGTGTGTGTGTGTGTGTGTGTGTGTGTGTGTGTGTGCATGCCTGTGCATCAAATGTTGTAATCTGCAGGTTTCTCATTATACAGACATGTCTGCTTGTGTGCATGTATGTGTGTTTGAGTGTGTGCGCATGCATCTGATGTTGGAATCTGCAGGACTTAACATAATACAGACACGTGTGTGTGTGCATGCATATATATGTATGTATCTGTATGTGGGTGTGCATGTATTTGCGTGTGTGTGTGCATCAAATGTTGGAATCTGCAGAGCGTAGACACATTTGTGTTTGTGTGTGTGCATGTACAGTTGCTTGTATGTGTGTGTGTGTGTGTGTGTGTGTGTGTGTGTGTGTGTGTGCGCGCGCGCACACTTCAGGCACTGGAATCTGCAGAGCTTTGATTTGACAGAGATACATTACCTTGCAGCCCTCGTCTTTTCTGGCCATGTAGTTCAGCACTGCAGCATCATAGATGAAGGCATCCAGTTTCCTACAGGAAGGAGGGAGGAGAGAGAAAGGGGGGAGGAGGGGGAGGAAAAGGAAGAACAAGGACATAGAAATCACTGACCTGGAGATAAATGACAAGACAAGGAAGTATAAATAGTGAACATGATGACAGAGATGTGTTCTGTGCTAAGACGTTAGCATGCACTACGTTGAGTGATAGCAGGCGACCTTTCGCTGATATTAACTCAGTGTGTTATCATCACACAGCCTGCAGATTCAGACATTTAAAACATGAAATATCATGAACATGAGGTCTCGAGTACAAGTACACCTTTATTTCAGCGGGGGAGGTTGAGGTTGAGCATGCACGCTCTCTTTCTGCCTCACATCCGTCCAATTACAGCCCAGTACAACCAGTCAACCAACTGGTGGCGACTGAGCAGCTCCCACAAAACGAGGGAGGGAAAGGAGAGATGTTTGGAAAGGTAATGAGAGAAAAAGAGGGGGAGGGAGGGGTGAGGCGGCAGAGAGGGAAGCAGTGCTGACGGGTGGGCGATGAAAAAGAGGGGGAGGAAAAGAGGAAGAAGACGGGAGAGGGTTGGAGGAAGTGGGTGAGAAAGAGGGAGAGACAATGACAGGAGAGAGAAGGAGGGAAGGAGCTGATGGGAGTAGAGAACGGGGTGAGAGGAGGGGAAGAGAGAGGGAGTAAGAGAAAAGGGGGGAGGGAGGGAGGGAGGACGAGACAGAGATGGAGAGGTGATGATTGGTGCTTCGACAGCCAAATGAAGGAATGTTCACACTGCTTTGGTTTGACAGAGTAAACTAATGTTTCCTGGGTAAATAACAACGAAATGAGACGGAGAGAGAGAGAGGGGAGAGAGGGGGAGAGAGGGGGGGAGAGAGAGAGAGAGAGAGAGAGAGAGAGACAGGGGGGTTGAAGTGAGAGCGACACAGGCATAGCAGGCAGGATGAGTAAAGATGATAAGGGGGAATGCATCATGGGAGTTTTAATAACACGGTACGTCAGATCTGGCTAAGGACTACAGCTACGACTTGTTGGCGCGCACGCGTGAGTGTGTGTGTGCGCGTGTGTGTCGCCGTACGTGCGCACGTGTGTGCACGTGTACATTACGCTGGCCCATTAAGCGTTTGATACCTCATCTGCATCAACTAACATTACTCCCCCTCCTCTCCCTCCCTCTCTCCCCTCCCACTTCAAACATGATGAGCAAGTGTATATTTTATGGAAGTGCTTTGTGTACTTTGCAGGCCCACGGGTGGATAATAAACTCACTCAAGACACGAGGCGGCTGAGTGGCAGCTGGTGCTGAGGCGGCGGGATTTTCCCCTGCACTGCGGCTGCTGCTAGCATGTATTATTAAAGAGCAGGGCTGCTGGGGTTTTTGGTGGGTTTTTTTACTAGCCGTGATCCCGATACGACCGCGCTACGACGGCTAGCGATCGATGCACCGACGGGTCGAGACAGGAAGTGTGCGGACAGGCGGCTAACTCGGAAAGAAAGTCTTCAGGATGTCTCTAGTCCACTGTTCTGTTTCTCACCGGTCTACTCAACGTTCGCTCATCTAATCTCAACTATTTCGATCCATTTCTCAGCGTCCGGCCTTCGTGGTTTACAAGCCTTCGTGGTTTACAAGCCTTCGTGGTTTACAAGGCCCCCGTCCATGTGTGCGTCCGGCTCGCCGCCCAGCATGCACCAGGTGAACCTCAACTCACGACGGCCGTGTTTGTTTCCGTTTCGTAACGCCGCTGACTGAGTGAGCCACCCGAATGGTTTTGTGTATTTTCTCGAAGCCTTTGATACGGAGCCAGTGTTTTCGCTTTGATTCGATTGGCTCGCAGTCAGAGAACATGTACGGTGGCCAGCAGGGACAAACGTCTGAGGACACAGCGAGAGTAGTAAGTAACGTTCCCGTAAAACATCCTCTCCTGCATCTGACTCGCTTCTCCTCCTTACCCGGTCTTGAGGTTTTCGATGGCCTCCTCCACGCCCTTCTGGTTGTTGCGGATCATGAACTGGTGCATGTTGGGGTAGTTGGAGCGGATGTTCTCCTCGGTGCTGCCGTTGGGCACCGTGCCGAAGCGCAGCGGCGGGTACTGCTCCGTCGGCTGCTGGAACTGCGGAGAAAAACAGGAGGAAAAAGAAAGAAATAAGTGATAGACAGGGAGTGAGAGAGCAGGGAGAGGGAAAGAGAGGTGGAGGAGGTGGAGGAGGAAGAGGAGGGGTAATCTGAGTGCTGAACCCCGCTGCAGGACGAAACCGCTATGAACATTTAAAGTCTTCATTTTCAAAGGAAAGCCTCTTCTCTACAGTTTTCCGAAGGGCGTGAGGGGGAGTCAGAACAGCAGGGAGGCAGATAAACAGAGAGGGGGGGAGAGAGGGGGAGAGAGGGAGAGAGAGGGAGAGGGTTTCAGCTGCGACATTTTTCTATTAACTTGAGAGATGCCAAAGTCGTCCGCCGGGTTCGGAATAAAAATGAAGAGGGGAGGGAAAGAAGAAAAAGATGATTTAATGTTTCTGTCCGTCTGGAGCCTCGAATGTTCTCACATTATGTACATATGGTAGATCTGAATCAGGAGGCCTGACCATCCATCCATCCATCTGTCTGGACATCCATCCATCTGTCAATCAATTCATCTGTCTGGACATCCATCCATCTGTCAATCAATCCATCCATCCATCCATCTGTCTGGACATCCATCCATCTGTCAATCAATTCATCCATCCATCCATCTGTCTGGACATCCATCCATCTGTCAATCAATCCATCCATCCACCCATCCACCCTTCCTCCCATCCCGTACCTTCTTGTCCGACAGCCCTGACACCGTATCGATGTACTCCTCCTGGATCATGAAGGCGGCCAGGTTGGCGGTGTAGGAGGCCAGGAAGATGACGGCGAAGAAAGCCCACACCAACACCTGGAGGAGCATCGAGGAGGAGCATCTATGAACGCTGCAAGTGTGTTAACACTGACGCTGTTTTCTTCACTGCTAAACCTCTCTTGACTTACAGCATCATGCTTTGGCCTCGGAAAAAAACAAAAAAACTCACTGATAATGTTTCTGTTCATAATGATGATGGAGCGATACTTTATTGATCCACGCAGAGAAATCTTCTGTTCGCTTTTTTTTTTCACCCAGCATTATTGTAGAGCTTTGAAAGGTGGTCAATAAAGACTTTGGTTGCTGTTGTGGACATGATCACCACGTCGGGCAGGAGAGGGTTTTTCCATCCCAGCATCTCAGAGCAGATCAGAGAGCGCTCCAATCACAGAGGGCGCTCCGGGGCAGGAGGATGCCAATTTACATCTGAAGCAATTTGGCTTCGCAATTGGTGATGGAGGGGCTGTTTGCTTGCACAGTGCTCCTTTTTCAGGGTTAGTTTGCACCTCAATTTGATTTACATTACGTTTTCTTAGTAAATAAGAAAACTCTGTTAGGAATTGAGACGCACAAAAATATGAAAATATGCCGTCACAAGCCAATCTCAGTCTGTCTGAACCTCAGTGTCTTGCTCAAGGACACTGGGTTGATGCTTTCCAACACGAGGGCAGTTGTAAGGAAAATATTGATGTATTATTGACCAGTAAGTATTATGTACTTCTGCGTGTAGTCTGTGTAGGCCTCAGAATGAACAATACTGTGTGAGTTGATTTTACCCTGAGATAGGAAGTGACAGTAGTAAAACGTAGTCTGTGTCCAACACAAAACAAAGGTGTTTATCATTAGAGAGACAGACGAAGCTGATAGCAAGCAGGAAAACAACGATGGTTTTGGTCATGGTAACGCTGTGTAAAAGCACCTGGTCAGAACTGGGTCGACATGGTTCATGCAACATGTTGACGCCACTTCTCTGGAAGCTTCCATTGAATTGATTCATCACATTTCAAGACCCTGACTTAGTGGTTATTTTCTCTGAGGTTAAGCACTCTCGATAGTGTAACAGTGTCCCCTTGGCCCCTTGGGAAACCCTTACTTAATACATGGCTGTCAATTAGAGAATAACCAGTCTTGTCTTCATTCCTGGAAGACAAACCTTTTGAAGGTCTGTGGTTTTGGCCTGACAATAGTTTGGGGCATTGCTAATTTCAAAGTCGAACCCTTCCTTCATTCTTCATCATGTCATCCTTGTGTTGTTCATGATCAGCTGTGGTATTTATATCAGCTGACAAGAAAATGGATGAGATTCAGAATAATGCTTCAAAAAAAATATATTTTCAGGAATTGGGAAACATGAGAAACAGCCATCTTAACCATCTTTACATATAGACGCCTGTGCATTTTTCAATAGTTATCAATGGTTTTCAATGGGTTTCATGAACCATAGGAACCATGAAACCATGTAAAGCTTCAGTTCAAATAAAACTATGAAGTGTTCCACCACTGTGAGGTTTCTCTGCAGCAGCAGTGATAAATTGGTCATTCGAGAAAGAAAAAAAAACAACAGAGAACTGAAAATAACTGTCTTTTTCTGTCTTCTGACCCCAATTGTAAAACCCTTTCAGCAACTAATGAGTACTTGAGGTGATTGGAGAAGGTCTAAAAACACTCTGGCAGATAGTCGGAGGAAAAATAACACTTTGAGTGTTTCACCTCCTGAAGTTCTCGGCCCTGTAACAAAAGAGGGAGCAGCCCTGCAAATCTTTTTTTTTTCATGCAGCAAAGACAGAATAATAGCAGGTATTTAAAAGATCACCATGGTGATTAAAAATGGTGCCCAACTGATTGAAGTCTCTTGATAAAAATGTTAATACATATTTAAAGTAAATCTTTACCTCAAATCTCAGACAGTATTTCTATTTCTATTATTTGCCCCCGTGCTTCTCACTGGAGATGAACTTGAGGTTGCAGTATTGTAGTATTCTCAATTGCCAATAAACGTTTCAATTTCCTGAATCAATCAATCAACTAACCAACGAGTCGGTCAAATTACCATGATCTTGCTGGTGGTTCCTCTGGGATTCTCCACAGGCACAGAGTTGTTGAAGACCAGCGCCCACAGCAGCCAGATAGACTTCCCTATGGTGAACTTAGAGCCGCCTGATTCTGGAGGGGAGGAAGGAGAGAGGGAGGGGAGTGAAGGTGGAGGGAAAGAGAGAGAGAGAGAGAGAGAGAGAGAGACATAACAAGGTAGAGAGTTAAAGGTCGACACCAAGTTTTGGGGAGATTGGGTAAAACAAAAACATAAAAATCATCCATGTGCTGGTAGATCTGTGGCTCCAGCGCGCCATGCTAACACTTTAGCATACACTATGTTGAATGATAGTACACTAGATGGCCAAAAGTCAGTGGACACCCTACTAGTTATTGAGTTCAGGTGTTCCTCAGGGTTTGGGCTTGGCCCCTTAGTTCCAGTGAAGGTAATCTTAATGCTACAGGATACCAAGACATTTTAGACAATTGGGCACTTCCAACAAAGCCAGGTCCATAAAGACATGGTTAGACCAGTTTGGTGTGGAGGAACTGGACTGGCCTGCACAGAGCCCTGACCTCAACCCCACTGAACACCTTTAGGAGGAATCAGTGTAAAGTGTTAGCATGGAGCCTACTATCGTTCAACATAGTGTACGCTAAAGTTTTAGCATGGAGCCTACTACGCTCAACATAGTGTATGCTAAAGTGTTAGCATGGAGCCTACTACTGCTCAACATAGTGTACGCTAAAGTGTTAGCATGGAGCCTACTACCGCTCAACATAGTGTATGCTAAAGTGTTAGCATGGAGCCTACTACCGCTCAACATAATGTACACTAAAGTGTTAGCATGGAGCCTACTACCGCTCAACATAATGTACACTAAAGTGTTAGCATGGAGGACCGTGGATGATCTTGGTGTCTGTGTCTCCCAAAAACCTGTGTTTTTACTGAAGTTACTGAAGACCAGAAGCCATTATGGTTAACATGAAACCACCTGACTCTCAAGGGAGGAGAGGAAGAGAATGAAAGAGAGAGAATGAGAGAGCGAGCAAGAGAGAAAGTGTTAAGACCACCACCCACGAGAGAAGATACTCTTTCATCCAAATGATTCCAGGAAATGGGAGAGAAGGAGTTACCGAGTCATTCAAGACTGAAACCCACAGCTGATTTCCCAACGGCGCACAAAGAATTATCCCAACCTCAAAGTCTGGATGGGGGAGATGGGGGGAGGAAGGGGGGAGGAGAAGCGATAGAATGATGGAGTTACTGGAGAATAAAGCTGGCAGGACCCTTCATGTTACTGAATGAAGAATCATCAAACTCTGAAAGCTGCAGATGAGAAAGATGGATGGCGGGGGAAAAAAGAGGAGAAGGAGTAGAAGGGATAGTTATTCAAGACTGACAGGAATCAAATCAAACCGCGAAAGTTTGGGGGCGAGATAGGAAGATGGAGGGATGTGGACGTGGAGCAGGAGAGGAGGGGTAAAATGAGACGTTAAGAGAGGAGGAAGACGAAACATCAACAGGACTGACAGCCGGTGATGAGCGGCGTTATCGCCTCCTACCTGTAGCGCCGCAGTATATTTCTACTTGTGTCAATCCATTAGGGAGTAATACGGCTGCAAACGATCATTTTCAAATGAATGTGGCGGCGGCGGAGGAGCAGCCGGTAAACACTCTGAATAAAAGATGGATTGACGAGTGATGAGAAACGACAAAAAATCAAACCGCGAGCGCCACTGATGGGTGCTTCATTTACACTTAAGCAGCATTGTGGGCATGAATTGGTTGTTTTGACTCATGTTTCCCCCCGTCGCCTATACAGTCAAAAAGTGGGACGCTCTGCACAAATCAGCCCCCCCCCCCTCCCCCCCCTAATCCCCCCCCCTCCACCCCCGGCGTTCACATAGCTGTCGACAAGTGACAAGCCGGTAATAATGCGGTGAAATGAGCGGTGGCGGCGGGTTGATTGGCGTGCCGGTGTTGAAGTGACTCTGTCTTACTCTTGGCGCTCTGCAGGCTGCGGTTGTATCCCACGGGGCTGAAGAACTCAAAGATGAAGACGGTGACAGCCACCACCGACAGGCACATCACAAACATCATCACCCACACCGCCGGGCTGTAAGGCTCTGGAACAGACGCACGCACACACACGCACACACACACGCACACACACACACACACATATATCAGATACAAGTTTCAAAAGTTTCCCTGTCATCTCCATATCAAAGGTATAACTGTCTCTCATGGTGTCACTGTAGACAAAGAAGCCAGGGGGGGTGGGGGGGTGTCAGAGGGGGCGGGGTCTAAAATCCCCCCTGACAAATGGCGCAATACATTCCCATTGGCGGATAAATCAATAAGGGTCACAAAGATATTTGAGACAGTAAAATGTGTTAAAGACAGTCGTTGGTTTTTGCCGGTTCTCAAAATGTGTCCCCTGTTGGCCACCGTACTCTCTCTCTCTCTGGCCGTGAGCCAATCAAATCAAAGCAATACAATGGCTCGGGGGTCAAACTGGCTCCCGATTGGCCGCCTGTCACGCTGCTCTACACAAAGCGGTCTGGTTGGTTAACTAGCCCAGCGCTAGTTAGTTGAGACTGAATGTTTTTCTTCGTAGCAGGTCTGAGTTCAGAGAAACGAAAAAATGACGAAGACGAAGATTAAAAACCACATTGTCTTTGGGAGTATTTAATGCTTCACTCAGCGCCTGTAGAGTCCATTACAGGTTCTTGGCCGGTGAGCCGAGTGATTAGGATACGCCCAGAGGTGACGAGGGGCTGATTACACGGCGTCCACCTCCACATTATGAGGCAGGAAGTCTACGGTGGAGGATACAGCATGATGATGGGTTGTAGATCCTCCGCGTTGAAAGTCAAAATGATCAGTTAAATTCACAAAATGGAGAAATATCGCCAATTGACCTTGAACGCTAAACGAGGCGTTAACGAGATTCTTCCGATACGACGATTTAACCGTGTAGAATTTAGCGAAATTTGACTTGCAAATAGAAAATATGCTTTTTTTGAACTGGAATCCAGTATTATTCCGCTTCAAGAAGAGAGTGACAAAGCAAATGAACAACAGTCTTGCACAGCGAGCTCTCCTGATCTGCTCCTCTTTAACAGAGTCTAACGCCGGCTGAGGAAACCAGCAAATACTTCTGAGATTTCTCAAATTAGTGAGGGATTTGCTGTCGACTCCGACAACAACAGCCGTGGCAGCTGTAGCGCTAATCAAACATCTCCGGAGAGGCGGGCTGAGTTGGTGGGCCGACTCATCAACACCTTCCCCTCTCTCTCCTCGCGTTGCATCCCACCGGAGAAGCTAAATCAAACTCGACTGTGTGCTGACGTGCTAAAGAGCAACCGGCTCTGTTTACACACCCGGAGCGGCTGCTGACTTGGGTACATGGGACTTTTACTTTGAAGGCAAGGCCCTCATTTTAAAGGATAATGTTATTGAAACGGGAAGATACACACCCATTAACATCATTACAGTAACTCAAAATCAATATGTTCACATGTGTTAACATCATTGTGGCAGCCTCAGAGATGTGAAGGATGATTTGAGTAGGAGACTTTATGAATGTCAGGTTATTTTATTGTGAAAGGTCATACCAGAACCACCATAGTTCAACGCAAAATTTGATGAACATCATGTAGTTATTTTATTGTGAAAGATCCTACCAGAACCACCATAGTTCACCACAAAATTTCACAATAAAATAACTATCTGACGTTCAGGAAATTTTGTGGTGAACTATGGTGGTTCTGTTTGCTGGGGCGGTGATTACCACGATAACCACCGGACTAGACCAGGCGGTAGCTTTCACAATAAAATAACTACCTGACGTTCATGAAATTCTGGTGGTTCTGGTATGATCTTTCACAATAAAATAACTACCTGACGTTCATGAAATTTTGCAGTGACCTATGGTATTGTGAAAGCTACCGCCTGGTCTAGTCAGGTGGGTTATCGTGGTAATCACCGCCCCGGCAAATACATAAAGTAATAAATAAAAAAATAAAATAAATTCAACTGTAGCCGCCAGCTACAGAGCTCAGATCAGCGTGTAAGTGCTCCATGACAAGGAGCACATACACGTGTAATGACTTGTTGTGGAGATTGGGTTCACTTGCATTATTATTGTTATGTTCACTGTGATGTCTGGATCGCCTGAGAGGACGACGCTCTGAGAACCGCTGGAAATCCTGTGATTACATATTTTCACGCTCGGTCTGAATTGCCTGACAGGTGGACTCATAATGCATTTAATCCATCTGCGTGAACTCCTTCGGTTCAATTTCAATCCCCTCGGCGGCGGAAGTTTCTCAATAATTGCGCGGCGCCCTGCGAGCACCGGGACGTTGTTGTTTGATTTATTTGCATTTTTTTTCCTTTTTGGTTTCCGAGACGAGTCGCTGCAGCCGGCGAGGTGTGATGTCGGGGAGCGCCGTCAGCCGCGAGCCGAGATCTGAGGACGGTTATTGTTTTATTATGCATGCTCCATCTCCGTGCTCGCTGCAGCGCCGCAACCTGAAGAAGTCTGGTTCAACACACCTGTACATTCTGGACAATAAGCACGAATCAGGAAGGAACCAGGATCGTGGAAAAATTGCCTGGAAGCACTCAGAATAATACACAAAACACTAAAATATACTGGTTACAGATATATTGGAGAGAAACACCGTGAACCAGGTCCTACAGGAAGTCAGAATCTCTCTATGCTCTCTCTCTGAAAATCAGCTCAATACAATCTTTATAGTTTCTTTGGGAACGAAGAAGTCTCTCCTGATTGGTTCTCCATGCTAAGACCACATGGTTCATCCTGTAGCCTACCTCCACACGGCAGTGGTCTGGTCAAGGTCAGATTGATGACGTCCTTGAAGGGCCTCACTGGCTTTTCTAGCTTTCTTTCTAACTGTCTTGTTTACTGAGAGGGATTCAAACTAGCACCCTTGCCGTCCCCAGCCTGCTCCTCTAACCTCTCTGGATCCATCTCGGCACCACGACGACCCCGTCTGTCCGAGGACGGAGGTTTCCAACCAGCCCAGCGCTACCGATCCTTTCATCAGAGTAGATATCGCTTCATTCAGACGGTGAAACATTTCATTTGATTGATTTATTTGACGTCGTTCTTCAGCTACTGAGGAGCTCCAGCTGTTCATACTGATATGATACCATACTCCAATCAGTTGAATTTCCGTGAGGTTTCCTGAGGGATATCGAGGTACATCGCTTGCTTCTGTTCTTCTTTCTCACTTGATTGATCTCACTTTGCTTTCCTTGCATCCTCCCTTAGTTCCCTTCCATCCCGACACCCCCCTCGCCACACACACAAACACAAACACAAAGCTGTGGAGTCACTTCCAGCCCTGTGAACCGGCGGTCTTAAGATGACAGGGCCCTGGGAGCCCCGACACCTCCATCCAACCATGACATGTTTCAGATTGTCTCCTAAATCTCTTCTGACAGATGGATGGATGTACTACTGTAGCCGGGTAAGAATGAAATGGATCCCTTAAGGACCAGGGGGGGAAATAGGTCAGGTCTATGAAGGGAGGATACAAGTCTGCTCTTTGACCAAACTTGTTTCGAATCATGTGCCTGGAAAAAAACAACCTCTATAAAAAGCCTGTGTTTAGCTTCCCACCCAGGTTGGAGGCTGTTGTTCTCGCCTAGATGTGGAACAGCGAAGCATCTCCAGGAGTTTAAAGTTTCATGCTTGCCGGAAGGGAAAGCATCTGCTGACGTTGCTATCAGACTGTGGGATTTTCATTTCGGTCCTTCCTTTCATTCGGTGTCTGAAACACCTGAGGACCGTTTCACTAGCTAGCAGGAGATTCAGTTCAGGTTCAGTGGTTTTGTTTCCTAAGAAGGTAAATTAATCCCTCTGCTGAGTGTATGTTAGCATTATGCTAGTTGTTTTCATTTTTCATTTCATTTTTCATTGTTATACTTTCATTTGCTCACAACTGGCGGGTATTTAAATAGCGTAAAAACATGATGCACACGCGAGAGTCGAGAGTGGGTTTTGTTGAAAACGTCACTTTAATTGCTGCGTTTTCACCATTTCTTTAGACAAAAAAGGGTGAGGTCAACTGAAATGTGCATCGTTGTCTCTTCACATGATCAGCGTTACGGAGGGAGGCTAGCAGGCTAGCAGGCTAGCAGGTGGTTGGTGGGTTATCGTCTCCTCTAGCCTGCAGGATGTAGACGCAGCATCGTCTCACCCAGACGCTGCTCACATTAAAACATCTGAGGACGTCTCCATCACCCCCCTCCTCCTCCCTCCTCCCCTCCTCCCCCTCCTCCTCCTCCAGCTCAACCTCCCTCGCTCTTTTTGTGTCGGGTCTATATTGGTACATGAGAAGACTCTCTCTCTCTCTCTTAACTGTCTCTCTCTCTCTCTCCGTCTTTTATCCTGCTCTGTGTAAGTTTCCCCTTTTGCTTTGTCATCCTCTCTCTTTGTCTGTCATCCTCTCTCTCTCTCCCTCTTTCCACTTTCCCCTCTTCCTCTCATTTTCTCTCTATCCTCCCTCTCTACCCCCTCATGCATCTCTTTTCTCTCTACCTCTATCACTCTCTCTCACTTTTCTCTCTCTCCACCCTTATATTTGCCTCACATTTTCTCTCTCTCCCTCCCTCTCTTTCTACTCCCATCTCTCCACCCCTCTGAATCTCTCTCTCTCTCTCTCATCTTTCCATCGCTTCATGGTTGAAATGTCTGGAATTAGTCTAAGGAGATTTGTAAATGAAGTGCTGTTATCTTTTGAGTTGACTGAGACGTATACTTGGGGGAAGAAAAAAAACATCTTCACTGCAAAGAAAGAGAGAGAGCTCATTTGAAAACTGAGAATACAGATTTTATTTTATTTTTTTTACCCAAAGGGTGTTGGCTGATAAAAAAAAAGACACAAATCTAAAGTCAGGGAGCAAATCTAGCGGGTTGGCTGCTTTGAGATGCAAAGCCACGAGAGTGAAAGTGGGGAAGCTTTTCAAGTGGGAGACAAAAACACGGGAGACATCAAGGCCTCTTACATAACGGAGGATCATTCACCACGTACTGTATGGAGGCTTATGTAGGCTTCATAAGCCCACAGCTCCAGACTGAGAGGAGGAATTCACCCTGAAACACACCCGGCGGCTTTCTGGGTCCATGTTGTTGTTTAGTGGCGGCGGTTTTCTTATTCTCGTGGATAACTCAGCAGCTACGCAGAGTCTGATATCATGAAAATGTTTCATGATCTAAACCATCAACGGTAACTGTCAGGTTTTGGTGTCAGCCAATCAGAATCAAGGAGCAAGGGCTTCTTTCTAGACCGACGATCAACAATCATACAGGAGAAATCCATCAGAGGAGAGAGAGAGACCGACAGGAGATAGACCAGAATGCAATGCAGTAGCAAGATAGACCAGAATGCAATGCAGTAGCAAGATAGACCAGAATGCAATGCCACAAGACATAAGGGGAGTGACTCTCGCTTCTTCACGCCGGGGAAATCTGTCTCTCTCTCTCTGCTATCGTTCTCTCCACTCACAGTCCTCCGGGAGTCGTCAAAAGGCATTCTGGGAAATGTAGGAAACCGCTAAGTGCAGTAGAAGTAGGCGAGGCAGGTTGAGGGAAAGTGGATACAGCAAAAAAGTAAATTATCAAGATTTCAAAAACTGAGCTGCATGGAACATCAGCCTGATGATGTGGAGCAGCGCAGGAGGATTTCTCCTTCAAGAAAAGTCACATTTGTTCTGTTGTTTTGATTTGTTCTGTTGTTTGTATTTGTCCTTTGCTGCTCAGTAAAAAGCTTTGAGACAGAGCTGCTCGTCGTGATTAAATCTGACTGGGTTTGCTTTAACATCTCATTATGGGAGGATCTCAATGGTCCAGTGATGATTCACAAATACCTCAAAACGCTTCCTGACCTTTAGGACGGATTAGATGACAGGTGAACCATTCCCCCGTAAAGGTTTTGACCGTGGCCTTTAGTGATTTCATTATTTGATTTTATTCAAATGGCCTGTTAATGAATGAATTGTTAAAAAGCTTGAATCTTTTCAGAAAGGTTTTTATGTCTTTTGTTTCGTAGCTGAGTTCTTCTTCCAGACGTGTGTTTCAGTCAGACGGCAGCTTACTGCACATCCTATAAATGATGCGTCTTCAAAATCAAAAAACACTTTCTGAATAGCTGGCTCTGGATCAGCTTTAATCATCTAACTCTTGTGGTGATTATAATTTGTGGCAGGCTCTGACAAGATAGCAGTGACCTAGTTTAACAGAAGAACTGCAGATAAGAATCAGAAAAACTTCAAAACTTCAGCTATTCAGGAATTTAAAAACAGTCATTTCATATTTCCAACAGTCGTTTTTTTAAATATAATGATGAGTTTTGTGTTTCATTGCCCCCAGATGTCACAA
>JAXDDW010000160.1:0-15000 GCA_034670385.1 Hoplostethus mediterraneus | reverse complement strand
GATAAACTCTATACAGTATATATATATATATATATATATATATATAAGTATATATAACTAAATATTCTGTCTCTGGAATTGTATACTAGAGCACGTTGTTTTACAAGCATGCTTCTATGTATGTGTGTAATATGCTACAGGCTAGATTTAGTTAGCTAGCTAGCAAGTAGCCTCATGTTATTGTTATCAACCAGAGAGATCAGATCACATTCAGATAACCTGATCATTGATTAAGCCTGCATGTCATCACCACATGACAACACACTGCAGCAACATCAAAGAGAAGACAAGAAACATTAAATATAAAGAAAAACAGAAAGAGACAGAAAAACAAAGAATGAATGAATGAAGAAATGAATGCAGCAAAGAAAGAAAGAATTTAGGAAGAAAGAAAGAAAGAAAGAAAGAAGCAAACAAACAAACCAAACCAAGACGAGGAAGAGGAAGAGCTCGGTGAAAACAGGTTCATTAACAAGGGAGCCGGGATCGATGCAGGTCGTACGCTGGCAGGAAGGAAGCCCAGACGCACACACACACACACGCACACACACACACGCACACACACACACACACACACACACACACACATTTTCTCTCTCTCTCTCTCTCTCTGTCTCTCTCTCTCTCGTTGATGGATATAAGGCCTCAGATGCAGAACCTGGGAGACAGCCAATCAGATGATGAGCATGTCTTGTTGAATGCAAAGGATTGTGGGAGTTTAACAACAATTCTAGTAACGTTGTGTGAATATACATTTCTATGTTTAATGTTTACAATAGTGGAAACCGATACTTTTGCCTTAATACTTCAATCCTTTACAGAAAACCCCCAAAAGTATACAATTATTTTCTCAAGTACTGCGAATCAATTTGACGGTGCAGCGGTGCGTAGGCGCCTGATCCGACCCGCCGATCGATCGGCCGACCTGAATTTGGCACCTGTTGCCTTGCACTGTGGGAAAAATCATTACCTGGAGTTCAGTCAAAATTTAGAGGATCCAATTTATAAAAGTGTTACCTCCTATCCTCCTAAAAGTATCATAGTTTGTTTTCTTTTAGTCGTATCTATCATTCTGTGAGAGTCGGTGAGGAAGACGCCTCACACTGATCATCTGCTGAAAACACAAAACCCTCTTGTGTATTAAGCTTTGTCTTCTGATCCCTTTTCCTTGTCTGATCCAAACAATCAAACCATCTGATTTATTGAAATACAAAATCAGTGTGGTTCTTAAAAAGGATCCTGTCTAATCTGGAACATTCAAGGTTCTTTATACCAGGTCCTAGAGAACCATCCCTGGTCCCATACAGGACCCTTTTTCTTAACAGTGTAGGTTTACATCAGCGATTGAACATTGGAACGCCGCGACACAACTGAACGCACCGCGGGCCGTGGGTCAGCGGGGCTCGGGGGCTACCTGGTGTTGACCGGCATGCGGCAGGGCACCGAGTCCCGGATGCAGGAGCTGGTCCCGGAGTCGGCGGGCTCCACGATGACGAAGGGCCTCTCCTCCAGGGTGACCACCCTGAGGTGCTGGGTGTCATCCAGGGGCTTCAGGAAGGACCCGTAGCGAGACCAGGGGTGGTAACGCAGCCGCAGCTGGCCGTTCTCCCACCAGCCCACCTGGAGGGGGTCAACACACACACACACACGCACGCGCACACACACACACACACACACACACACACACACACACACACACACACACACACACACACACACATGAGAAGATATGGAGGGATTTCCTCTGCCAGCAATAATAGAGGTCCACAGCTCTCAACAGTCTCAACACTCTCAACAGACTCAGCAGACTCAACACACTCAACACTATCAACAGTCTCAGCAGACTCAACACTCTCAACAGTCTCAGCAGATTCAACACTCTCAACAGACTCAACACTCTCAACAGTCTCAGCAGACTCAACACTCTCAACAGACTCAGCAGACTCAACACTCTCAACAGTCTCAAGCTTGTTAGGTAGTTTAGGTTGTATCGAGGTCAGGTGGTTAGCTAGTTTAGGTTGTATCGAGGTCAGCTTGTTAGCTAGTTTAGGTTGTATCGAGGTCAGCTAATATCTGGTTAGTCATCACTGTCTCGTTGTAGCAAACCAGCTCAGCTCAACCAGCGTTGAGGGAAGCAGCCGTGGTTGCAGGGAGATTTGTGACAAAACTGCAAAGCCTCTACAGACACCAGAACAGCTACACACACACACACACACACACACACAGAATCACACATACATACACACAGAATCACACACACACATCCGTGCACACACACACACACACAACATCTCTCATTGTTATTCATTTGCTCACGGCGACATTAACACAGATACGCAGGGACACAAACAAGAGAGAGATGTAAACAGAAACGTTGCAGCACCTGGTACTTTGCAGGGACCTCTCCGTCGCTCCAATCGCATCAATAATAAATGTCCGGATCCAATAGTTCATTTGGGGGGACGGCTAAATAATTTGTTCTTGTAAAGGCATTAGGTTTTGTCCTCTAATTCACCCCTCTAACATGCATTACATTAACTGAGGAAAAGCCTTTCTGCAGCTCTGAACACACACAGCAGACAGCCTGGCTAGCCTGGTCTGGTAGTTAGAGCGATGCGTTGAGTTCAGGCAGACCTTGAGGTTTTTCCTGAAATGTTAAGAAATCCAATGACAAGAGCAAAAACTAAAAAAAAACTGCATTCATGTCCTAACTTTGCTGAAGGTACAACCAAGAAGCAGAGGAGCCTCGCGGCGCTCCGACAGGATTCGCTTTTATCCGGCATCTCTTTGTTTCTGGGTTTTGACATCTTCCATGGCGATCAATAATGTGGTGTGCATCGCTCCAGAAATCAATAATTTAGTTTGCATTGCTTTTGAGGAATCAATAATCTGTTGTGCTTTCCTGCAGGCAGTAAATAATTTGGAGTGCACTGCACAATAATTTGGAGTGAATTGCTCCTGGAAATCAATAATTTGGGGTGTATTTGTCGGAGGAATCAATCATGTTGTGTGCAACGCTCTGAGGCGTCGGTGTTTCGGACCGCCTGGCTCCCACCGGTCTTTCACCGGGAGTCAATTTCTCTTGCCAGTCAATAATTTGGTGCGCATTCCTCCGAGGGATTCATCTGTTGTGCTTTTTCTCCAAACACTCAATACTTTGCGACACATTGCTTCCGCCGATCAATAGTTTTCTGTGAGTTTTCTCTCATTTCAAGCGCCACAGTACTAAGAACAGAACAAATCAGAACAACTGGAACTGGAAATTGTAATTATGATCACCACCACTTTATTTTATTGGGCATGTGAGTAATATTTCTCTGCTCAAATTACCTATTCATTTTATTTATTTATTTTTTAAAATGTATTTTATTTTATCTGACTCAACGTCCTGGTGCCGCGCGATGGTGAAGTTGAAGAGCGCTTCACGATCAAGACACTGAAACAAGGTTACACAAGAGAAGGACAAAGAAACCATGAATCAGCCGACGGACGGTAACGGCAGTGTGACCGCGGGACACGTGTCAACCGCCCGGTGATGGACTGGCGACCTGTCCAGGGTGTTTCTCTGCCTCCCAATGCATGCTGGGATAGGCTCCAGACCGCATGACCCTGAAAAGGAGTGTGCGGGTAAAGACAATTAATGGATGAAGGGATGAAGGGATGTCTGCTGCCACATTCTCTACCAGAAGCATTATCATCTTGTCTCAGGAAATTATGGGATGCACAAACTGTTTCCACTACGGGAGAATGAAATCATGTCATCCCACCAGTGATGAGATGAACTGACTTTTAACTCACCAGCACAGATCAATCGCAGCATCACTTATACTACTACTCTATTCTACTCTCGGGGCCCCCCTGTGAGTCGGGGCCCCCCTGTGAGTCGGGGGCCCCTGGGGTTCACACCATGTAACCCTGCGCATTTACCGTCCTGATTTTTTTTTTGCCCTTTTATTTTTGTCCTTGTTTCAGTGTCTCTTGTTGGTCTTGATTGTGAAGCACTCTGTCTGCCTGCTGTAATGCCTGTCTGGTTCCTCCCCGTCCCGTCTGGTTCTTCCCCGTCCCGTCTGGTTCTGTCTGGTTCTGCCCCGTCTTGTCTGGTTCTTCCCCGTCCTGTGGTTCTGTCTGGTTCTGCCCCGTCTTGTCTGGTTCTACGCTGTCCTGTCTGGTTCTGTCTGGTTCTACGTTGTCCTGTCTGGTTCTTCCCCGTTCCGTCTGGTTCTTCCCCGTCCTGTCTGGTCTCACTCAGTCCTCTGTTTCACAATGATAGCGTCCGTCCCAAGGGGGAGTCGAGGCCCTTCAAGCACCAGCACAATATAAACAACTAAATATCTGACCTTGCAGTGTCGCCTGAAAAAAAAAAAAAAAAAAAACCTTGCTGCACTCAACTCTAATATTGAAATCTCCGAGGGGACGATCCGGCGCTGCAGCCCAGAATTGCTTCCCACAGAAAGAATGAAAATGCAGCCGGCGCTCACTTGTAATAATAACAGTGCTGGCAGTCATTTTATGGACGGCAAAGTGTCGCTGGGCGTTCCTTCATCCATGAGACTCTCCTGCCAGTATTAGATTCATTATTGCTTTTAAGTGATTTCTGGCCCTGTGTTCGCTCCACTGCCCTCTCTCTAAATGCAAAGCAGCTCTAAATTGCGGTAAACAACTTGAAGTACTAAATTGCTCTGGAGGAGAAATAGATCAATTTCTAAACTCCAGCTAGCGCCAGGAGGATAAACACTTCTAAAAGCATGACGAATTACGCAGCAATTTCAACGCCACAAAATTATTCTCAAATTTATTTGTTTTTAATTTAATATAATTCGATGCAAAGCGACTCCAAACTCTGGTCGCTTTGATGATGGTCGATCTCCATATTCAACAAGGGGTGAAGGTGTTTGTTTTCCCACCTCAACTCAACTCTACAGTTCAGTCAGTTAAGTAAATCCATTAGATCGTTTGAGAGGAAGCCATTTTTTTTTCTCATCACTCCCAACTAACTGCCATGTTGATGACAGCTTGAACTACAGGATGTCTTCGTTAAAAGACACATTATCTGGTGCCAAAGTGTTGGAATCGTGACCAAAACTGAAATTTAATTGAATTTTTAAAGGGGCATTAAGCAACCTGTGACCTTTACTGACCTCTACTGGGGACCAGCAGGAACTGCAATGACATCTGTTTGGAGCAAGTGAGTTTTGAAAGGCAGAAATCTCAGCATGCGGTGAAGTAATCCCTGAGTTATTGGTATCGATTGACAACCCTGTCAACGCCCCCGGCAGATGCATCGTGGTCATTTTGTCATTACTGCCCCTTTAATCTGAACCTCAACGAGTCAGGTGTCCAGCTCGGTATGGATTACCCTTTCAGCTGTCTGTCAACCCTTTTGTCTCATTCCCTCCTTGATGCAGTGTGTACTTCACTGTTCAGACTGAGGACAGACAGAAATACAGGATCATCACACACACACACACACACACACACACACTCACACACTTCATTTCATACAACCCTGTCAAAGTTTTCTCAACATACACTAGCAGAGAAATGTTCAAAAGCAGGCTCAGCGGGGAAGAGAATAACAAAAATCAAACGAAGAGAGCATCCTTGTCATATCCAATATCATATCCAGTGAAGTGCTGCTACGCCTGGTAACAATGCGGCTTTCAAAGCCGGGGCGCGTCTTCAACAGCAACCCTGACACGCATCTCGACCGCGGCGGGCGGCTCCCCGGGCTCCTCGGGCTCCTCGGGCTCCTCGTTTTTCTCGGGCGCTTCGAGGTCACGGTGGATCTTCAGGCGAGCGCTGCAGCCGGCGCCGGCTCAGCTGCCCTCGGGCTTGCAGCGTTTGGCAAATACACTCCATGATTCAGTTCAGGAGAGGTTAATTCAGCGAGTACACTCCCGGGAAACGGGGAATGTTCAGACAAATGAGGTTGTAGCCGACCACCGGGCAGTCCGGGGGGGGTCAAGTGCCGGTCTCCGAGGGAGTTGCACCGCCACCGCCTGTCCTCGGCTTACTCAGCCGCCCTCGGGGTCAAAGCATTCATACGCCGTTTCACTCCAGCAGAGACTCCTGGACGGTGTAACAGAGATTTAAAGCCTCGTACTGCTTATTATCGGCAGTTCGTCATGTCGGCGATCGAGGTCTTTAAGCTACTGCGCTCCTCGGCTCGGTAGATCTGCTGTGCATCAAAGGGAGTTACAGTAAATTATAATTCAGGGCACTCGTACGCACTCGACCGAGTGGACCGGCCGCCGCTGCACATCAAAGAGATTGAAAGGCGAGTTCGTCCCGCCGACGTGACGGCTGGTTTCTTGGGAAGGCGGCGAAATCTAAGAGACGGTGAATCGCCCGGTTTCGTCGAGTGAAAATCCACAGAAACATGTTAAATGACCCTTTGGCGCCATCATTTGCCAAATCACATTGAAGTACTTTAATTAAACAACTTCATGACTAAAAAGTGAAACACAACATGGCTGACCCGATGATTTCCTCCAAGCCAAAGACCTGAACATTCATCTGAACATCAGATAAAAACCCCGCTGCAGCCTTTCCTCTGTAATCTATCTCGGCCAGCGCCGCGGCGTACAAGACAGTAACCTATCTTAGCTGTCAGTATCTCGGCCTTTTTTTTGGCATAAATTCAATACAGTAAAGGTGAGACGCATCAGAGGAAATACTACGACCACTCCCGGAGACAGAATAGTAGTTTAGTTGGCGGTACTGCGTGTGTTCGTGCTGGTCTGAGGTCTGTCTGAGATACTGAACTCAAACAAAACAGAAGAAAGAAAGTGAGGTGCAAAAACATGTAAGAATGAGACAAATAGGCAGCGATCTCAAAAGATGAGCTTTGCCCTTTGATAAATAGACGGATGAGAAAAGAGATGTCTCTTAATTCATCTGATTACTCAACAGTTTTTAAAAACCCTGCAAGAAAGAGTTCAAACTGCAATTAATGTCATATTGGTAGAGCCTTCAAATGTCAGTTTAGATTGCATTTAAGGACCTTTTCACTAAAAATGCTTTTTGATTTTTTTTCTGAATACCTCAGATTTGACCTCAACCCGGCCACATGAAGACATAACAGGAATAACAGGAAGTCCAACAACAGCGGTTTTCTGTTTATTAAAGCTGCAGGCGACGTTGCAAGCCGATAAATGTCACCGAGAAGCAACGGTTTGAACCCTAACCCCGAAAAAATCATATAAGGTGAGGTCAGTGAACTGCACACGGCACGCTCACGTTTACGCTTTTCTCAGTTGCAGGTGTATTATATAACTCTGATGTTTATGTATCTAAAATACACCATGTGGGGGGAAAAATAGATTTGACTTTTTTGAATTCTGGACCTTCTCTGATCTGAATCGCCACACCCCCAAAAAATAAAAACAAATAACAGTCCAAGAACTAAAACCATCTCAGGATCTAAGGGCGCGGTATTTCCTCTGGTACTGTTGCAACATCGTTTTATTATTTAAAAGGTTGATTCTACTTTTCATCATGCCTAAAATGAGAAGGGCCTCGAGGCGGCAGCAGCGCCGGTAAACATATTGACTCTGGAAAGGTCAGCGGCAAATGGAAAACAGCGGGACAGAACAAAAAGGTTTACTTGTTTTCCTCGGGTCGGGGGGGAGTCGGGAGGACAGACCTTGTCTACGACGTTATTACTGTACAACTGCTACACAGGGCCCCTGACCGAGAGGATATTGGACCGCGAGTTAGCGCCGGCTAACAAGGATGACAAACCCAGAGAAAAAGAAGAGAAGGAGGGGGGGGGGGGCTGATGGGGGAGAGGGGAGTCGAGAGAGAGAGAGAGAGAGAGAGAGAGAGAGTCGGCGGAGAGCTGGTCAGAGAAACCGAGCGGCCATCATTTAGCGTGTTTGATGGGGTGTGAAATTGCGGTTAGCCGCCACGCTATCATAATTAGCGCTGACTCGTACAGCTGTGTACTGACCTCCTCCCAGCCTCTCCCATTGGTGTAGGAGATGACATCGAGCAGCGGGTTGGACAGGTAGCCGTCACTGTTGAAGGAATAGTCCCGCCCACCGATGGATATGTTTGTAAAGTACCTGGGAGAGGAGACAGGAGAGGAGAGAAGGAGACAGGAGAGGAGAGAGGTGGTGTTAGACGAGGTGGAGACCTGGCTGGGATGTGGTGTCCCAGGATGAACCCCTGCACACTCCAACACTGATCAGACGTTCACTGACCTACATTTGCACTGCACATGCACACTGTCTTAAAGATGAAGAGATAGGAAAGACTCAACGTTGTTAAATGAAACAAAACTAAAAAGGTTGAAAGAAAGAAGAAAAAAAAGGAAGATGAATTAAAATAACTTTAAATGTACTACATGCAGCTTTTTAAGTCAATACTACAAAAAATGACATTAGTATAACAAACCACTGCCACTGGCCAGCCTCTACCAGCCTCTATCAGCCTCTACTAGCCTCTACTAGCCTCTACCAGCCTCTACCAGCCTGTCAGCCTCTACCAGCCTCTACCAGTCTCTACCAGCCTCTACCAGCCTGTCAGCCTCTACCAGCCTCTACTAGCCTCTACTAGCCTCTACCAGCCTGTCAGCCTCTACTAGCCTCTACCAGCCTCTACCAGCCTGTCAGCCTCTACCAGCCTCTACTAACCTCTACCAGCCTGTCAGCCTCTACTAGCCTCTACCAGCCTCTACCAGCCTCTACCAGCCTGTCAGCCTCTACTAGCCTCTATCAGCCTCTACCAGCCTCTACCAGTCTCTACCAGCCTGTCAGCCTCTACTAGCCTCTACCAGCCTGTCAGCCTCTACCAGCCTCTACCAGCCTCTACCAGCCTGTCAGCCTCTACTAGCCTCTACTAGCCTCTACTAACCTCTACCAGCCTCTACTCTCATTCTACTTTGTGTCCACCGGGTCGATTTGGAGGGAAATCTGCTGGATTGCTTTGTGGCACCAAACAGGAAGAGGTTCTGTTCTTCCAGCGCTAACGGAGATAAAGATAAAGAGTTTCTGGAGACGGCAGATGGAGGAAGGAGAGAAAGGAAGAGGGGGGGGGGGGGGGGGGGGGCAGGAAGCAACGGGGCTGATGGGAAATGTAGTCTTAATGTGGAGGAAGACTAGTAGATAGAGGCGACCAAACATCTCGACCATGATCTCATTTGTTTACGGTAATTATACCAAGGTATCACGATTCATTTGACAATGATGTTTTAGTGTTTAAACGTTCTATGTCTAGTATAATAATACAGGTCAACATATGAAAAACAACCATCTTTGTGCTTCAGAAAAGAAAAACACCATGAAACTTAAATCAACTGAAGTGAAAGTAAAAGAAGAGAGAAGGAAGCAAATAATAAAGGTAAGAGATGAGGATGAAAGTAAGAAAAGGTGAAGAGAGAAAGGAAGGAAATCAAAGCCGAGACCTTCTCATCGGGGAACTAACACCTGGGATTCTGTGCTAAAGACAGAACACATTTTTCTTCTCGATGCAGGAGGAAATCACAACGTTGAGGTGTAGCGAATGCGAGGTGAGAGAAACAAAGAGCCGAGAGGAGGTGACACAGCAAAGAGGAAGAGATAAGGAGGGAAAAAGTCACTGCATATTTTCCCGTCTTCGTGTTCTTGTTATGTCACATGACAGCAGGAGGCTTGCAGAGAGAGAGGGAGGAAGAGGAGGAACTAAGGGGAAGAAGAGAGTAAACATTTTTTTTTTTTAATACCTGCAAAGAGTTTTAGTGCGAGAGAGAGATGGTGAGAGAGACCGGGAGCTGTGACTTTTGATGTTTCTTAACGACACGTCTAGCTTAAAAGCATCTCAGAAAAACACATCAAAGCGTCCTAATGAAACTATCTCTCACACCCAGAGACACACGAGCACACAGACGACCTCCAAAACAACAAAAATAACACAATCAATAACACAGACGACCTCCAAAACAACTAAAATAACACAATCAACTGCAATCTGATGTCAAAACAGACGAAGCGTCCGTAAAAACCCGCGATGGGGACAAATACAAACATACGATCAAACCTGTTTCCTACACACACTACATATTAAAGTAGTTATTAAAGATTTTCAGATAAATAAATGTCTGTTCTGCTACTTTCTATGGCTGATTGCTATAAAACAACATCATCAACCTCAACCATCATGAAGCTTCTCCATCTGCTGCTCTCAACACCCGGTGTCAGGTCGGTCTTTACCGGGAGAAACCCTCTGGAGACAGGAAGTGATGCCTTTTACATTTCAACAGAAGAAGAACTGGGTAGTTAGCATGAGCAGCGATAGCCACCGTGGCTGAACAGACAGAGAGAAGAGCGCCACCTACAGGAACTCAAACTCCATCAACAGGAAATCCAAGGAGAAAGACGTCACAGTACTGGACACACTGTTTGATTGACAGGTGATCTCTGGGAAGAGCAGTGAGGAACACCACAGTGAGGAACACTACAGTGAAGAACACTACAGTGAAGAACACCACAGTGAGGAACACTACAGTGAGGAACACCACAGTGAAGAACACCACAGTGAGGAACACCACAGTGAAGAACACCACAGTGAAGAACACCACAGTGAGGAAGACTGTTGTGTTTTCACTGTGCCTGTGTGCTCATGTCACTACTTGAGTTGTTGACTTGTCATCGCATTTTCACCGTTTAATGTGTTTTACTTGCCATTTTCACGTCTCTTGATTGTGCGTTGCCAGTGGTGGTAGGTCCAAATGAGCATCTCCTCCTCAACACCAGTCGTAATGAACCATGTCAATCCATTCTGCATGTGTTGACAAAGCCAGTACTCACATCAGCGTTGCGTAATAAGTTGTCTCCTTAATCCTTTTGGTCCGGTTATGGATCAAAAGAAATAATGTTTCAATGGAACATGGTGGGTGTGAAGGGACATGGTGTGAACATGCCCCGCCCCCTAAAGCATGGTGGACATTTCCATCTAGATGCTCTTATCTAGAAGGACAGCAGAATAAGCTTCAGGTCCTGCAGAAGTTCTACTTTTTAACGCATGCTGGCCTACTGCTGCACCTCAGCTCCATTCAACATGAATTCCTCTTTTTTTCAGCCATTGGTCAGGAAACTAACTGAGATCTGCTTGGTTGACTGGTTGATTGACAGCGGTACTAGCGGTGGCCTGCACCATGAGACCTAAATATCTTCCTGATATCAGTTCAAAACTGATCCCAGAGCTGTTTTGATATGATTTTTTACTGCACCATAATATAATATTGTGAATATTTTGAGTCGACGGTGAATTTGGCCACTTCACCATCTGTCAAGCTCTTGCTGGGTAGAGCCAGGGTAAGAACCACAGCGGCCATGATGATGATCATCATCATCATCATCATCATCATCATCATCATCATAATAATCATAATAATAATAATATATATAAATGTGCATGTAAAGGTGCAGTCCACCGACATACACAAATACATATTCATCATGTCAGCTGCAGACCAGAAAGTGTTCCTCCTGCCTGAGAAGCTTCGGGGACAGGAGGTTTGTGAAAGTCTACAACCTCTTTGCTCGGAGAAAGTCTCCGGACAGCGATGCTGCCTGACACCCGGGAGGTCCCCGGGGACCCCTGCCTCCACCGGAGCCACGAACACCGAGGACTTCACTTCACCTTCACACCAAACAAAAAACCTCCCGAGGCTCAGAGTGGCAAAAGTCAGAGTTGCTCCTCCTGCTGCCGGGCTGCAGCCCGTCCTGACAGCTGCAGTCCACGCCGCCGCTGTCGCCAAGGGAACCCTGGGAGCAACCTGCCCCCCCCCCCCCCCCCCCTCTCACTTGCCCTCTTCTTTTTTCTTCGCCCCCCCCACCCCCGTCCACCTTCCCTTCCTCCAACCAATTCTCTAATTCTGTTGATTTCCCGATGAAAGTTCAGTCTAGGGAGGCGTTGAGCCAGAGACAACACAAAGGACTGAAAGAAACAGCAGGAGGTGGCAAAGGAGAGAGAGAGGGTGAGAGAGAGGGAGAGACACTGCCAGAGAAAAAGAGATAGTGAGAGAAACTGAGACAGACAGAAAAAGAAACTGAGACTGATGAGACACTGAATTGGTAAAGCAATCAATCAGCCAACAGAGACCCTGCAGCCAGACTGCAGCAGAAACAGGAAGCCAAACTCCAACAAACGCCTCAACGGGGGGGGGGGGGGGGGGGGGGGTTAAAGGTGCCATGTCAGCTGACATAAATCAGGCGTTAGTATGATTACCATCACTGACAACACTGGCAGCCTCTCCTGGATTGCTTTACGGCACAAAACTGGAACCGTTCCACTTTGTAAGTAACTTCAGTTAAGCTAACATGTTAGCTTAGCTGGTCAGAATGCATTATGGGTGTTATCCAGGGCTGCAATGGGCTCTCATCCTTTCTTCTTGATCTTGATCTTTAAAACAAGCACCAGGGAGTAAGAGGGCGACTTCCTTTTTGACGGAAAGCAACAGGGTTTATGGGAAATGTAGTCTTCATTTTGAGAGACGAATTTCAGGAGCATCTTTGTCCAGTACTGTGACGTCTTTCTCCTTGGATTTTCTGTTGGAGTTTGAGTTCCTGTAGGTGGCGCTATTTTCTTTGTCTGTTCAGCCACGGTGGCTATCGCTGCTCATGCTAACTACCCAGTTCTTCTTATGTTGATTCCAAACAAACCGGAAACGTCAAACGCATCACTTCCTGTCCTGATTTCTCCCGGGAAAAGACCTCCCTGACACCGGGTGTTCAGAACAGGAAATGGAAAAACTTTCATGAGAGAGAGAGAAAGTGATAGGAGGAAGATAAAGAGAGAGAGAGGAAGAGATACATGGAGGAGAGGGAGGGAGGGGGTTGAGTGAACCTCAGTGGGAAACAGTCTCTCTCCGTCTGAATTAAACCTCATAACAGCGGAGGTGAGCCGGAGCTGATTTAATCAATGACTTCATTACCGAGACACGTCGCCGGCGTCCTGCCGGCAGGAAGTGAGGCGGCGCTTCAAGAGAAAACACAGGGGGGGAAAGTTCCCCGAGGAATCACAACCTGTTTATTCATTTTAAAGACCGGCAAAGAGAAAGAGGAGCAGGGGAGGAGAAAATAAATAAAAATAAATATATAAAATATATATTATATATATATATATATTGATATATAAATATATATATAAAAATAGAGACGGAGTGACAAACAATAAGGATTCACACAAATTCACCTTTTTTATTTATTTTAACGTCTGTCTTATGATGTGTTATATGTGTTGTTCATGTGTTTTCATGCTTTTAATTTGTGAAGCTCTTTGCGTAAGAAAAGTGCGATATAAATAAAGTTTATTATCATTATTATTAATTGCAGGAATAGAGTTTATCCAGGTTCTCTGACATAACTTCAGTGTTATAGTAGGAACTATCAAACTGATAGGATAAAATCAATGCTTGTCTGAAAACCTCTAATCTGTTGATACTGGTCGGCCAAAACGTTTCTGGTCTCACTATTCCTCCTGTTACCTTCACGTCCCCGCTTTGCCATTGGCCCACACCTTTTCTGACCAATCACATCAGTTCGTCAGGTCTCCCGGCAACTAAGAGAGTGGAACAAACATGGTGGCGAAACCCCGTCGCTTTTGTTGTGGAAGCGACAGTTTCCTTGGGTTGGACATGATCAATCAGCCCCATAGCGTTTCTACCGCTTTCTTTGTGATTTCCCAGTAAAGCGGATCAAGACGGCTGCTGCTTCTTTTGAAGGCGCCGATAATTACCGCAAACACAAAACAGGAAGCCGGGACCGGAGCCGGCAGCACTGAGCCGGTGCGCTGGCAGAACTGGAGGCTGGTAATCCCTCATCAGGTCCCAATAATGAAGCAGACGAACAGAGAGCCGTTATGAATGTTACTGCTGATGCGTTTACAGAAAGGTTTCTCTCAGTTGGGTACGAAGGCTCCTGAACGCAACACGTCCAACAAGGGCCGACTTATGAATCACATATTTCAAACCCATTCAGTTACTCAGTTATGTACTCTTTAAAAACCGTTGAGTCGTGCTGCTGCTGCATGTTAAGACCCCATGCTGTGTTGTGAAGTGATAAGTGACTCACTCATATAAAAGAAGTGGTTATTTTCATGTCTTCCCGCTCAGCCGGTGGAAATACAGCGGGCCAGTACCAATCCTGTTGATGGGTAGACAGATCGTAGAGGGATTTGGGCCAGCAGTAGTTGTAGATTTTCAGTCGTTTTTTCCCGTCGTTTTTTACCATTTTCAATAAATACCGGATAAGGGACAGGAGAACAAACCCATCCATTTCAGGTAGAAGAGAGAGAGATCGGCAAAGACAGAGTGGACGATAGAGAGCGAGAGAGAAGAGAGAGAGAGGAGGGGAGAAGGGGAGAGGAGAGGGAGAGAAGAGAGAGAGGGGAGAGGGGAGAGAGAGAGAAGAAGAAGGGAGAAGAGGGGGAGGAGAAGAGAGAGAGAGAGGGAGAAGAGGGGAAGGGTGGGTAGATAGGGGAGCCCTTGTATTCCGGCCTATAATAGTAAATGGTGACAATGTTAAGCCCGCTCTAAAAAAAGCACTGAAAGAGCTCACAGCTGGCGGGAGGTGTGGTGGGCGTGTGCGTGTGCGTGCGTTGTGCGTGTGTGTGCGTGTGTTGCGTTGCGTGTCGTTGTGCGTGTGCGTGTGCGTGTGCGTGTGCGTGTGCGTGTGTGTGTGTGTCCCGTGTCCCGTTCCAACGGTCGAGACGTTCAGCCCCCTTGAAAGGCTGTTGCGGGGAAGCTTTCCCTTAACCATGAAACAACGGTGCTCCCCCAAAAAGCGGAGAGAGAGGGGGAAGAAAGAAAGAGAGAAAAGAGAGAGAGATAGGCGAGTTAGATAGAATATCAAGAGCCATTTTCACCGCCTCATGTAATGAAACTGGAGTCCTCCCCCCCCCCCCCCCCCCCCCTTCCCCCTTTCCCTCCTTTTCTCCTCCTTCCCCTTTTTCCCCTCTCCCTGGCCCTTTCCCCCGTTCCTTTTTCTTTTCCCCCTTCCCCTTCCTTCCACCTCCTTT
>JAXDDW010000159.1:640000-907355 GCA_034670385.1 Hoplostethus mediterraneus | reverse complement strand
ATTCTTCAGTGAGCACATGGGGTGGTCCCTTTAACCACCAATAAGATAGGAGAGTGGGAAGCCTGGGGGGTACTGGAACAAGTTGAGCACAGCACTCACTTGGCAGTTTTCCTCTTTTCTCACCACCAGCATAGGCACTGCTTGGGCTGTGGACTCGCCGCTGCCACGCTTGCAAATGGCCAAGAGACCAGGCTGCCTGACGGGCTGGTATTTATAGCCAGTCTGTAATCAAAGAATTGGACTCAGGTGTGTCCAGGCCCATGTGCTGAGTGGCTGCAACACAAGGATAGGATAGTAATTTCCCTGTTACCTGGCCTCGGAGCAGCAGTGGCACTGGCCTTGATTCTGAGCAACCTGGGTCAGCTTGTGGTGCTGTCCACGGTGCTGACTGTTTAATCTCTGCCGTTGTTCCCACTCTGGGGCGCCACAATATAGTTGAATTAAATACATTTGTATTTAGTATTTTGTAATTTGTTTGATACATTTGAATCTTTCACTAGATGTAATATATATAATTTATATATATGTATATATATGATGTAATTTTGCCCATCTCTGCTGCTAAAACTAATCATTACAATGAGAAAACACCCCTCTTTGCACATCTATCGAACACAGCGTACAGCGTATGTTAAAATATATTTTCTGCAGGGTATTTTACTTCTTTAAAGGGATGTTAGTGGCACACTAGGTGGGGCATTTTATCCAATACAGCTGGTAAAAGTAATTTCTGTAGTTAGAGATTTCAAAACTGTTTTAGGTCAGAAGATGGAATCGCCTGAAGGCAGGTACACAGGATGATACACTATATGGCCAAAAGTCAGTGGACACCTGACCATCATACCTATATGAGCTTGCTGGGCATCCCATTCTAAAACCATGGACATTAATATGGAGTTTGACTCCCCTTTGTGGCTAAAACAGCTGCCACTCTTCTGAGAAGGCTTTCCACAAGCTTTTGGAGTGTGTCTGTGGGAATTTGTGCCCATTCAGCCAAAACAGCATTTGTGAGGTCAGGCAGTGATGTTGGACGAGAAGGTCTGGCTCGAGATCGGTGTTTTAATTCCTCCCAAAGGTGTTCAGTGGGGTTGAGGTCAGGGCTCTGTGCAGGCCAATCGAGTTCCTCCACACCTAACTGGTCTAACCATGTCTTTATGGACCTCGCTTTGTGCTCAGGGGCACAGTGATACTGGAACAGCAAGGGCCTTCCCCCAAACTGTTGCCACAAAGTTGGAAGCGCCCAATTGGTTAAAATGTCTTTGTATCCTTTAGCATTAAGATTACCCTTCACTGGAACTAAGGGGCCAAGCCCAAACCCTGAAAAACAGGGTGGCTGAAACACCTGAACTCAATAATTAGCTGACTTTTGGCCATATAGTCTACTACCACATCATGAAAGATACAAAACTCTGCACTTTCTGTGTCTCATTACAGGGATATTTTAACATGCAGTTTTGGTATGTTACTGTACTTGATATAGTCAAAGGCTATACCAGCAAGGTATGCACAGGTCTGACATTCAAGATCAAACCTCAAAAATCAAGTCCAACTCCTACTGCCAAATGACTGAACCCTTCCCAAAATCCATAGCATTTTGTAAAAGGCATAAGGTTGCATATGTTTGTTAATTCAGAGCAGAGCTTGACAGTAAGAATTTCCCGAAGACACAGGGCCAGTCATACCAGGTTCTTGCTTTTTCACATGCCCCATATTTATTTATTTTTAATTTTACCTTTATTTAACCAAGTAAGTCCAATCGAGATCAAAAATCTCTTTTTCAAGGGAGACCTGGCCAAAATGGCAGCAGCAGATGAAGTTACAACTCGTTTTAAACTCATTTAGAGTCACCAGTTCCTTTAGTTTCAAGTCTTTCTGCATGGTTTTCCAGAGGGCAGAGATCATGAAGCCTTCATGATCATTTTATTATTAGGGGGACAGTCTTTGGGTAACTTTGGGGACAGTCAGACAAAATAAATCCTGGGACCTCGCACTGTACTGGGCCCAGCTCCACATTTCAGACTAAAAGCTACAAAGGAACCTTTCCCAGAATGGCCTCATAAATAAAGATATACCAGTGACTAAGCCTACGCATGGGCGGAGATGGCCAACCAGCCCTAGCATACAAGGTATAATGATGAGTCAGAGATTTACAGTTGGTAACAAATCTCAAAGCACCATTATAAACTGTGCCTAACATCTTAAGGCACTGAGGCGATGCATTCATATACAACACATCATCATAATCAAGAATTAGTAAAAATGTGGCAACAATCAACCTTTTCCTAGACTCGAAAGAAAAGAAAAACAATGTTTCTGAAATAAAACCCGAGATTCAGTCCTTCCTTTTAACAAGGTTTATAATGCGTGACTTAAAAGATACCATCTCAATCTGCTTCTGTTGTCTAATTATAATTTGTGAAAGGCTTGCTGTTTTGTCTCTCACATTTGAAATTCACATCAACTTTGTTTTGTCCCCATTTAAAACAAGTTGAAGATTACATGCAGAACAGTATATACTGTAACTGTATCATGAACATAGAAGTGAAAAACATGCATTGGGTACATTTTGACCATGGCTATTGTTATAGATAATGACCCAATGTGGACCCAGGTCTGACACACCCTGCCATACATTGAAGGAACTCAAGCTAAGCCATCAGCCTGAACACACCGAGATCTTCCTGAAAGATAATCAATGAACTGTAGGCAGATTTCCAAATATATGTTATTTTGTTGGAGACTGATGTGAGATTAAAAAGATATGTCAAAGCTTGGGCAATATAATTAGCGGCTCATTTAAAAAAATGTCTCAGGTCTGGATAGTTTAGCCATGGGTTTTCTGGTTCCTGACCCCTGGTTGTGTATTGTGGCAATCCTGGTAAAGACTAAGGCATACTGTGCTCCCAAGTCCTGTATAACCAGCTGAGGTCACAACTAATGAAGGGTTGCTGCTGCTGCAGCCAGGGGTTGGATTGTGGCCTCGGAGTGACAGCCTTCAGAGCCTTCTTTGTATAATCCATGAAAGCGCTGGCTGCTGTTTGGCCTACTTGTCTTTTATTATAATTTGTCTGTGTACAGGGAATATCTTTTAATTGTCTTGTGCCGCCTGACCAACTGCCATTTGCTTTCACTGCTACAGGTGGGGCCTTGCCTGGAGGGGTTGACAGTCAGCCAGTTGTAGGGTCCTGGTGTAGTGCCCAGTCTCATTTTTAAAGTGATTAAATCTTAATAAAGTTTACCGTGTATTATACTTGGAAATCGGGTCTCTGCTCATCATTTAAGAACTTGTGTGCTCATTAAGGTAAACTTCCTTGGGTGAAACTCCCCAAGGTGGCTGTGATAGGCTTATGTCAGAACCCTCTTTAGCAAGGATACATTTGCTTTAAATGGGTTTTAGCACTTTTATACAAAGTGCTTAGGTCCTACTTTTGGGTAAGAATTTCTTCACTCTTAAGACAACATTTGAGACTATTCTTAAAAGTATTTCAGGTGTGAAAGGGTGTTATGTACTTGTGTATGTGCTTCTGAAATAGTAAAAGGTGTAAAGCAACATGTCTGTTCAACAGATATGTTAACATATCACACTGGAAGGGTGAATAGAATAGAATAGAATCAAACAAGAGGCCTGAGGCAGTAAAGCTCATTCAAACAGTGCAGCATTTCAGATTGTCAGAAATGGGAAGGGACCTTAACAATGCATGGGGGTAACTCTATACTCTCAGACCTAACAGCCTGCCGGGTACAAAACTTCCTGAGGTTATTTAGGTTGTCAGAATTTTCAGCAAGATAAAACTCAGCTTTGGCTTTTTTTCAGCTTCTATCAATTAGTTATGAGGGCTTATCCATGAATATAAGTAAAAATTGTTTCACTGCTGCAAGTTATGAACAGTTCCAGTTTCATATATAAATATAAAGTAGTTACTTTTATTTTTGGCCTGATGGGCCAGTGAAAATATGCTAGGGGCAAGTACAATTCTGATCTATTGGCCTGACTGGGCAAGTGAAAAAAAATGTTGAACTGTTGTTTATAATAGTTTGCTTTTTTCTGCCTATTTAGAAAGAATGCAGACACACACATTAAGTTTGTTAAATCACAGGTAATTCAAAAATGTACACAGAAACTGGTGTGCAGTTGTGGCCTTTTAACCCTTGTATGGTGTTCGGGTCTGTGGCACCCGTTTTCAATGTTTCCTAAGAAAAATGATACAATGAATTATTTTTTCCACCTGAGACTCATTGGCCTTGGCTCATTTTCTGTGAAGAACGTGTAAAAGAACAAATTGTGTGTGTGGTTGCTCTTTTAGATTTGCAGCATGTTTCATAGACTGAACAGGGACCTTCTCCACCATTTTATAGACATTACTGCCATATGTCCCAAGCCTAGTTCCATCACCACGCCCCACATCCAGATCATCTCTACCAATACACCCGCCCCGCAGACACACATACTGGGAGTATGTGTGCAGTAATGTGCATACTTTGGGGTTCTTATCCTTGCTGGTGTTTACAGATCCAATTGGGAATCCACAGAATCTCTGGGACCGGCAGATAACCTTTCTGTGCCACAATGTCTCTGGAAAATGTCCACATTATTTACAGCATTATCTGATTTGATAACCATACTTGGTGGCAGAGAGACCAGCTAGCTGCAATCAGGTCAGTGTAAGACAAGTAGGTGGACCGCCTTCCCCTGTTTTACAACCCTGGGCACAACATTACTGTTGATGAGCAGCTTACACCATTTAGGGGCCGATGCCCTTTCAGGCAGTATATACCATCTAAACCCACAAAATATGGAATCAAGATCTGGGCTGCCTTTGATACTGCCTCATCATATAAGTGGAGCTTGCAAGTGTATACAGGGAAGCCAGATGAAGGATCCCCTGAGAAGAACCAAGGGATGCGTGTTGTCCTGGACATGACACAGGGACTCCGTGGCCGCAACATCACATGCACTAACTTTTTTTACTTTGCAGTTTCATTCATATTTGTTTGAGATAATCATGATTTATTCCACCTATGTCTTGATTATAATTGTTTTTTGTTTTTGCAAAATCACATTTTATCACAAAAAAACAAATAGTACTTTTATTGATAAATATAAATACATATTGATGTAGCAAGGGTAAATGGCAAATATTAATCAAATATACTGTCTATATTGTTTGTAATTGAGATAGAGTCAAAATCTGTTAAGTATTTTTACATAAATTGTTATGGCTGTATTGTTTTAAAAACCCAATAATGTGAACATTGGGTGAGTAACAGAAACATGAACACCACACAAATAAGCCAGTAAAAGCCCATAACACATACAGCAACAAGGACACAGCAATTTGTTTGCTGTTTGTTTCAATGTGTCCACAGCTTGGGAAGGGAAGAGAAGTCAGGGAGTTCATTGAGTGGAATTCTTTATAAGAAAACAATCTGAAAAGAGTGACCGAAAGATGATTAGGTCATACATATGTGCATATATTCAAGACATTTGTGTTGGTGAGTTTAAATTTGTGGTTGCAAGTCTTGGAATTGCAAATTGACCAGCACAGAGATTAGATTGCGGGCCTGGTCCTTGCCCTTGTAGAAATTGAGGGTCCTGAGCATGCACAATAACTGTGCGTGAGAGAATCTAATGGAAAATAGTATTACACTGGAGGGGTGTGTGTGTGTGTGTGGGGGGGGGGTTGGTTTGGTTAAAATGGTTTGGTTAAAATGTTTCATTTTAAGGGTTGGACTACTGTAACCTGCTGCAGAGTTGTCTTCACAGGGATCAGAAAGGCAATGCACGTTCATCATGTGCTTTGTGGTCCTATAAGATCACCACCTCAGTGCTTAATCACCCTGATTGTTTTCCACAGACACACTCATCAATCTCCTCTTCTTGTTCCCAACCCTTGTCTCTGAGTACACAACCACACAGAATTACTTTTATTAAAGACGGAAAACATGACACAGTCTCAGTTAGTAATGACTGATTTAGCCCGAGTTCAAGAGTATGCCCTCTGGAATTTGAGTTTTAGACCTGTAGTAGTCTGATAACATTTTTACCAAGGTCGTCATTGAGATGTCACCCTTTTGCACAGTAATCTTGGGGGAGTGGTGTGTTTTCTTGACTTCTCTACTGTGTATGTTCTGTCCATTTACCTGCTGCCCTCTAAGCTCTAAATCATGGCAGATGCAATTTCATGTCATTTCAGTTCTCAGATGACCTAATTCCTTAAATACACACACACTCTGTCTATTCTGCTCTAAACATGCCTGTAAATGATCATCTGTCATAGAGGTATCATTACCTTCATAGCAGCAACGTTTATTTAATTTGGAGACAACATCCTTCCCCATGACAGAGACTTTATTGACTTCTGCTCATGCCTCCCCTTTACTGTCTGACAGTTCCCCGCTCGTTATCTTTTCCAGCCCACTTCATGCTTCAGTTTTTGTGTTCGAGTATGAAGCTTGTTTTGATCTCCAGAATGAATTCAGAATGGTTGCACAGTGGCAGCAGATGAAACATGAAGACATGAACCCTTTGGTGAGTCCATATTATTTAACTGCATTACTAGGTAAATTACTAGGTACTGTATATTGATATTTCGTCTCACTAGTTCATGTTACGCTTTAAATAATCAAATTGCTTAGGAGTTTCAGGAACAAAAGTTGGGCAAGATCTGTTCAACCCAGTTCTTCAACTCTAAGGGGCTAGCCCTTCATTTCAAAGTCAAATCCACTACTCTATAAACCAATACCAAAGTAAAACCAAAATATATCTCCAAGCTGTGAATTTACTCAAGGGACATAGGATGTATGCTTGAGATGATTGAATATACTAATAATATACAAATAAAAAATAGCATTTCAAGAGCTGTTTCAAAATTAGGAATAACATACTGGTGGTATGAAATGCATTACATTAAAATAAATGTGTTTTCTATTTTAATAAGCAAAAATGTATGATCCAAATTAAAAATGCTAGGAAATCAAAACTGAAAAATAGGAGATTAACTTTAGGGACAACTAGGGACAACACAATACCGATGTTTTATGATGAAGGGCAGTTTCATTTTGGCACTCTTTTAATGTGTAACATGGTTTCAATTTGTATTTGTGCTCAAGGCATACTTTTTAAAGCTGTCCTGTTTTCACCTCACCCAGCATCAATCGAGAAATGGGATTAAGGGAAAAATCAAGCCTATGTAGAACTCTTGATATTACAGTAACTGGTTTTGCATCACACTTAAGGAAAGTTTCTTATGCCCCCAAACATAACAAGAGAAAACAAAAGTAAAATCAAAGAACTGTTTCCTGTGCCTTTAACTGTTTAGGGTCTGTAGGCTGTGTCAAACAGTGGCTCAATATGGGATATACTGCTTTATTAAAAACCTTTCCAGGTTTTGATTTCCCTAAAGCCTCGCAAAACCCTGTGAATTAATTTCCCCCTAAGGTGGAAATTGATCTACAAGGAGGTTAGAGCACAGGGTCACCCAGAAAGCAGTGCCTCTGGCCTTACTCAAGGACACTGATATGTTCTGGTTACAGGACAGACTCTAGGACAGACCACTAGGACACCACAACACCAGTAAGCATCTCACTTTTGATGCCTGTGCAAGTAGAAATGCAGATATGTTTACATTCTCTGTAGTTTTCACATTTTTTCATATTTGTACAATCACTGGAAAGTTGTGAAAACTACTGAATAAAACATTTCCAAAACAAAACCATTAAAATTCCATAAGCGCCTTGGGCTAGAGTGTTACTCTCGGGTTGGTTCACTTCTTAAAGTTAATATGATCATATGACCTGCTGGTAATCCCAGACTAGCTGAATACAAACAATATAAAGAATAGTTTGTGACAAATCATCAAAAACATTTTTTTCTTTTTTTGAGAATTAAATAATACACTATAGATTGTCCATGAAGGTTCCTTGGAGGGTTAGTAGGATTGCCTTACAGGAATTGACTTATAGAAGTGACCCAAATACGTCTTCAGATATAAAAGAAGAATTGGCCTCAAAGGTGACACAGCTTATTAGGCCAGAGGCTGTGACTCTTCTCTTGTGCTCTCGATGCACTGTTAAATCACTATATAACATCTGACACAATTTGTACATTGTCATTTTAACTGTAATAAGATGCAGTAGAAATAGTAAAAATCAACATCTTTCAGACATAAATTCATAAGTTCTGAATTCTGACAGAAGAAAAATACAGCAGTATAGTATAGTTTTTTAACAGTGAATTTTAGATTGATGTTAAATTAGCAATGTGTCACGTTTGATGAGAAATTCTGGGATATATTTGTTACCTTTACCTTTTAACAGGAATATATAGAATAAAGAAAATCTCATCGGGAATCTAATTGTGCAAGCGAGTCTGCAACTCTGACCCCATTACACCTGATACGCGTCATTTGTGATCAAATTGTAAATGGATAAAGTTGCATTGAAAAACAAATCAAAACATCTTCAGAGGTGGTCAGAAACGCTTTTGTCCAGATACTTACCAAAGTGTGAATGCAATTACATTCCGAATGAAAACATACACTACACCATGTATAGGGAAACAATGAGTACATATAGTTATATTCATACATTTATGTGCCAATGTCACCAAGACAAATTGTCTGTACATTGTACATTTTTTGTACTTGCCGAAGTGTTTGCCCAAGACAACGTTTTCCTCTGTTTTGAAAAGCAAGACACGGTGCAGAACAATGCAAATTCCCAAACACTTTCATATATATTCATCCATAAATACCACGAAAGGAAGTGACTTGAGCCGCAATCTGCATCTTGCGTGGGAAAGAGCAATCTGATTTCAATGTATTGGAGACTCGTTTTAATGCCAGTTGTAAATGGGGTGTTGGGTTTAATGTCGGGTATAAATCATATCTAGACACCATCTAAATACCAAATGTATGCTAATTCCAGATGTAAAAGGATCAGTGAGGAAAGAGGAATTACAATATGGAATCTGTTTTTCCATTTTTCCATTATGATATTTCTGTTGTCTTCTGAGATTTGAATTAATTTCAAAGAACTTGACCTCCTTGCTTGCAGGGAGTGATATAACAGTACTAGCATACATGAATAATGTCTGCTCTTTTAATTGGAAATAGGTGTCAGGTATTGATACTCTTTGAGATCACATAATGACAGCAAATGTATTTTACTGATAATTAATGAAAATGTTATAACAAAGCATGATGTGTAAGGATTAGGACAGATATCACAGAGTGAATGAATACAAATAGGCTTATAGCATCTGTCAAAATGAGAAGCCTGCTGAAGCTGTGTGATATATATAATACATGCCTTCAGTGAGATGCATGAGTAAGATGCATATAAATGCATTTCTTTAGTAGGTAAATATGACAGTGTTTCTAACAAACAAATCTCTTTACAGGTGAAACCAAGTGTTATGTATAAACACGCTGATAATGCATCGTGATGATGATGTCAATATCGTATACTATAGTATTGTTGTTCTACCAGTTCCAATGGTTTTAGAATGTTGGCAACCTGAATGTGGTGATTAGAGCAATAATAAGATTTGTGTTGTTGTCACATTAAAATACATCAACATTAGCAAGTCACCAATAGGTCAATTGAGTAGGCTACACTAATTAATTTGTCTTGTGATTCAGGCAGATGAAGAGATTCTTTTGAAAATAATGAGTAAATAATTGGTTATCATTATGTCCTGGTTTATTAACTAATTTCTCCATACCAGCTTGTTCAGTGTCAGCTGCAAGCCAGGCTTTATTCTAATGATGCTGTCTGTCCCAATCAGTGTCAAGCCCCTGCAGAGAAAAGTCAATTATGAGCCTTTCACTTTGCCATGCTCTGTTGACTTTGTTTCCATCTTGCACAATTCTGCATCTCAGTGCCATAATATAGCAATGATACTCAAGAGGGGTTCTTTACAGTGATTATAAGTGCAAGGGTGATGCGGCTAGGTATGAGTTGCTGCTGATGGTACTTGGCAGTCAATAAAATACCTCTAATCACAGCTAAGGAATGTCCTAAAGGGTATAATGGCTTTTTACACCAGTTAACATTGAATGTACAGTGAATGAAACATTTTTCTTAACAGCAGAATATGCAAACATAAAATACAGGAGAGAGACTGCTAAGTAGCTCCCTGGTTACCAATGATGCACTTTGTGGGAGTCCAATGTGACAATGTGTGTGTCCCCACAGTTCTTAAACACACACATTTTGGAGCGCTACTGTGGACTATTACACAGTGCTTTAGAATGTTTGGAATGTCTTTTAGAAAATTGTTGGACAGCAGCCAACAAAAAAGTTTTGTGGTTCTGTCGCAGTCCTGAATGTTTCCTGTTCCCCAGTGAAACATTCACTTTGATGTCCAAAGATTTACAAAACACTAAGTCTGCCAGATATCATTCATTTATTCATAGATATGAACTGAATGAATAGTGAGAGATGCATCAACGTTTGTGGAGAACTACATGTGCCCAAGTGAAGCATTGGTTTTAATAATCAAAGACCAAGCTCATGCAACGTTTGGGATGGATGCTTATGACAGATATCTGCTGGGGTCCAGAATATGAAAAAACTTTGACTATTGATTAATACTATGAATAAAAATGATTGTGTGACGCTGCAGACTAGGGATAGGCTTAAGTTGAGGTACAGGGTAGTGTAGGTGACTGTAGCTAGATTTGGTGTTCAGAGCGGGTGCTGAGCCTTGTGAAGGCGGTGGTCCTAATTCAAAGAAACATCTGTGATGGGAGGTACCCACTTGATTACCCAACCCCAATGACATACCAGCACTCACACACTCAACCCTGTAACATTTCGATTAGGTGGCTATTGAAGGGTGACACCTTCCTGGTTTTCTCTGTGGTAAAAATTAATAATACGCAGAAAATGTATTTTGCAGAATTATCTTAAGGGTTTGGTACATGAGTGGCAGGTGTTTTATTAAGCGCCTGTGTTAGTGTGTAAAAATTGGAGAAAAACTGGAATATCTGATTTGGGTTTCTGTCTGGATGCTTTCCCTGGTTTATGGTCCAAAGGATTGTTACATGGCAGCCTGTGTATTGATGTTGACTGTTGTAAAATACTTCTTCATAGATATGAAAAGAGTACTAAATTCCTGAAAATGAAAATGAAATGCAATATCAATGAGCAATATCAGACTTTGTAGCATGAAAGGCTGTCTCCTACAACAACAGAACTCATTATATAGTCAGAGGCATGGATGGACAGATCTGTTTCCCATGCGGTTTCTTTTGTTCCATATCCACAAATAGCTGAGACCACCTTGTGTTTCAAATAAAATGCTTGCAAACATGTTAATAAGCAGCAAGCCATACAGTTGTACTTCCGCATGTGCGCTCCCTCAGTAGCTAATTAAGAAGACATCCTTTTGATCTCATAATAAACCTGCTGCCAGGGTAAACAAACAGAGTGACAATGACACAATAATTCATTTTTGCATTTCAAGAGACAATCAATCTTTACTATATATGCCTATTTTGAACTGTTCTGTTCAGCAACATAACAGCATGGGTGTAATGTGAAACTTATTATCTCATACTACATGGACAGACATCACTGGGCAATTCCAAACTGAGACAACACTGCGTTTGCAAGAAGAGAAACTACTCCCACTGAGTTTCAACAGAGAAATCTATCTGCAATGACTTTGGAAAAGAACCATGCTGACTCTATCCAAATTTCAGAAACTGAAAGACTATTGTCTGTATGGAACAGCTGGTATAAATCCTTATAGTTCAATGCTTTTCACATCAGTGTGCTTATCTTCACCTTTGAGTTTGAAAAGTCTAAAAATAAATGAAAAATTGCCTTCTGGCGAGGTTTATGTATGCCGTTGGGCACTGAGAAAACAACAGCCATTGTGATAGCTGATAACAGCATTTTCCCATCTCTATACTTCTCGGTCGCACCAAAAAATTAGGGTGTCAATGTATCATTTATGTCATTTTGCAGTGCTGCATAGTATTCCCTATTTCATGAATTATAAAGTTAACCCACTGCTAAAATAATCCTGACCTTTAAGCAAACAACATTCTGTGGGCATGGAATATTGCAATTTAGACTGCACTTAGAAAAGGACTGGAAAGCTGCACATTAGTCTGTTCAGGCCTGATCCTTGGGAAAAGTAGACTTGAAGGACAAAGGGAAAAAATAGAACCCACATGACCTTATAATGGAAACGTTAAAGTAATAAAACCTCATCCCAACGTGGAGGTGTCATGTGTAGGTGTTCACCACTAATCTTGTTTTACAATCCTTTCAAAATGCGGTGCAAGTCCACCAGGCTAGCATGTTCAAATCAAACAAGGGTGAACCCGTTCAACCCTTTTAGGCTGAGTAGTTGCATTAGCATTGTTCTAGTTGTCAAGGGAGTAGTAATAATGGCACCTTTGAAACTGGTTGATTTCATGTTGAAGTAGCCAAGTAGGAATGACGTAATATTTGTCAGGATATATATGTCAGGAGAGGTTGCTGTTGGCAAATCTATGTCGAAAATATGACGCTAAGAGTTAATTAGATACATCAGACTATATTCATCGTTGGCTTTTGTGACACTGTTGGATTTTTCAGATAGGCACATGTTTGTCCAGTACAAAGAGAGCTCTACAGTGTGAGTTTTGTTTATGGGGGTGTCAATTTGTCTTTTTGTTTCATCATTTGTGAATTTGTGAAGCCCTTGAGACTGTAATAGTGATTAAGGGCTACATGAATAAACCTGACTTGACAGGTGTTTTACCTGACTTATGTAATTGTCTTTTATTTATTCTTTCTATTACAGAGACAGGGTGCTGTCGTTTATGCACTTACAGTTGACTTTTATACACTTGTGTAGTTTACTTTTTTCACTTTGTCTGATTCTCTCATTGTATAAGTGAGTGAGCAAGTTTGAAATTAACACACAGTACCTTCTTCTGTACAACAAATAGCATTGGAAATGGGTAGGCTGACATATATCTATGATATATATTCATTATTATATATAATTACTTTTAGTAGGTACGTTTATTTCGGACACTGCCAGTGATCCTTTGGTGGTCTTATCAAAGCAGGATTTTTGAGGACAGAGCTGGATATGAACAGCCGTCCCAGCTCAGGGTGGTTAAAAAGCTGGTATTGATACATACAAAGAAGGCGCACTGCCATCAGACGCTGGTATCAGCGAAGAAGGCTGGAAGTAATGTGACATTATCATAGGCTGTTCACATTTGCTTTACAAGGAAGACCAGTGAGGTAGGCCGAAGCTTATAATGCATTCTGACAATTGAGCAGATAAAAAATGTCTGCGTATAATGTTCCCAGTCATCAACACATCACTACACAGGCAATGCACAACGCCAGGGGTGAGACCATCATTTCAGAGGGAAGGAACAGACTTGCTGCTTGCTTGCTTTTTTAACCAGCTTTGCAAATGACTCTGTCCACTTAGATTTGTAAATGTATCCCGTACCAGGATAGATACTATGGGCCTATTCAGCATGTAGGCCAATTCTAACAGGCCTACTTTCATGTTATGCAGCCTTTGAATGGCAACTATTGCCAAGACTGTCAAAAAAGCTTCAAGGCTACTACGTTTAGCTATCTAGGCTTTAGGACTGCCTCAACAAAACACCAGGCCGTCAAACTGAAAGCTAATGATATGTTATGTATCATAGGTAAGAGTCGGGTCGGCAGTACACAGAAATCTCTGACCAGATACAGTACGTCTTGTAAATGACCAGAAATCACATAAATATATTTGTCTAATGCCTTGTACGCCATACTGTATACTCTAGCTGTCTCAATAAGATGTGGAAGTGAGAAGGGGTCTGGCAGGTTAATTCCATCAGAACGGTTGAATTCATCTGCGTAAGATATTTTGTCTTGGGCAGACAAACCAGTATAATATTCTGAGCAAGTTTCTCTACGAGAAGTTGTTTAACCCGCTAGTCAGGTAGGTATTATCCTGAGAATTTTTCAATGATACATATTTATTCTTTTAATCATTATAGAACATTGTAGGCTACCCATTTGTCTTACTGCGCTTACAGCCATTCATTTTTCAGAAGTGCCAGTAACTGTTCTTAGAGACACAGGTGCCGTTCAGTCATTTATTTCAGACGACGTGCTGCCATTTACTTACGGCTGACACTGGAATTAAAATGAGTGTTCTCAAAGTCTCTTTACATTTGGTACGCCTTCATTTGTCTCTCGTGTCTCTCTTCATTTGTTCTCAAATGCACAGTAACAGTACACACAGTATTGGTTGCTGGCAATGAAATGCTTAGACTTCGACTCTCCTCTCAACAGCATACGTATAAAGCAACAATGTACAGTAGCAATGAAATAATAATAGAATAAAGTGACATATGAAGTGTCAAGATAAAAGGTGTCTCGGTTGAGTGGCGAGGTAGTATCAGTGTATATACAATATAAAGTGACGGTAAGAGTGCGGAAATGAAGGTGTGTGTGTGCATGCGTTTGTGTGTGGGAGGGGGCTGTACGTGGGTGGATTCTTTGAGGATGCTTGGGGCCTTTCTTCTGGTGTAGATGTCCTTCACGGCTGGTTCACTTCACGTGATGCGCTGCGCGGTTTTAACCACCTGCTGTAGAGCCTCGCGGTCCTGGGCGGTGCAGGACAGGACACTTTCATTTGTGCATCTGTAAAAGTTTGAGAGAATCTGGGTGGCCATGCCAAATTTCCTCAGCCTGCGGAGGAAAATGAGCCGCTGCCTCACTTATTTTTCACCACAATGCTTGTGTGGTGTGACCGGGGTAAGTCCTCTGTGATGTTAACCCCCGAGGAACTTAAAGCTGCTGACTCTCTCCACTTCACTGTTGTTGATGTGAATAGGAGTGTGACCTCCCACCCCACCTGCTGCTTACTGTGATCCACGATGATCTCCTTTTTCTTTATCATTGAGGAGGTTGTGGATGTTGCTATCATGGTGCTATGATGGTTGTGTATGGCCACGCAGTCATGTGTGAACAGGGGGTACAGGAGTGGGCTGAGCACACAGCCATGGGGGACCCCAGTGCTGAGATTCAGTGTGGAGGGGATGTTGCTGCCTATTCTCACCGCCGAAGAGCCAGTTGCAGATGGAGGAATTCAGGCCCAGGTCCCTGAGCTTCATCACAAGCTTAGAGGGCACTTTGGTGTTGAATGCTGAAAGCTGCTGGGTGGACGTCCCCCCAAATACATTTTTATGCACTCTGTATACGCTGCTTTCCCAAACTCAGATAGTGGGATCCCTCTCGGAGTAGCCCCTCCCAAGGTTTCTTCCATTTTTTCCTAAAAGGTTTTGTGGGAGTTTTCCCCTGTCCTCTGTGAGGGTCGTGTACAAACCATTTATTGTTTACACACGTTGGGCACTGTGAAGCCCCTTGAGACTGTTATGGTGATTAAGGGCTATACAAATAAAATGTGATTTGAATTGAATGCTGAGCTGTAATCAATAAACAGCATTCACACATGTGGGTTCCTCTTGTCCAGGTGTGATAGGGCACTGCGCCATGGCAACAGTGTCATCTGTTGATCTGTTTGCACTGCAAACAAACTGCAGCGGGTCTGTGATTGTGGACTCAATGAAGGTTTTGACTAGCGGCTCGAAGCACTTCATGATGACGTGAAGTGAGTGCAGCTAGCCATTAAAACAGGTTACGGTTGGTTTCTTGGGGACAGGGATGACGGTGGTTGGTTTGAAACACATGATAATGACAGGGAGAGGTTGAAAATGTCTGTGAAGACATCTGCCAGCTTGCATCCGCATGCTCTCAGGAAAATGAATTTAGCTCATTTCTGAGGGAGACAGGAGCCTGGGTCACACAGCTGGGTTTCCCTTTGTAGTCTGACTGTTCTTAATCCACCCCACATATTCTGCCGCTTTGTGGAAAACACGCCACTCAGTAGTGTTGAAGCAGTCTCATAAAACAGTTACAACACAAATTACAACTCAGATGCCAATGTCCCAGATGCCCACCAAAAAAGAAAAATCTGCATTTCGAGAGGAAGGACAGAAAAAAACAACCCAAACATTAGGAAGACAGTTGATAGCCCTCCTGTTATCTTAAATGTTGACAGCACCAGTACGCTAAATTTACAGCCTAACATTACAACTTGCTAACGATTGGATTTGTCAGTCTATATTACTTACTCAAATGTGTGTTTTCAGTCGAAGTTAACGTTGGGTAATGTTACTCTAATGTTAGCTAAGTCAAACAAAAAAGTCCCATTCCATCCATCCTAGCTGCACTGCCTGCAGATTGAAGTGCCACCGCATCAGCAACGTTTACTGCTCCACCATGTGATACAGGAAATCTGAAATATAAAATCTGGGTTGTGAAATATAAAAATAAATTTAACTTAATATAAAATAGCCAACCAATTAGTTAGTTATTCTCCAAAATCTTATTTACACTGCAGGTTGAATTTCTGTTTCCTTTTTGAAGCACTTCAACCTCTAATGTAACCTCAACTGTTTTCAACAGTTGCATAAATTTGAATGGAGGATAGTCGCAAAGATGTTAAAGTGCATTAGGCTATGTTTCTGTGTAATTCAAGACAGTTTGCTATAATTAGCTACTAAAATCAGTGTCAGGGGAAATAAATGAACTGTGGATGCTGGTTTTTAGTTCTTGTTATATTTCCCCCGGTTTCTCTCTGAAGAACATATATGAAGCAGTCTTTATATTTTTTCACATTGTAGTATTTAATTTGCTTGTAGTCTTACTATACACTCTGAAAATTATTCAAACAAATCCTCTCTGTGCATATATGCTCTGTAGAGCCTGGCCCCAGTGCAGCGAGCGCAGCCCAGCCATACAGAAAAGAGTCCAAGAGGCTGAGAGTATCAGTGGCAGTAAAATCTGTGCAGCAGGTTTATATGCACTTCTCACTAACTTTTCCTAATTTTATTCATTATGCTGTGTTTTAAGAATTCACACAGAACAACACTTGTAGTTTTACTGACAAGGTATTAACAATTTGGATGGCTTTCATTGGATGGGCTACAAAACACTTGCTTCACTTTCTGGCAGCTTCTGCAGGGGCCAGATGTTAGGCAATGTTCTTTTGCTGCCATGTAAAATAATTCATATCATCCCCACTGGGGCAGCAGTGTGGTGGAGTAGGGAGACTGCCCTTTAACTGGAGGACCCAGGCTCAAGCCCCCATTACAGTTCTTGCCTAAAGAAACATTATTTAAGTATTAATCTTTAAGATTTTCATATTACTAAATTATTATTATTATTACAGTATTATTGATACTTTATGTTGTTGCCATATTTTTAGCAAAAGCTTTCTATATACTGACGACCGGGTCCACCGTTCTTTGCAAAAATTATGCACGCACAGAAAATGATGCATCTATGTATGGCTTGAGGGCCGTAGCCGATGTGCCAAATGCAGAAGAAGAGACCATCTCTGTAAACACTGTCGATTTTAGACGCTGGCTGAAATTCTGATGTTAGGTTACAACAGCCTGTGCTTGTTTGTTTAGGTTGTGGGAGCTGCTGTCAGTCCCGTGACGTCAAAATACTGGTGACACTGTTGCAAAGTGATTGCTGGGCAATGCAGTGCAAAACACCAAAGAAATGACTGCCAAAATCAAGAAAAACAAGAATCTTGCAGATTATTACTTTAAAGGGAAAATCAACCTTTTAACACTGTTAAAAAAAACAGCTAATAGGCAATGTAACTTGCATTCCTGGGTCCAGTATGTTGTTTGCTGGTTATTTAAAATCCAGTCCCACTCTGTCATCAGGTTTACTTAAAATCAATTATACGTTTTTCTTTTAAAAGCAATGAATATAATTTGTTCACTTCCCTGATGGACATATCTGCGCCAGGTTGCCATATGTCTCAGCCAGCAGCAGGTAGGCTTTAAAGCTGAATTTGGTTTCCAGTCATTAGGCCTCTCTCACAGGCCTCTTTTCACCAGGCTCCTCCCCTGCCAGCGTCCTTAAAATGAACAGGTCAGTCATGTTAGGCACCAATCAGACTTGACAATTAATCATCATATAGATTCATCTGTAGGGAGGCGTGTTTAATGCTTATTTGAGGGGCACACTTGTTTAAGGGTGCCCTGTACCATTGCATGATGGCCACAGACAGCTGGCACTGGCACTAGCAAGGGTGGTGGTACAGCCATAATCAAGGGTATAAATTGCTAGTGGCAGCAGCAAAACAAACCCGCCCTAAACATGACAGGAAGAAGCATCACTGCTGCTGAATGTAGTTTAATTTAGCCTAAATTGTTCACCTAGTTCAAATACCCATTCTAAGAATTCATTACTAATTTTCATGTAAACAGCAACATCAATCGTGAATTTCTTGGTTTTCTTATAAGCTCTTTGGGAAAGAAAAATGGATCTCAAGAGATAAGGAAATGAATGAGGACATTTAATGTTTCTTTTGATGTATTTGGACATTGAATTGTGAAAGCTGACTGGTCAGATTGTTTTCCCCGTGGAGAATGTCTTCATTGTCCTTTCCATTATCAATCTACAATGTAGGCATCATACAAAGCCAAACAAAAAACCCCACCATGGCAATATCTGAAGAACTCATGACATGCCAATTCACTCATAATAACATAAGTATGACCTGTTTTGCCCCGGTCTTCAGTGTAATTGATTCCTCCAAAAATATCTTGCTTATAGTTTGGTTTCTTATAGTTTAGCTTCTTGAAAACTAGAACCCATTTTCTAAACAGTATCCTACCTCAGGCTTTAGGTCCTAACCCTAACTCAGGGGATCTCAAACTTTTTCAACGACCCCCAAATAGACATTAGACCACATACCCCATTTGATAAGATTTTGTCCCACAGACCTCCATCTGAGGTATACATCATTTATTTCAGAATTGGATAACTGTCTATAATGGGTGGTTGCAGGGATCATAGTGGGGAGAGTAAAACCTGATCTGAAGTCATTCCTATAATATTCTCTCACTGTGCAATATTCAAATGAAATTATAGTGAATTACACTATTCCTCATTTTGCTGGGTAAGCAAGTAAATATTTGTTTAAATATAAATGTAAATAAATAATGAAATCATTTTCAAATCCTGCGGTTTTGCCTGTGAACTCATGAGCAATTTGACTGGTTGCACCATAAAGTGTTTTGGAAATAACAATAAATTGGCCCCTGTAACAAAAGTAGTTTGTTAGGGGACTGTTATTTCATTTTAGAAAAGAAGCTGCACAGAGCTACATTGTACTGTAGCAGCAAAACGAAGAGGTGGAAATGTGCATCCAGCATGAAATCTTGGAACTCGCTTATAATAGAAAAGTCCGTCCTTCCCAGTCGTGTTTACCACTTGGGTCGATCATAAGCGCTTTGCCCGTAATTGCCATGTTTCCTATAGAACCAGAAGGCAGCACCAGACTCTGCTACAGTCGCGTCAGGTAACCATGGAGATAACCTCTTTGAATTAGACTGGCCTCGTACATTACACACCTCGCCTATTTGCTCGTTGCTTCAAGTTAGTGAAATATAATAAAAGATCCGACAGCTACTTTATAAAGTGCCAGTTAACGCTTTGGTGGAGTATTTGAAATCTCCTGTTTTAACGTTCGCTATTATTTTGATAGGCTATACTCCGCTAACGTTAGCTAACGTTAATAAGGTAACGTTAACGTTAACGACAGTTGACTACTTTTATCCAAAAGTTCGTAATTAAAATGTTCAAGAATAATTATCAGGTAAGTCTTCCATTCTTAAAGAAGCTAGTTAGCTCATAGTATAGTTTTACATAATATTATTCAGTTTACATCTATGGTTAACATGGTGACTTACTCACCTGTTTAGCCATGAAAACGAATGCTATTTCTCGCAGGGTGGAGTTGTGGTTGAGATCTTCAGTGCGCAGGGAAAAGACCCCGTAGCAAAATGGAAACTCCACGGAGGGCCGTCAGCCATACGTAAAGTGAGTTTTCAAAGATGCTACTTTAGCTATTTCGTATGATAACTGCAGAGCGCGCACTATATGATGGCTGTAGCCATATATTGTGCTATTTGAATGAGTACAGGTGTGGAAGCCTAATTTTAATTGTTAGGGGAAATAGCAGGGGTGTGATTGGTGCTATGAAGTTGGCACCTGCCAACACGTCTCATTTAATTCTACCTAAAACTTTAGGTTAGACATTTCCTATTCCTAAGATTTTTTTTCTTGTTGTATTAGTTTTAATACAGGTCATACCTAGATCATACTAAGATCATACCTAGGTCATAATTAGCATGGCCTCATCCCCTTCTCCTATTTTTTCTTCCCCTAGGAGTATAATAAAGAAGTCAAAGGATTTGTGTACTGTCTGGAGGGTAGCAGCCAAACTGTTAAAATGCAAATGCCGGAGGATGGTAAAATGGCTCGTAAGTACACACTATCACGCTTGTAACCATTTTGAAAGATTGTTTTGATGTAGCTATTTGTACTGGCTTACAGTGCTTTGCTTCTTTTCCCAGTTGGGCTCGTTCAAAGATTCTTGGTCCTGCAAGTGAATGTTCCTCAATGCAAAGACTTTTCCATTGAGCTTGTGTAAGTACGGTAGTCCCCACTAGTCTACTGTGGTGTATTATCAGTAAAACACAGTTTATCTGCCATCTTTATTGTGCCCTGGCCATGAGCTGAGGAAACTACAGTTTATTATAGACACTTGCTGTCTATAACTAGGAAGACATAAGGCATGGTTTTTCTCTACAGGGTGGGGAGTTGAAATAATTTCCCATTGGCAGGTATTCTCTAGTTGTATTTTAGTGGTTAATCCCAGTGCTTGAACTGGAATTTAATTAGTTAGCATTTTATTAGTGAGAGATTCTTGGGGATTTTTCTTGGCTTCATTATTTTTTTCTTACATTAGAATGTGTCATCACAACTAATTTCACAGCTTTATATTAATGTGAAAATCTGGCATATCACACCTTTAAGAGCATACGCTTTGAGACCATCAGGGCATTTGAGACCATTGGGGCCTTTGAGACCATCGGGGCCTTTTAGACCATCGGGGTCTGTGGCCTTCTTTGGTTAGGCCTTCCTGCTGCTAATTTTCTTATAATGTGAACAAAATGCAACAGTGTTACCTACCTACAGTGTTAGTGCTCCCTCTCCCCCTCTTGCTCTCTCTCTCTCTCTCTCTCCCTCTCTCTCTCTCTCTCTCTCTGTCTCTCTCTTACAAATCTCTCTGAATTGAATTAATTATTGATTGTAAAATATTGTGATTTTGCTCGGGACTGGTGACTGACATCTCTTTCACAGTAATTGCTGTTTGGTAGGGCTACACCCTGACTAAGGGGAGGAAATGGTGAACACTGTTACCAAACCTATCAACCTCTAAGAATGGGTTGAGACAGAGGCTGTTCAGCACCAAGAGCCACCGTGACAAGGCTCACTTTCATTTGTGCTGGTTTTCATGTCAGAGAAACATATTATTTCAGCTGTAAAGGAAAAGAAAAGAAAAGAAAAATATTCATATGAATGCTCTCATTGGAGGCTACAGTAAATTATGCTTTACCATGATCCGGTGATTGCATGTCCATGTGTATGTGCGTGTACATGTGTCTGTGCAGTCTTTGTGTACGTGCATTCAAAATGTGATTAACAATTCGGATATCACAAGAAAACTATATTTTATGATGGTATTTTGAAACATTTTTAGTTGTTGACGGTTGCTTTTTTGCTTTTTTTCAAGTTTTGGTAAAATTGTTGATTTTGTTTTGGGATTCTGAGACTTTTTGTTAATAACGCTCAGATGATTTTGAGTTAGCTGTAACATTTTACCATCAACACATTGCTGCTGACCACTTTCTGCTACATCTCTTGTACTGTTCTCTCGTTCTCTGTATTAACAGGGTTACTGATTTAGGGCACCTGAAAAGAAGACTCTATCTATCAACAGTGCATAAAGAGTTCTCTGCTACACCTTTACATGCAAGGATACCTTTTGTTGGATTGAAACATAATATTGTGAGTATTTCACTCATCCTTAACATGTTTGTCACAGCGTTTTGCTATTTGGGTCATTACACTTCATGTCATAGTATATTATTGAGCTGTTTCTCTATTAGATCCTCTGAACCACAAAATATTATTTCCTTCATTTTCTTAGTGGTCTAACTTGTGCATCGACCTTGTATCATTCACCGGTGAGCTGTTCAAGGGTACTGGCTTTTTGACACTGGATGGCATTACTTTGTCTGCCAGCTGCAGACTGCGAAGAATCTTCACCATGAAAACAGAGCCTACAGGAATTTCAGATGATGGTAACACAATTGGTCGCAAAAAAGTATTCATCTCAAAAGAGTTTATTCTGCTTACCTTGTGTGACAAAAAGTTGATTAAGGCTACATCTTAACCACACAACACAAGTATTGACATTGTGATAGGTCTTAGTCGATAGCTTTTGTTCCCTTTTGTTCCCTGAAAAGAAAATGGATATTGATGAGATGCAATAGTCATGCACTCGCAGATACAGGTTATATGCTCTTCACTCCCAATAGTTATGTTTGTTCTTTGTTGGCCTTTAAAGTGTCACCCATTCTGTCAACTTAAACCTGAGTTTGTATGAAATAACTATGTGTATGTGTGTGAGAGAGAGAAAATTGGCAGTTGGTTTACCTTACCTTACCTTACACAAATGCAAAAATGTCTACTCTAATCCATAAACTTGAAAAGCAAAATGTGTGTGTGGTATATTTTGCAAACGTACACATTGCAAACTTATGTTGTCTGTAGTTGCAACCAGCTATTTGCAAATGTGCAAAATACGTTTTGCAAATGAATGCATTTGGTGTTATGAGCTATAATCACATTTTCCATTTATGAATCATTAAAAACATTTTCAGCCAGTTTGGCAGTGTGGATCAGTTGCCATAGTGGATTAGTAGATGAGTAGAAGTTTGCAAGTCATGTTACAACCCCATGTATCTTACAAGTAGAACATATTTTGGTAGTTTCTTAGGTACAGCTGCAGATTATTGGCCACCCAGTTCACACCTCAACACTGCCTGCCAGTAGAGTGTAGATTCCATGACAGCAGATCTTTCATTATTTTTTGGTTTAAGGTCTCATGTAATTTTTTTCCTCATTTTAATCTAGGCTTGCTTCTCAGTGGAGCTGGTCTCATGGACGTGATCCCTCGTAGTTGCCAGTTCCTACCAGATGTAAACCATGTAACCCAGATGTTGAACATGGAGAAGGTGCGGCAGGCAGATATGAGGACTGTCAGCTCTGATTGTGGTGGGTAAGAGCTAATCACAGGATTCTGAATTGGTCAATAAATAACAACAACAATAAAAATGCTTTTAATTCACATAATGCTTTTAAGGGTATACTCAAAGACACACAGGCAACAAAGCATGAAATGAAACAATTTATCCTCTCTAATGCATCGCAGCAGACATCACTTTACTTTGCTGATTTCTGAGTTGTTATTATATCACCCAAGGTGTGAGATTATACATTTACAGGGTATCAAAAGCCATACCCATAAATCAGGGAATGTTGAAATCCACACAGGGAAGCATCCAGGTGCATAAATGTGTGAATGTAGAGAACTTATTTTTACCAAAGAGGCTCTGATGACAATCGATTTATTTTCCTCGTATGAAATTCATGTGGCCTTAATTTTTTTGTTCATTTGCTCCTCACCTGTACTCAGAGAGATGCAATTATCTCCTCAAATAAAAAAAGACATGCACCAGTAATTCATTTCCACTGTGTTCCACCGCCTCTGTAGCCTTTCTTTTTTTTGTCAGCACTTATTTATTTATTCTGACAGCTGTCTAAGTCTTGTTGAGTCACCCGGCAGTGCCCATTGAAATCAACAGTTACCACGCACAGTAAATAGCTTTCATAATTAGGGTCTGCATTATTAGCAAAACATTCCTAATAATAATTAAAAGGATTGCTATTGAAGTAGGCAGCCAATCTGTTTGAAAAAGATGCTTAGTGAATATTGTTGCTTCAGTACACAGTCTGTCAGGAATTGTTAAAAGAAAAGAACAACAGTTTATTTTTTCATGCAGCGATCAGATGAAGCTTTTATCTCGGTTTGCCATCACAATTCTCTCTTTCTCAAGGTCATTGAATTATTACAAATCAACACAGGAGAAATGCACTGCTGTCATGTTATCAATCAATCATCATATGTCTTATTATTTGCCCTGTTGTTATCACACACTGCTGTGGACTGTTTGCTGTCTGTATAAGAAGTGGAAAATAATTGAATTTCACTTCATGGGGTTTATTCATTTCCTCTCCTCCTTGTTGCAAGGATTTAACAACCAAACTTGATTTCCTCTTCTTTCCGTAGCACATCCAACTTAGCTTTGTCTATAAGATCTTGTCTATCATGTGTGTTCCATGTGAAAAATGTAAGTGTCTGTTTGGGTGAGGATCAGACAGAAAGTGTTTTTGGCAGCTAGCGTCAGCAGAGGTGGCCCTAATGAGCCCTGGCACAGTTACAGCAGGGCTAGGACAAGGATACACTGCACTCGCTGTCCACCTTTTTTACACAATGATGCAGATCGTCCATCAGTTACTGATTAAGGGAAAAATCTACTCAAAATCAACTTAAAATTAATGAATGATGTTTTGTTGTACACATGTCGTGAGCTGTATAATACAAAGTTGCACAATCTGCTGCAGCTAGAATTCCATTCAGTTTGAAACATCAGAAATGACACAAATCTTTGTCAGTTTGAAGCCATAACTTTTTCAAGCATTGGTGGCTGCACTGTTAGAAAAGTAGACCCCTTATTCCTTTCAGGAATTAACTTGAATAACTTATAGCATCACGTAGCAAATCAATTGAATGAATGAATGTACACAGCAGAACAAGATTGTTGATGGAGTCTGTGGAATCTGATTTTCTTTTCTTCTTCATCTTCTTTTCTCTTATTGCATTTCAATTTTGAAATGCAAAAACAAATCAGGCCGTGTAGTGCAACATGCCAGCTTGTCAGTTCTCAGGGCCAGTATGAGAGACAAGACATACAGGGTTGTGGTGATTGATTGCGAATTAACGTTAGCTGGTTAGCTGAGGTCAGATATTAGGTAGCTAGCTATTAACTATTAACACACGTTAACACACATCACATCACGAGTCATGCTCATGCCAAAAAACTGCCCAGCTAGTTGAAATCCAAGGATTTAATAGTGTTATCCCAAAAAAGGTAGAAAATCCTTCATTAGCGACAGCCATGGAGACCACAAGGGCTCTCTAAGGCTAGTTGAGATTCATTCAACTTTATCCTGTCAATATCTCCTGTAAAATGTGTCCAAAAGAACACGTTCAAGATCACATTCTTTTGAAAATAAATTCATAAAGTATGCTCAATGAAATAGGCATTTACAATTTTGTATCAAGCCTGGCTACTATTCATTCAGCACATTTGCGAGCTTGGGAAATTCAGAAAAGAATGTTCTCCTGTATAATAAACTATATTATATATATTAATGGTCAAACGCTTCAATCTTTGCAGCACCAGATCAGTCTGCCACTGCCAGATCAGCCAGTTTACGAAAAAAGAGGTTCCAAGTTTCCTCACACACAGCCTTTGGCTCCAGGGTTTCAGGACCTCCACCTCAAACTGTGAGAAAAAACAGTGGACTCTCAGAGGGACATGATGGCACCGCACTCCATACCCTGAATACAGTAATCTCCTTCTACATGAATCACATGATATATGTGCATTTAATGATTTTGGACCATTGGTCTTCTTCTTGGAGGTAGAATGTGTAGTTGGTATTTTTACACACAATAGCTTCAGAATTTACATTATATGTTATTATTATTAACAGTATTATTGGTTGTCTTATCTTCTGTAGAGACAATGATGAGGAATTGGTGATCGTTTAAAAATACCCTGTTTGACTCTGAACTCTCCATTTTTGTACATTTGTCTGTGCTTTCTACTCGAACATTTCCAATTGGAGTTGATCAGAGATGAATCTGTTGTCCTCCAACTTGTATCTCTCTTTTTGCTGTGCTCTACAGGGGCCCAACTCCAGTGCTAGCACAATTCAAAAAGGTACTTCAGAGAGTCAGAACATTGCCGACCAGAGTGAGAAATTATCACATGGAGAGCCTTGGAACAGTCCTCATAAGAGTAAATTTGGATTTGAGGTCACGGGTAAGGACAATGTTGTTTGACATCATCAGCATGCTTTCCAACTACACTTAAACATGTCCTGGGCATCCAGTTGTCACAAACACAGATGTTTATACACTACATGGCCAAAAGTATGCGGACACCCCTTCTAATTAATGGATTCAGCTATTTCAGCCACACCCATTACTGACAGGTATATAAAATCAAGCACACAGCCATATGATCTCCATAGATAAACACTGGCAGTAGAATGGGCCGTACTGAAGAGCTCAGTGACCTTTAACAGTCACCTTTCCAACAAGTAAATTTGTCAATTTCCTGCCCTGCTAGCCGTGAAGGGCTAGGCCACACAAGCTTACAGAATAGGACCACCGAGTGCTGAAGTGATTAGCTTGTAAAAAGCAACGTCAGCACAAGAATGTTCGTCATGAGATTCATAAAAAGCTGGAAACAGGAAGGCCCTTTCCTGTTTCAGTATGACAATGCTGAAAAGGCCTGCACAGAGCCCTGACCTCATCCAACTCCTTTGGGAGGCATTGGAGCGCTGACTGCGAGCCAGGCATCATCGCCCAACATCAGTACGGACCTCACTAATGCTCTTGTGGCTGAATGGAAGCAAATCAGCAGCAATGTTCCAACATCTAGTGGAAAGCCTTCCCAGAAGATTGGAGGCTGTTATAGCAGCAAATGGGACCAACTCCATATTAATGCCCATGATTTTGGAATAAGATGTTCAATAATGTAGTGTACGTCTTAACCACAAATCACAATCTTTTGTATATATTTTCTTTGTTTGTTTGGTCCTACTCACACATTTACTTATGGAGATCTTATTATTTATTTTTTTACACATAATGGAATTTTTGTACATCTTATGTTGAAATACTGTACAAGGGTATTCCAAACTGAATCAACCTGGCTCATAGTATCTTTTATGACCTAGCTAACAATAGATATTAGACTTGGTAATGCAATGTCTTTTGAGCATGACTAAACGCAAAAAGGATGATTAAAATTCCCTAGCTCAGCTGAACATAATGTAGCCAACTCTATTCTCTCTGCACTGAATGATTGTAAGGCGCTCAGTTACTGAAATGCCTTCATTAATGAGGATTTTCATGGTGCATAATCAGACCATAGATGTGCTTCTAGCAAGCATTAAACACATTGTTGTTGACTCTTTTGGGTTAGAAAGCTGTGCTAATGTAAAAAGTGCTGTATGTAGGAACACCTGGTGGCTTACAGCCCCATCCCCCGAAAAACAGAGTATTTGACAGGCCGGATTCTAAGAAGCAAAGGGTCTACAGTGGTGGGCGAGAGAGGCTAGCATACTCAGGTGAGCTGTGTGCATTACACATTTTATTCTGTGTGTGTGCTGGAATATACCATATGGTGTGCTGACTGTATAATGGTTTACTGGTTTACTATGTTCTGGTGCCTAATTTTGGTCAACAGATGATGTGCCTGGTGGCCATAGAAACAGGAGTGAGACCGGGGAGATGTCCGCTCCTCCGTCCAGTTGGCAAGAAAGCAGCCAACATCCTCTAACCCTGACAGAAAAGAGAAGACATCAAACAGCAGGTCAGTCTCACATCTGCTGTAAATGGAGAGGGAGCATGACACAGTCAGGAGCAGGAAGAGAAGCACATGTTCAGACTCTGAAAGTGATGGTTAGAAAAGTTAAAAATAGAGGCATAGGAAGAGAAAGAGAACATGCATTTTGCATGTTTAAATCAGTACTCTACGGCATTACAGTATACTTGGGAAAAGGGTACTTACGTCTTACTCTTAATTTTAATTTAAATTAGATCAATTGGAAATTAGTTTGAATTAGCCTCACATTACGATACATACACTATCTCACTATTATTATTTTTTAAATCTTGCCATACCCACGTCAAGGCCATGAGCAAGATTTTAGTTGAAGTACCCCCCATTGTCCTCACAAAATGAGTGCATGTACTCTGAAGCTCATTTATGGACATTTCCCCATGGCAGGAATCTCCTTTTCAGCAGCCCTACCCACAGACTTGAAAGCAGTTAGTTCATTAATGGTAATGTGGCACATTACATAAAAGTCAGAGGGACATCTCCAGGGCCCAGGGTTTGCCACACAGTTGGCAATTAGAGAAAATGATTACACTGTCGAGATGTTGAAATGTGTTCACTCATTCAGATCTAGAGAGGTGCTTGCACCTTTGATCTCAGGCCTGTCATGGAGTTTAAAGACTGAATGTTTCCTGCAGGCACAGAAGTGCACGTGTGACACTTCTTCGTTAGATACAAACCTTTTCATGTTGTTTTGCTCTTGGATATATGTTGAGAAACATAGTGTTAGATGTTTCAACATTGATGAAAACATTTTAGAGGACCCACTCTTGTTGCTGAAGTGGGAAAACCAGAGCAATCGGCAAACATTATTAACTTGGACAAGAGGTCCCTGAGGCAGTGTTTGCCAAGGTGTTTTTTAAGACGTTATAGATAGAGAATAATTTAATGAGTGATGATTTAGCAGCAGAATGACATACTTACCTCTGGTGATGTTTGTATGCCGGTTGGTAAGTACAGCTCTGTCAAGGCAAAATGGTCTTGACCATTAGCATTGTTTTCAGTATGTACATTTGAAAGTCTCATTAAAGCATTAGCAGTGCACTACTATTAACAAAACCTACAAAAATACATCCATTCAGGGGAAATTAATGCTGTTCTTTTGGCAACCGTGATGAAATTCATTTCAATCTTACATATTGTGATTACAGATTTGAATTTGCATACATGACAATGAACTAAGAATAACATGAACCGCATTATGAAGAAATGGAAAAGGATTTATTCCTCACTGTAATTTGATTCCTATCATTATTCTCTATTCAGTATTGGCGCAAGAGGAGCACAAGAAGCTTCTTTGTTCCTATTGCATTCTGAATGTGGGTGCTTACTCATGTATTGTGTCATTTGTACACTTAAAGCCCCAAACTCTGTCATTGTATATAACATGACTAAGGTACAACCAGACCAGACCTGCTTAGGGTCAAATCAGGACACTGTCAAGAATACTGTAATAGCAATTACAAAAGCCATTTGGTCTTGTTTTTTTCTTGTCTTATTTTCTTGTCTTTTATTTTAGAGGAGTTGTACTACAGCCCTGCGAAGGAAAGTGCCAGTGCCAGTAACACACCGGTAGAGTCACTCTCCTGCTGGTCCAGGCCTTTTCACTCTTCTGACCTACAGGTCCGGAGCAGCCTTGGGGAGAGTGATGAGGGTTCCGAACCCCAGCTCATTCTGGGAGAGGAGGTGTTCATGTTTTCATCACAGCCTCACTCAGCCAGACGAGGGCAGGCACATGGTGACCAGGAGACAATGAGAGATAAAGACGAGAAGACGAGAGATGATCGGGCTCGGAGGAAAAGAGGGAGGTGCAATGGGGCTCAACCCGAAGATGACTTTATAGGTAGTGAAAGTGACGAGGTATGTCTGCTATGAATCAGACACATTCACAAATGCACACAGGAAGATGAATATGTTCAAAGACATGCTAATTGCTTTTACTTATTCAAAATTTAATAATGAGTTGAATAATTCAGATGTAAGAACTTCATTTAATAGTCAAATTGATTATTCTAAATCTATTCTAAATCTAGTGTTAATATTATGGTGGGTTTTTTTCTGCCCCACCTTAATATACCACTCTGATTTGCCTGTAGTTGGCTGAGGATTGTACTGTCTGAGTGATTAGTTGTCTAGTTGAGACAGTTACTCTTTCCTTTTTGTCACCAACCCTGAGGTAGGCTGTCCCTGTCTTTTTTATCCTCCCTCATGTTAGGGATAAATATTGTGTGACTATCCATAGGATCACAGGTTTCACTATATCCATTACCTAAGATTTTAAATAAAAAAGTTAATGTCAGACAAGTATAATTTTGTTACAAGGCTATTTTCAGTGAGTGTAAATGTTGGTTGATTCACCATGAGGGAAGGAAGGTCCATCAATTATTGTAGTCTTCAGGTGAAAGCAAATTCCAACTTTTGAATAATAAAAGAAAAACACATTTCACGTTTCTTATAGTATTTGACAGAATACCAACTAAATTTCATACATATACCATTGTTATACTCCAGATCTTAAAGGGTCATGCATACGAGCAACGCATAGCTGCATGTGTGCTGCATACATATGTACACACATACATGCTGTACAAACAAACTTAAAGCATCGTGAAAGAGAAATGTTTATTTGAATTTGAATTTATTTTTTGTATGGGTCCATCAACCTCTCCTGAGGGAAATCATTCCATCTTCAAGGTATATAAATAATAATGCTCCAGCTAATGAAGCCAGTGTCATTGATGTCCCCTGCAGTGTGTTTCTGTCTCAATCCTAACGGCTCAGTGAGAAACAACACATTCTATTACCCGTAGAGCTTTTTGGATGTTTACCCAAGTTGGCTAATCACTTTTGCATCTATTCAATAAACAATAAAAAAACAACAAAAACAAGACAATATATTTTTAGGAAAAGGCTTTAACTCTATCACTTATATTTTACAGTAGGACCTTGTTTACTTTATGGAGGTTGTTTTAGAGAATGAAATGCTCATTACTGAACTGTACTGAAAACATCCACCAAAGCTTGTTTAAAAAATACAAATGTGCGTGAAGATTATTTTTATGGTATAAAAATATTTTTGTGGTGAAAGTTTAAAATGTGTTCTCGCAAGAAATCCAAATTGCCCTTTCACGAGGTTATCCTCATTGTAAACCATTATCTGCTTTCAAGCCAAATCTTCTATGACCATAGGGAAGGTTAGATAAGGGAAGATAAAGATGACTAACAAATCTCTTTAGATATCCTGCTGCCATAGGTTATTCTAAATAATTGCTGATAAATCAGCCCCTGGTTGGTTGCATCTGACAATAGTTGGCCTTATTTTCATTTTCATTCATCTGTGGCAGGTTGTTCCTTTCTCTACTTGGGGCAGTAACCTCTTTCAAGGTGTTGCATCAGGCTCTTACAGTCCTTTTTGAGATAACATTTGTTATTAAACATAGATAAATATTAAATGCAAAACAAATGAGCCATTTCACTATGTTCACTCACAGTGCCCCATATTTCTTCCAGGATAAGATCTACTCCAATTTCCTCCATCAGAAAGCTACTGCCAGAGCTCCTGATCCAACTCTGGATGTACATCTCAAAGTCCAACCTGGGTGTAATAGCACGGACCAAACATTGCCCAGAGAGCTTAGCCCAAGCACCACCAATATGCACACTCACTCATCATCCAGTAGGAAAGCTGATCCAGCTGGGATGATCCCAACCCGCTGCCTCTCACCCAGTGGTAACAGAGAGGCTCACAAGTTTGGCCCAAGCGGACCAGGGGTAGTGAGCCAGGCTCTGGACCAGAACTGCAGTACACCACTTTGTAGGAGATTCCTACAAGAAGTTATCTTGGAAGACTCCAGACAATACAAGGTATTGCTTGCATTTATTCAGATCACCATCATGCTTTATCCACAGAGCTATGACTTTACAGGTTTGCAACAAAAAAAATCTCATGTTCAGGTTCCACCACATCTGTTGGTGGATAACAAAGTGAGCAGCTGTCAAGTGGCCATCACTCCTAATTACCTTCACTGTGGGTTGTCCTGTGAGATTGATTGAGCAACCACATGTTTGATGCCAGAATGCCACGATTAATGTTGTGGATAAAATTGTGTTAATGTGTCAATGTCGTGTGCAATGCCAAGTTGATTTTGTGGTTCATGTTTTGTTTCTTTGTTTTCTTTTTTATTCTGAAATCTAATATCAATATTAAGGAAGAAGGAGCAAGCACATTTCCCAAAAAATAAAATGTGTGTTTCAAAGGAGGGTCTTAATATCAAGTACTTTGTATGTCTGTTGTCCATGACTTTTATCTCCTAATGGAAAGATATAATCTTTCAGTCTTTAGAAATGTTGGTCAAACATGCTTTTTCTCACAAAAGATGAAATGGATGCGATAGCCTGTCTGCTGTTAGTTCGCTCGCTTCCTCACCACATGATACTGTATAAATAAGAAAGCTGTGAAGTGAATGCGTGACCGAATTTTCAGACAGGTCAAGGAAAAAGGACTCTGCAACACATCTCTCTGCTCACCTTGGCCAAATGAACCGGACTTAGAATAAGTTTGATTTGAAAATAATAGAAAATGCAGTTTTCTGCCACAGAGTGAGGTCTAAAGCAGGAAGAAAGGTCCCTCTTTACTGAGACTAGAAGTGACAGTGTCAGTGCCTGTCATAGTCTGTGGATGGGCCAGCCTTGAAACATCTCATTTAAATGTTGAGAGGTACAGAGTGGGTTTAGGAGGCCAGGTGGGAGACGGAGGGGCTTGTTAAACGCTCAACCTTGTGCTCAGTCTCTGATGGTATGACATGTCTTGTCTGGCTGTCTCTCCTTGCTCATATTAACGTGTGATGCATCACTGATTTAGACAACCAACTTGAAAAAAGATTTGTCATGCTGTGCTGAGGATCTGAGAGCATGGTCTGTCTCAACCTGATGTGGACCCCTGCTCCTTTTGAGGGAATTCAGGATCAGAGGACAGCCCAATGGAGGGATCACAGGGCTGTAGGGGAGGTCTGTCACTAGACTGTTGCTTCCCACACTCACACCTCCCTGCTGAGACATATCACAATATTTCTCAGTGCAACATACAGTCAGTGCAGCTCCTGTCTGCTGACCTGTGCTATCTCTAGCAGGCAGCACGCAGTGAAAGCTGTGATTGAAAGGTTGTCAGAGAAATATGACGAGGTGTTTGTTTCCCTCCCCGCAGCCCTGTCTTATCGACTGCCATTGATTCTCAACACCAGGCAGCACCAGGCCATGCACCTCTTGTCAGACAAACTAAGTTACCATAGTACTTTCCTAAATCAATACCAGCACTGTTGAAAGACATTTCCTCTGCCAATGGCCTATGTCCAGCCCCGCCTTGAGCTCTGAGTGGGACCACAACATGCTGTTTAGAGAGTGTTCAGTCATAGAAGAAGCGATTTCTTCCTTGGATGCACAAAATATTGCCATATTTGTGGAACTCTAACTAACTAACTCTTTGACTGACTGTGACTAAATGCAAGTTTACTCTCAGGGTAATTTGGAATGCTTCCAAATAAATGATCTGTTTTATTATTGTTGGTTTTAAAGGAAGATGAAGACAAAACACAGGAGCCTGTGGACTCCAGAGGTGAATTGCACCTTCATAGCAGTCTACGAATGCAGGGGGATTATGACGAGGAGCTGCAGATGCTGGCCAGTCTGAAGCGGGAGCAAGAGGAAGATGAATGTGGAGCCTCGGGCCTCAGTGCATCACAGATCCACCAGTGTAATGTCAGCATCAGTATGAGCAGTGATGACACCTCTACTTGGACCCACATCCCCATGGTCTGTACCTTTATTCTCTGACTGCTACTCTATTGCTACTCTACGTTCAGTCTTCACTGACAGAGAACCCTGATATACAGATATCCTCTACCATCTGCTGCCATTTTTAGTGGGTTGTCCCTCTCTCTCTCCCTTCGCAGATAATTTATGTGACCCATCCTCACTCCTTGCTAATTTCCATTTCAAGCACCCAGCTTATGTCACCACAAAGTGGTAATGCACCTCTTTCTCTGGTGTATTCTCTGCATTAAAAAAGATAACGAAGATAGAAATACATTAATTGGCCTCTTACAGCTTTTAGATGTATACTGGTACAGTATCCTTGGTCTCCCCTGTGAATCAAAATTATTTAGGTCACTTGAAATTATCCCCAGAGGTCTTTTTCAAATGCAAAGATGGTGTAGTTTGCTTCTGGCTTTTGAAGGTCATTTAGATCTATGTCCCATTAGCATAAGTGCATTGAACTTATGAAGAGAGACCACTGGCCTGCCTGGCCCTACTGGGTCCTCAGTAGGATCTCCAGTGAATACAATCATTACAGATGCTCTAGCTATAGGACTATTACCGTCACTGTTCGTATCAGTAATCTGTTAATACACTGAGACTCAAACAGAGCCCAATGAAAAGCAGTCTCACCACAGTATCACAGTATCATTTCATACTCCCTTTTATGAAGAAGCAATGATGTGGCCTCCAATAAAACCATGTATCTTTAGGCCTTATATGCAGTTTTCCACAAGGATAGTACAAGATGTAAATGGGAATTAGGCCCTCTCCCCGTTCCCCTGGTAGTGATGTAGTTATAATCTGATAGCTGCTGTGAATTCCAAATGCATGTGGCAACAGCACCACCATCAGCATATCAAGGAAATGTTTGCCATGTTTTACCATAATGTAAAAAAAAAAAAACATTCACAGAGCAATGTCGTTTTGGTGATCTTGAACGCAGACAGGAGGTATCTCCCAAAGCCAGAAACAAGAGATCCAAGGCTTTAATTGGGAAGTCATTAGAGATGCTCTTTTGGCACACAAAAAAAACATAACTTTGTGGACAATGATTTCGTATGGATATTATATATTCTGGTTCATTAGCACTATGTAAAGAAAAGTCATCCTAAATTCAATGTCACTGGAGCAGTTCCCTAATGATCCCTAGATGACATGACATGGTGTCTCTGTTCACTGGAACACTTTTCACTCTAGCTTTTGAAAGAAGGTATTTATGTTTACAAATATTGATTGATCTCTTTAAAGTCCTAGTAATATAACATGTAATCACTTTTTGGCTATATTACTTAAGTACTTCAATCATAAGAATACAAAGTTAGTGTTTTTTGACACTTGTTCCCATAATCTTCTACATTACTAATGGTACCCTGTATTATTTATCCAGCCAGCTAACCAGGGCTACCACTATCAGAAGGAAATGAACCCCCTCCTGCACTCAAACCCCAGGTAAGCATGTACTGTGGGGATCTACAAAGATCCAACACGCTCGTTCCAAAAACCTCATAGCCATGGGTACTAGGTTGTTGTTAACCAGGTTGTTGTTCAGTTCAGAAATTGCAAGCCATACAGATATATTGCCTGTCAAAAATACCCTTCTTTAGCCTGTAGTTGTATTTGGCTGTATATGTGTGAAAGCCACCCTGTAATTCATAATCAGATAATAATCAGCGACTGCAGTATTAAGACTGAATGTCAGCCGTCAGATAGCTGTGCAGACTGGAGCTTATCTTTCTGCTATTACCAACAGCTGAGCACAAGTGAATGAGTGTGTGCCAGTTAGGTTTTGTCCCTGTTGTCACTGTTGTCATTTTCAAGGACACAAATAATTTTTCACCTGTTATGTGCTTGATAAATGATTCACTGGAAAAAAGAAAAAGAAAATTTATTGAAATGATGCATGGGAGAGTGGGACATTTAGGAGCAAGAGATAACAGAGAGAACAGCTAGGGCTTTGGGTTCTGATTTTATAGTGCTTATAAGTCAACACATGAATTCAATATTTTGTTCAGCGATTCTCTTAGTTACAACAACACTGTTCTACCACAACACTTTGGTGTTAAGAGGAGTTTTTTTAAAGTCAACATAGTTTCACTCACTCACAGCATGAGCTCCTCAGACAGCCTAGGGTCATCTTTAGTCTTTAGCCTGGACACAGGCGGAAGGGCCCTGCCTGAGGATGTCAGGCTGCATGCAGGCTCATGAGGAATCAAAAGTTCAGAAAGGTAATTAGGGGCCAGGTCATGCAAAGCCTTAAAGGTAATCAATAAAATAAATTAAAATGAATTCTCAAACAGGCAACCAGTGGAGAGATGCAATAATCTGGGAGATTTGGTCCCGACTCTTGGTCTTGCGGCAGAATTTTGAACACACTGGAGCCATTCTACCTTTTTTTGGTTAAGGCAGTTAAACAGAGCACTGCAGTAGTCTAGGTGAGATGAAATAAATCCTCCCTGTATCACTGAAATTTCAGACAGATTCAATTTTTGAGATGGAAAAAACATGAGTGAACAAGCTTTTTAGTATGCTGCTCAAAGCTAACGCTCAGGTGAAAGGGACTCCTAAATTTGAGGTAGAGGTTAGTTAGAGGACCACGTAGAAAATGCCTGCTGCTGAAATAGCTTCAACACTGTTATTCATGATACAAGATGCCAGATTAATAGAATTATACATTGGATATTACTGTTCAGTTTCCACACAACATTAAACAGACGGTGCTTGTAAGTGTACTTGTAAGTGTATAAGGGACACATCAAGGTACATATCACACAGTTCCAATCACACATTTCCAGCCCAGTGACCATGTGTCAATCTGGGTAATATCCAAGACTGGGTTATTAGCTCATGTCAGTGCCCGGTTAGATCTGGTTCACCATGGAGGGTCTGGAGACCGCACCTCATTAGAGAGGTTGTCATCCTCCTCTTCTCCTCTCGTGTTTCCGCCCCAGCTAATGCAAGAACCAGCATCCTAGTGAGCTCTCAAGACAGAGCCTTTTCTCTGCACATCTCTTCCTGGGTATACTCAGCGTTGCGACATGTTACAAAGGAAGACAAAGGGATTGCATCATACCTCCACCACTTTAATTATGTAGTCGTCTCCTCTAACATTTTTGACTTATTGATGAAAAGCAAGGCAGCCTGGTGTGAACATGTGTAGATTTACACGTCTTTAAATGTTTAGTTGAGTGTTATTTTTGTTTTAAACTGATTGTAAATTAACACAAGCGGTTACACTTTCCTTTTTTTCCTGTTACATTCTGCTTGTGCTTTTTTATTGGCTGTCCACTGAAATAAATATTACTATAGACAGCACACTCATAGACTTTCAAAATTAATTTCCACCCCCTGGCCTGCCTCACATTTACAGCTGTACTATTGAAATTAGACATAGACCCTCGATTTACATATTGAACAACTGCAGCGGATTTGTAGTTGTTTTTTTCATGCCTTTTTTTATGCAGTTCATTCCAAGACACCCTAAAGTGAATTCCATTATGATGTTCTTGAGCATCCTGGCACCACTGCAAGGCTCCACTGTTGTTTGGAGTGCTACAGTTTTCTTGACAGCTAAAACGCTGCTGTAGCTGTGCTTCAGGTCGTCATTGCTTTTCTAAAACTTTTAACATGTTTCTTTGTGTGTGATATTTGTGTCTGCCTCTGGCTGGCATAGCAGATTTAAATCCCCCAAAACAGGCTGTCATAGAGACCTTGAGTGGCAATTCTACAGTTTCAGAACAAAGAAGTGAGAGTCTGTTTTGAACATAATACAACTGCCAGGGTAGCAACAAAGTAGAGTTACTTAGATACAATTTTGTTTGGGAGCTTTTTGAAAAGCTTAACTCCCAATATAATTCACTGCTGTGTAGGAAGATAGCACCCCTCACTCTGTCCAGTTAAATAATTAATTATAATAACTCATTTATTCCCTTCATCAGGTTTCTTTATATCAGCAATATAATGACAATTCAATACTTTCTGCCCAAGTCCCACTCACCAGTGTGCGTTCCCTGGAGGTGCTGTAGCAGAAACCGTTGTCCTTGAAAATAGCTTCCATTAAATCTCGTACTATGTTCCTGCCCACCATGGAGTCAAAGGGGAGTGACAGTGGGGTAAATGGCTGTTCTGTTCAAAGCAAGAAAAATGAAGTGGAATATAGAGTTTTGCCTGGACAGGAAATATGTATCTCCAAAACACACCAGGCTACCAAGTCATTAATTTTCCAATTAATTTTAAAATTAGGTTGAAATTGAAAACATCTGATAAAATGTGAATCTGTTTTTGAAACATTTTGAGAGGAATTAATTTAATCCCATGGAAAATGTACCCATGTATTGGGCACGTATAGTCTATTCAGTTTAAAACATTGTATATTTTCCCTTTGTTGATATAACTGTTTATTTTGTACATAGTGTGGAAACGGTTCTGGTAGTTTTTGAGCTGCTATTTTCCCTCCTTTTCATGTCTCCAGCTTGTACAAAACGTGAAGCAAAGCTTTTGATCCCCACTAAGAAACAAGATCATAACATCCCAACTTTGGTATCTTTACAGATGGTTGCCTCATTTCTAGAAGAATATATTGATTTCTTCTGAGGCACAGTTGGATCTGACTGCTTGCTATTTCTCTGATCGTCTAACCCCTTATGAACTGCAATGCAGCCTAAGATGCTGAGTGGAATATATGGTGTGACAACAATTTGAGAAAACCTTACCAAATCGTGTGTGAACAAGATTTTCAGGATATATTTCAATTTCATACAAACATTTCTCAAAGATCTGAAAATCACTTCTATATAATGTATTCTTGAATGTACTGAACAGTTTTCAGAGTGACAGTACTCATCATTGCAGCGCTCTGAAAAGAAGCAAAAAGTTGAGTATGTTGATTATTGATAGAGAGACAGCGACCAATCTGAGAAGATCAATTACATTTTTCAATAGCAATTTAATCTCCAGAAGACGGGTATGGTTCCTCATGAGCGTGCTATGCTATGCTCTCATGAAATGTTTAGTCCAGAGGCAAAGTAAGTAAATTGCGCAACTGAAATATAGAACAAAATGAATGTGAACTCTTATTTAACACATGCCTCCCTACAGTGCTTCAAAGTCATAATCCATCATCCAGTGCCATCCTTTTTTCTCCTGCTGCATTCTGTCCTTCCATACTCAAATAGAATTGTTTCATTTTGGACTGAAACTGGTGTACTGGAAAGGGCTTGATGCACAGAGGGAGCCAGTGTAGTTCTCTCACAGGGAGGGAAAACTCATTTAGAGAGAGTGGAGGTCCTGCAGAGAAGAGATGCTGTATCATTACACAGTGTTACAGAACCCTGAACCTACACACTCTCACAGCCATGGGCAAGGTTGAGCCCCCTACTCCGGGCCAGAATGTGGACACTTGGAAGTCACAGCTTGTGTCGGAATCTAATAAATGATCCTCCAGCCAAGCCTGTTAGCCTGAGACACTGACTGTGTAGGAGAAGGAGTGGCTCAAGGACAGTGGATGTGCTTGGCTTTTTTGAAGAGCAAAAGATGATGGGGAGTTGATTGTTTAGATGCCATGCAGAGGTAATTTGATATGCTTCCTACAGTAGTTTGGATGGTGAGTGTCTTGGTGATGTGTCGTCACGACTGTGTTCATCTGCGGTCTTTATTCCCAGGGAGTGGATGGATGTGCTCAGCCCTCCCATTTTCCCTCCCAGCCAAGAGAGGAGGTCAGACAGCACACAGCACCATCACAGAAACCTCATCAGAGGTAATCCCTAATTTTGTTGTTTTCACCTCCAGACACTCCTTCATTCCCAGTAGAGTGCCATACTTAACATTCACCCCTCAAATGGCACATATGCATACAATCCATACATCCCTGCAGTCTCACATTGTACTAATGGAAACATTCATTGGTGCCAAAGGTTACCAGTGTAGAAATGTTAAGCTTCCGACAAAGATGGCACACATTACGGTGGGTAAGCCTGTAAAACTATCTAATTAAGGGTAAAAACCTCATGAGACTGTACCTCTCTGTCCTCCACATAACTCCATAGGTCAAAAGAGACAGGCTCATTACAGGTCTGCACCCCCTAGACACACTGGCAAGGTTAATTGATGAAACCTTTTCGGTTTACAACATCTTTTTCAAACCTCTTACACATTGTGTCTCATAATTAGTTTTCATTATCGTCTTTGAAGTTCTGATTAGATAAAATGTTCCTCCTGGAGCATTCCATAACCTTTTTAGTATTTAACTGCCTGTCAATTTAACAGCTAAATTCTGCTTTAAAGTAGTGAGATTACCATAGGGGGAGCCTTTTTTTTTTTTACAGCTGCAGAATGTGATGGTGGGTCTGGGTGTCTTTAATTTCTATGTCTTGACTGATAAGAAAAAAAAATGGAACTGGCAGAAAACTTTAAAATACACCTGGGTCTGAAGGACACCACAACCTCAAAGCATCTCATTTCATGCCACTAATAGTTCAAGGCGGACTGATCGGTGGTTTGGCTACGCTACTGTACACAGAAAGAATCACAATTTAATTAAAAATGTTTCTATGCTTTCCAAATTTATTTAATTAAAAAAAATGTAATTTATCAGAATTACTGTCACACTATTATCTATTTTGCCTGTAAGTGTTGCAGTTTGCCTATGAATGATGTTCTTATATTTTACAGGACGGGATGTGTCAGCCAGTGAAGGGGAGAATGAGGACGAGTATTTGAATCTGCTCTATGATCCTTGCCTGAAATGCTATTTTGATCCGCAGACGGGGAAGTACTACGAACTAACCTGACTCAAAGCTCATAAGAATCAAAATGAATAAATTAGAAGCTATTGACGTTGAGTGAACAGGTTCAAGATTTTTTAGAAGCGTATCTTATTGATCACTAACAAAGACCCCTTTGTTCTTGAGAAATTAGCAGTAGCTTTATGTTGCCATAAATAATGCTGCAGGTCAGTGGAAAATAAACAACTTGTTTCTTAAATCAAGCCATTCCATTTTGTTCCATATAACAATAATAAGAGTATTTTTCCTGTGTTTTTGCAAGATATTGGCTTGTTGTTACCTGCACTTGCATTGCTGATGGCATTTAGTGATCAATATGATGGTCTTTCAAAAAAGCCTGAAGCTCCCTTTTACAAAGATGTTTTCTGCAGTTTATCATTTTACTTTGGTTTGATATCAAAGTGGTGTGTGTTATTTTGTTGTTACAGATTGTCTTCTAGAGCCCACATACTGTATACTGTATACTGTACATTTCATAATAATCTGTAGTATACCAAAGCAAGGCACATAGCTCTACTTCCATTGCCCATACCAGGAACATTAAAAGCCATATGAGATTATATAGCAGAGAAATAAACTTTCATCAGGGTTCTCAAGGTCATCAGGGTTCAACGCTAAGAATGTTTTCTATTTGCCCAGTTGGGCCAGTAGGTTAGTTGAACTTGCCCCTTGCATATTTGTACTGGCCTAGCAGACATGAATGCACTGCATGAATTAAGTAATTTATTACAATAGAATGTTCAGAATATAAAACAAAATTAGCTGCCAAAAAATATGATTTTTAACAATTGTAAAATTTCAAAATAAAAAGTGGCTCTTGTTGCACTTATTATGTTCGTAGATGACTCACTAGTTGTGGAAATTCATGACTGGTGAGTATCAATTCATCCGTTTTGCCGTTACATTATTCAGATCTGATGAGGGGTGTTGGTACAGGATCATCATTTTCAACCCAAGGAAACTTGCTTTCACAATGAAAGAAACAGCCATTTACATATCACTTCGTAAACCTAGTTTAGTTTTTTTCAGGCATTGGCCCAGTCAACAATTTACTGGCCCTAAATCATCATGCAATCCTTATTGTCAAAACCTGGAAAAGTCATGGAATTTATAAAATTGTGTTTTATGGAACCAATCAAATAAAGAGGGGCATAACATCATATAACAAACATTTCAAAAATATAATCATAAGAAAACACTAATTCATAAACGTTTAAAAAAAACTGGGATTGGGACTGGGATTTGGGATCTTGCTTTACACGTGTACTCTTAGATTGGACATTCCCATCAACAGTTATTCAATCAATCGATCTCGTCTGAAATACATTTTGACCACCAGGTGGGGTCGTCCTACTAATCCTCGGAGGTAAACGACCATCTGTGTTTCTCCTCTTCGTCACCCATCTCGGTATTAGCAGAAAACCCGTTTTTTTAATGTTTCTTTTACCTGGATGTCTTTAACTGCATGTTCCGATGAGACCAACCGACTTTGAGCAACGCCAACATGTTTTCCCACCGCAGTGGGCGGGGAATTATCCGCTGCTCGGTCGCCACAGGTGAGACCAACCAGGAAGTAAACAACTACTACCTCATCGCAGTAAAGTCAAGTACAGTAAAACTAGTCAGAAAACACATTTATCAATTATATCAATTTGTACCATACTATGGTGTGACTTTGTAAAATGAACGCTGTTGCTGGACGATGAGAAAACGTCAACTAGGCTCTTGAGATCACGAGGATGTCTGAACAGGTAAATTAAAGTCATGTTAGGATACTCAGCTAAGTGTAGGCCTAAATAAACATGCTGAATGACTGCTGTTAGTTGTCGACAGAAGTAAACACCCTGAATGTGCAAAAATGATTATGATCTAGAGAGATTACCTGGATGGTCATGGTATCAAAATTGCTTTTCATTTCTTACATTCACAGAAATACAATTGTCTGTGAACTCCAGAAATTATTTCACTCAAATCATGACAGCATCATTTTAATTTGTAGGCTGGTACTGTGGGACATTCAGGTTTATTAAATAAATGATTTACAAGGTTGAAAAAACAAAAGGAAAGAAAATACATTTACAAAGAAGTATTGCTAGGTGTGTGCGGGAGGGTGTCAGAATTGGTGGGACCATCCTCACAGTGACTGCACTGACTTGAGGAATTTGATAGTAAGAAGCATCTAAAAGAACTGTAATAACCCGCTTCACTGAACTCATTATTGGAGGGCGCTGCGGGGTGATATCTGAATCTCTGTCTAGCATGGAAAGCTTCCTTTTTGCCTTATTTTACACTTTTCAAAGCACACCTTAAAGACTACTTGAAGTGAAGTGTGCTATTTCTGAGTTGCTAACCAATGTAGCTTACTACAAAGCATGATAAGAAGATGATACAGGCCAAAGAGCAACAGAAATCAAGCCTATGGGAAATTTGTGCTCAAATCATTTTTCTTCTTTCTCTGAAGGCTGACTTGCTCAATCTGCCCCTGAGAATATAACATTTTGATCTATGCTGTTACTTTATTTCCAAAGTAACAGTTCTGTTTTTTCATCTTCAGGTGATCATGCAAGCAATTAAATCAAAGGCACAATTAACTAAATATGTTACAAGAAATACAGTGATGAAGTCTGACTGCAATCATATCTCATTACTTATTTTTATCCCTACCACTTCAAATACTGTGTGATTAATTGCTGCTTTCGGGTCGTTACTTTCTGGCCAAGCACCAAAAACGGAAATAATAATGAATTTCTGCTATAAAAAAAAAAAGGTGGTTATCAATATATCTCTGATCCTAATCATAATCTACTCAAGATCTTATGTATACAGAGATTAAAAAAAAAAAAAGTTAACTTTTGTAATCATTGGTTTTCAAAGATGTAACAGGATTCCTACATACAGCTTGGCCAATTCACACCCCTGCTGTTGAGCATTTGGGTAGTGTTGTCACCAATATGATCCATAGTGACTCTGTTCAGCACTCATATTTCCTTTTTAGGAGACACACACCATAAACTGAGCTCTCAGGTTAATGGGCTCTTTAACTCTCCCACAATTAGATCTTATTAGACTCATTTGTCATTATAGGTTGAGATAAAGCTGCATCCCGGGATCATTGCATCTGTCATCTTGGTTACTCTGATAGCAATACTTGCAGCTATTTCGATCATCAGAAAATACTGCTTCCCAGTCAAGTAAGCACATTTTATTAAAGAGCTTTAGCACAATTATTTCAAATTGTTCATTCAGTAGATACACATTACCCTGGTCTGTCACTTATATTTATTTCAGTGAGGCCACATACAGATACTCATTGCTGAGGCGGCTGGAGGATCAGGGTCCAGCAGTGACAGAGGAAGACAATGATAGGGGAGAGGAGTCAGACGAGGTCAGTGCATCAAGGCTCTCCTGATTGTAGCTCTCATTCTAGTTCAACACAAGTATTTTGCCTTCAGGAGCAGTCACTGAAAACACACTTTTTTGTTTTCATTATTGCTATTGTTCCATAATTTGCAGATAGAGGTTGGCATAGCTATATCCTTGGTGATTACATGACATTATTGTAACTTCATCTTTCCTTTTGGCAGGATCTTTTGGAATAAATGTCAGACTGGGCTGTTCGTGGACTGGCTGAAAAGGAGTTTATTGTGTATGAATTGTGTGGTTTCTGTTTCTGGTTTGTATTTGTCATCTGGGTGGAATTTTACTTTACTTTGAATTAGAATTTACTACTGAGAGTTCACACAGATCTGCTTTTAATTTACCAACCTTATACAGCCTAAAAACACAGGTAAAACTCATGCTTAGCTGTCCCATGCTGTCCCATGCTTTCAGTTCTTGTTGTTCAATTTAAGAATGAAAACATATCTTCAATCCAATAAAAAGAGAACAAATCAAAACCACAAACAATTTGCCAGTAGTAGAAGTGACAGTGAACAGAGCACACCAAACTGCAAATATGGATTGCGGCTTTAACTTAAAAGATGTCACCGGTAATCATTTTTTAGACTGTTACCTCCAAAATACATGCAAGCAAACTCATCTGGCTAGCACTTGCAGCATTAGTGAGCTGGAATCTTACACAGAACAATCCCTAGAACAAAGCAGGCTACATGAAGACACTACTGAAACTCATTTCTGATTCTTGTCAAAACAGCAATGCGGCAAATTCAAAATCGCAAGCTCAGCACCGACCAGACAATCAAAACATGATCAGCAAATAATATAATCAAAATAAGCCTGTAGCAACTGATAATGTAATAACTGCAGGATAAGATAACTTGTTCAAATAAAAAATAAAAAAACGATATAAACCGACAATTATTATAAGGGCTGTAACATTGTTAAATGAATACAATATCAGTCTGAAGATATTACATTGTCTGGTGCTCTATTACATTACATTACATCACATTACATTTCATTCAATTTTTGACCCAGAGGGACATTTTATTCCATTTTCTAACAGAATCCAACATTACATTATCAGTTGCTACAAAGCCTCATATGGTTAGTTGGCTTTTTAGATGTTTCAAGCCAGTTAGTCTCTTCCCTTTGAAATGTATTTTGCTTTTCATGCTACGATTACCCCACCTGACATTGGCTTTGGAGTTCAATGTCCAAAAGCTTTCTGATGGGCCTCGAGACTGAGGGACGTTAGAGCGACCATGCTACGTTCTGACAGTTATGTCATATACCAGACAGAAGATAGCTCCACCTGTTTGGGACAAATGAGTGGACATCATTATGTGAACATTAATGTCACATGATTCTAGAATTGGGCAATCACTGTGGTTAATATGTAATTTGTATGATCATAAAATCAGTCTGTTGTCATCAGTTTCTTCTTGGAAGACGTTTAATTCTCTTGACTGAAATGATCAGACATCATGTGTGATTGCAACCATCTACTAATTGGGTTTGCATTGCATGGCTCTCTTGCTACTGATCTTGAATGCTGTGCATTGTTTTATTTTGATGTACATTTAAGTACTATCCATGGTGAACTGGCTGGCTAGTCTGTACAACCTGTCGGCGGTGTCCTAACTTTGCCCAACTCATGACCTTTGTTATAGGACAGGGGTCTTCAACGTTTTTCAGGCCAAGGACCGCTTAGCTGATAGAGAGACGGAGCAGGGACCCCCGTTGCGCTCTTTCGCTCACCTGTCTCACTGAGCAGTAATAGGAATGCTATCAAGAAATATATTTGTGTTGCTCACTTCCTGGTGACAGATATGTAAGAGCTGACTAGAGAAGTTACACATTCTTCCTATGTTTTACTATATCTTATATTTTTTTATATTTCCTATATCATATACAGTATTTAACATACCGTTTTTTCATTACACAGGCAGAGGTGTAGAACAACTGGTTCAGAAAGTAAAAGTCCTGCCAGGATTTTTCTCCACCTGTGATCGCAGTTATTAGTCCCTCTCCAGTAGAATGGAACTTATTAGAATATCTAAATAAAACTCTGGAAAGTCCTTTTACTTTGTGAAACTGGATTTTACACTTCTGTGGACAGGAATATGTCTTTGTTATAAAATGGATTGATGGTAATTGAATACATATCAATGGATATTTGGTTTCCTACATAATGTGTGACTCCCTGCATAAATATTATGTTCCCTCTGGATCAGTAGCGACAGTGCACAACGACCCCCTGCTGGTCATCCTTAGTATTACACCATGTTATGAACTAAAATCCCTCTTTAGTTAATATGACTATATACTGCCTGAATGTAAAGATCTTGAATGTAAAGGTATTGATTTGTCACAGCCTTGTAAATTCCCATAGTACAGAATGCATTTTATTTGAATGCACAGGTCTATCAGAGGGTCATTGGCCTGAGGCACCACTAAGAAATATATTGATGTAAGTGAAAGAGAGAGAATGCAATTATTGGTGTTCCCTCAGTCCACTATTCCTTCAGCTCTATGTTCCCCTACCCCACATTCCCTCAAAATGCAATGGTTTACTAATCATGTTTTTCTCCAATTGAAAATGCCTGGATGCCATGTTATTTTCTGGGTTTAACTGAGTAGGCATTGTAAAAAAATACCCATAATGCAGTGTGACATTTTTGATGGTAAAATTAACTAATATCCCCTGGCATCCTCTTTTCCAATGAAATGGATTTACTTGGATTTTTATCTATATGTGAAATTAAGATGCGTGGCTACTTCACTTCTTTGGATAGCATTGATCAGTGTAATTCCCCTTGTGGTGAGGAAGCACTGCCTCCTTTGAATATGAACTTCAACTTGACTTTGAACTTTTGCTGTGATTTTTACAGGTTTGGTGTGTTCAAATAAATGTCAACAATGTGTTCATGAAACAAAAAATACCTCCTGTAAAATAAATCAGAAGCACCTTGATGCATTTAATGGCCTTGGTTTGGATAAGTAAACATTTCTCATGGTAAAAGCATTTAACAAAGAGACATTCACACATGACTACTAATGTAAAATTGTGTGTGTGTGTGTGCGTGTGCGTGTGCGCGTGCGTGCCATTTGCTTGTGACAGCACTTGAGGTTTTCATGGATGACCACACAGAGGAGAGGCATTACATTTTACATCTTTACCCAGCTGCTCACGTGCTTCCTGTCAAATAAATGTCAACCTAGTTTGTTTACTTTATTAATTCATGACCTGAGTTTGATCCAGTCACACTCTGTAATTATAATAATTATTGACTGTAATAATACGAATAATGATGTGATAGTTTGTTAATCCCTGAAGGATAATTAGCTTTTTGCTTGTCCCCCTCCAAGAGTGTCTAAGTGCAGGGTAAACAGACAGGTACAGAACGGCACTTGGTCAAGGACACTTAAGCAAGGCGGATGCTAACTGCCACAGGAGCTTGAGCCTTAATCCCTAACCCATACCTGACCCTAACCAAACAGATGACTCACTAACATGCAAAGAGCATAGCCTGTCCGGTCAAACATATCTGTAAACGTCTAAACTTAACACTTTACGTCTCAAGAAAATGATCATAACCCACAAATTGGTCCATAAAGTTTCCTGCCTATATTCTTTTTGTCATACCATTTTCCTCCTTGTTGAGTTTTGCTCTCATTTAGTTTCTCATCATATTCAGTTGTGTATTTGATTGTCATCTTGTTTTTTTTTAAAGCATGTTGATTCTTTGTTTTAGGTGTGATTTGTGTGTAAGATCCTTAGGGATTCACAGTCTATAACATTGTTTCTCTTCTTTGTGTTTTATTGAATTGACTCTTAACTCTACACATGGAATTTAATTTACATACAAATAGAAAACAGACCATAGCTGCTGGCAGGAACGGCCAGGAACAACTAAGCCATTTAGCAAAGTGTTTTGAATAATTTCAAGGTCTCTATGAGCCACATGCTCAACAGGTTATGAACTTAGTTGTAGCTTGAGGATGATGACATTGTACAGGGCTCTCATTCAGAGAGCCAAACATTGTTTCTATTTGCAAACACCAGATAAATGCATTGAAAAAAGGTTTAAACTCTTGCCTACCTATGTTGAAAGCACTTCTTGTAAAATGACTGACTGTAATGTAATGAAATGTAATGTAAACTCAGTGCTGTTGTGATAATTGAGGATGTCAGATTTATCTTTAAACAAATATAGATTATGGAGGATGAAAATTTAAAATTGAGTATTAAATAAGAGTTTCCAGTAGCTGGTTGCAGGACCATAAACAGGTCATGAACTTAATAAGAAACTTGAGAAGCAGGTTACCCTTGAGGTTGCAAACTAAGCACAGAGCAGAGCAAACAATAACGGCAGATTTTTAATTCTTTAAATTGTTTTAAATCAAATAATTGAAAGTTTGGTTACACTATAAGCAAAATAATGATGATATTGATGAGTATTGATTGATCCCATGGGCCAACATCCTCAGAAAATTGCACACCTGTATGTTTGAATGGTTGCCATGCCACATCAGGAAGATTGGTCTGTCGTTATGGCCTGGAAAGAAAGAAAGCAGGACGGCATGACACAATGCTTTTCATATCATGTTTGATATAGGCTCATATTGTCTCTCCCCCTCTGCGCCCTTCCCTCTACAACAACAGAAACCGTATCCATTACAGTGGTGGAGACCTTCCCATGTGTGCCACTGCACAAGGAGAGAAACCTGATCGTGTAGTTCATGGTGGGTGTGTAAATGATGCTACATCCTGGTTTCCAAATAGGACGAGGAGGAGTGTTGGCTAATGTTTTCAAGATCCCAGGAATTATGAGGAAATGTTTTAGCAGATAGGAAATACTTCAGGTGCGTTTGAAGTATCTCAGCTCGGCCTATTTAGGAACAATCACAGTCCTGTGATTGGTTTCAGATATGAGACTGCGAGGTGAGCTTATGCTTCATACATCAAACAGGTCATTTGGACTGTATGACCTTAAAATGAACGTGTTTTTTCTACTTGTTGTGGTTGATAGATTATTTGTACTTTGCTGCTGTAATGGTCATCATCCTGGTAATATGGGGCATCACTCCACCCAACATACATGAGAGAGCCAGAGATATTCTTGGTGAGATTATTTTTTTTTTTAACTCTACCTATTTTCCTTTGTTACTTTATTTGCCTCATGCTGATAATATTGCAACCATTCTTTTATTTTAGGAATTCCAAAGGAAGCAGAGGTCAAAAGCAGTGAGTGGACAATCTTGCTTGCTTTCAGAATTACACAAGTGAATTATTTTCTTGCAAGATAGTAGACATAGTGTAATATTTACACTATGTACAATTACAACACTATATAACATTACGGTTGTCATATAGTGCCACCTGTAGTCGTCAGGCGAGACTGTGGTTTTGTTTTCACCCTGTGATTTCAGAAATACCATCTCTCTGTGTACTGCGTTTTCAGCTACACTTAAAACGTTGCCAAAGTGCAACCTCTCCAGGCACTGTCCCCTTGACCACTTTGCTTTCCGCATCACAAGTGGAGCAGCTGATATCGTAGGGCCAAAGATCTGCTTCGACGGTAAAACGTACGTACTCGTGACCCCCAGTGATATCATGTAGTTGCTGAATACATGGTCTAACACTATTGTGACGCGAGTAAAGCTGCAGTGAAATATGACCTTGATTCTTATCTCAACAGCATCGTGAGCAATGTGTTGAACAATGTGGGACCGGGACTTAACGTGGTGTTGGTGAACGGTGAGTAAAACGCTTTCTGATATCTCCCCAATGCACTGAGAAACTTATCTGGCAAAGCATATACTGTGTTGTTGCAGAATGAACCATGAAACACATAAATATATTGAATTAGTGTAAGTTGTGAAGGTGATCTTGTTAATATTTTTCTTTATCTCAGGTGAAAATGGAGTGATAGAGAAATCTAACTATCTTGATATGATTGATGGAAGTAAGAATCACTCATCTTTTATTTATTTTTTTCTAATTCAAAGTCTATAGAAATCTCTAAATAATGATTTTTGTTCTATATGCTCTTAAAAAAAGAAGACGAAGACATTCTGGCATTCCTGAAGGCAATTAAGCCTGGAATGATTGTTTTGGTAGCATCATTTGGTGATGTGACAAAAAAGTAGGTCCCTAACTTAATGATTCATCAGCTAAAATATTACTTTAAATTAAATGATCACATTATGAGGCTCTCAACCTGAATCCTTACCGATGTCCTTTCAGGATGACAGATGAAATGAGGGATATATTTGTTGGCCTGGGAAGCACCTTGATCAAGTCTATAAAACCAAAAGACAACTGGGTGTTTGCTGGAAGTGCTGGGGCAGGCAAGGAAAGCAACTTTGAAACGGTGCGTTCGATGTGTTCGGCTTGGCTAAGAAGAGCTCTTTTAAAATATGTTGGAGATATAGAAGTATAAACTGATGTCAAACCGATGTCTCATTCCCTGTTCGCCTCTCAGCATGCTGTTAACGACCAGAAAACCAACCTTTATGGAGCGTGGCCAGAGGTGGTGGAGGTGGCCGGCTGTTTTCCCAAGATGTCCTCACAGACGGACATAAAATAAAGGACAGTGATGATGACCTGTAGAATATGGCAGACGGGCATTAAGGCTTCCCAATGAAAAATGTCTGTATTAAGAACAATGCAAAATAAATGGTCAAAACGAACAAAAAATATTGTGGCTGGTGCATTTAAATTCAGGTAATTGTAGGCTTGCACAGTTCCTATCTGATTCAGATATTCTGCTGTACACTAAGTACTCGTTCAGCTCTTTCTGACCTGTTGTTGAAGGCTTTTCTTCCACTCGGTTGCTGCTTTTCTAAATCCGAATGCCATGTGCTGGAGGAGGGGAGCATCATCGTTGGTTCAAGAACAGAGCACTCTCCTCTCTCTGGCATTCTTGGCTGTTGGGGGAGAGAGAGAGAGAGAGAGAGCGAGGGAGAGGGTAACCTCAAAATTGTTGAAACTCTATACTCTCCCAGTCCTGGAGGTTTCTGCGTGGAAACGGATCTGGACTCGCTCTGAGGATATGGGAGTCACCCATGGAAAGAAGGTAAGATTGTTGCTGTTGTTTTCTTCTTCATTTACTTTGGCTGTGAGCGTTTACTGTGAGAAATGCATGTCTGTATCAACCCTCAAGTCACTTCGCTGGCCTACAAGATGACCCAGCAGAAGCATGCATGGACAGAATACTTTTTGGGGATGCATCATGTGCTTGAAAGAGTTGAGAAAATGATTAACCGTCATATCACAGTACAAGCACCTTAAACCAATCTGGATTATTTATAGTAACTCACATATTATTGCTGCATATTGTATCATACTGAAGCTTTTATTTTATTGTATTTCCATTACTGTTTCTTTGCTTTTCTTGTTTATCCAGACATGTGAATACTGTAACCAGACATTAGTCTTCATCCATGAAGAGGCCTAGCCCTCATGGAGAACATGTCCCAGGGAGTGTTTACCCTGTCATGTCCTATTAATTCCTCTTCACACAATATCCACTGTGTGAGATCAGCTAATCAGCAGGAATCTCACCTCATTATCCAAAGAGCAGAGATGTCATTATAATGGTTATCTAGATTACACCCTCCCCTCACTCTCTGACACTTTCAACCAAACCTTATTTAAGCTCAACTTTTATTTGAGTATTTCATGATATTTTTGTAGAGATATTTGAGAGTCAGTAGAGGAATTACTAACATGAACAGGCAAAACTAATTTAGCACTCTTACTATGAAGGTTTTTGAATGAACGCCCACATGTTGCAGAAATACAATGTATTTTCTTCTTCTGTCTTGTGTGATGATTGGACACTGCTGTCTCTTTCACATTTCAGATGTTGGTGGTTGGTTTGGAATTCATGTGCACAAGTTTGGATTCAAATTAAATCAAAGACTTTCTTTCCATTTGTATGCACAGTATATTCAGCGGCAGGATATGCCTGAATTAACCTCTGAAGTGTATCTCACTGCAAGGCTACCAACAGTTCACACCTACATAATATACGCTGAGGTCCATACTTTCCTCCGTATGCATGTGAGCCTTTTCATCATTCAGTAAGAGACCGCTTTAGAAACTGTATGACTATTAACTCTCCACAGATTCCAGCGATGGAGTTATTCAGCAGGACTCAAACTATTTTTTTTTATTGTGTCTGTAACGAGGTGGCAGCCCTCCATTTCACCAGCGTGGGCACTCGCTCCACTGGAGATGTGGGACTAGAGCTGACCCTTCATTCATCTGTCAGCATCATAATGTGGCTTTGTGTTACTCCAACACTCGCTGCCATTTGCACAAAACGCCATTGTTGACTGGGAGATCATGTCGCACACCATTTTGTTTTATTGAATTCATCAAACTTCCATATAATTATTGTTCATATTTACATTATTGGCATTGTTATATTTTGAGGAAGGACTTTCTTGGGGATTATTTGCTAGTAGCCTGTGAGAGAAGCATAACTGTATTCTGTTTCCACACCACCTGTTGACAGAGAGATCATAATCTTCAGCATTTTCAAGCAGAAAGTAGGACCCACCTGAATGAGTCAGGTGAGAAATCTACTACAATCCAATTTGATACTGTTGATACTGTTCATTTTGAGAGGACATGATTCTTTTCCATAAAATGTCAACTAACTTAGAGTACAACATACATGATATCTGATATGATAATATGATTGTTTTAAGATATAAATCTCCATAAGAGATGACGGTCAAGTCAGTTAAACATTATTGTTTTCACTGTCAGTAACCTGTTTGGACAGTTAAGCTCATTTTGCTACCATTTTCACTCCTGTAAACTGTGTCCTTTCTATCCACAATTAAGTAGTATTCTCACACATGAAACGTTTCGCTAAAGCTAAATGCTTGTCTTGTCTTTTTTGCCCCTATGGTCGACACTGACCGCCTCATCGTTCAGCCAATCACAAGTCAACAGTATCTTTCCTTGTTTGCTAGCTTAGCATGCTAGCTGCAAACAAACTCTTTGTTAGCCAGCACACTTCCCCCATCTAATACCACTGCAAAGGCAATTATGCACATCATTTTTAGCAACATAGTTTTTCTCTTAGTGCTAATTGATTCTGTGATTCTGTACCAGTTCAGTGAAACTCCCACTGAAAACTCCCAGTGAGTCTCGCGTGAACAGCTGCTGAAACCAGCATTGACCTTTCCTAGCAGGTTTTTGTTGTATAATTTTCTTTTCTTTTAATTGTTATTCATCTTGTAAAGAGATGAAACCTTTACTAATCAACCCTGATCTAAACTCTCTCTGATGGATAAGGTTCAGTATTATAAAGACACATCTTGGTTGGTCTGTTCTTCCCTTAGCCTCAGCGCACGTCATGCAGACAGACCAGGATGGACAGGAAGACCGAGAAGACCAGGACTTGGGCCCGGAGCTGCAGGCTCTTCCATCCCAAACACAGAGTGAGGAGGAGAGCAGTGATGTCATCAGGCCCCCAAAACTTATTTACCCTTTCATAGCCTCCAAGGGCCACCAGGAGCTCCACAAAGAACTGAAGATGACCCATAAGAGGTTGGACAGTTACAGACAGACATACACACTCACACCTGAATGCAGTTGTTCATTTAAATTGTCAAGTCCTCTGTTTTTTTCAGGGGAGTGTATCAAGGAGGGAAGACCGAACTCCAGTATGTTCTGGAAAAGAGGAAATGGGAACAAAGGATAAAAGCAAGGAGGGATCAGGAAGAGGCAAAGAAGAACAGATCCCCGCTTCATCGAGAACTGTTGAAGCGGCATCAGAGGCTGGACAAGGTATGCGATAGTTGTAAAGCACAGCTGGCTGGTATGGTGCACACATCCTGGGTCAGCCAGTACAGGGTTTGGTCATGTGGCTCTGAATGCTGTAAGAGTTAAAGTAAAAAGAACCTGAATAATACAGATTGATGATGAAAGAAACTGTCAAAGCGCCACCAAGAGCGGTGTTACAGAGCCTTCACTGGTACAGTGTTATGAAGCGCCAACGGTCTAATTGTCGTCTCAGACAAGGTTTCAAAATGATTTTAGGATGTATTGAATCTCATGCCTTGAAATATGTGTAATGAAACTAAATTGTGTCACATGACACCCAAGAATATACTCAGAACACCTCTAACTGATCAATTTAAGAGGATAGTATTTCCAAGGGTGTCAGAAGATCAATGCATGGACATTTTATTCAGGTTAGAAACACCACAGCAGTAATTTGACTACAGAGCTTTGCTGATCAATGTAACAGGGTAACAGATTCTATCAAAAGGAAATCAAAATAAGCCTCTAATCCCCAGCATAAACACCCACTCACTTTGTGGGTTTAGCAGAACACAAGCAAATGTGTAGCAGAACACAAGCTAACCAAACCAAATGATATCACTGCAATTCGTAAATCAGCTCCAGTACCAGAAAGGGGCTTCTAGCGGCAGAAGATAAATATTGACTGTCTAAAACAATATTGAGTAGTAGAACAGTAAGCAGTTCCCTTTCCTGGAAAGAGAAAAGAGTTATGAAAACATTACTCTTGTGTTAGCTCCTATCTCGCAACACAGTGTGATATGTAGCGTATGGGAATACCTCATACCTCGGATGCTGTGGGTACAAATGCTCAGTGCCCCACCATTGACCCGTGTACATACTATATACACCTCAATCCATTCTCAATGGATCAAATTAAATCACATGAGCGCCCTCATCCATCCATGCATGGATCCCAAAGCTTTCCTCCCCTCCCTCACTACCACTTGTCTCCTACCAGGAAGTAACTTGGAGGAGATCATTTAGGGGCGGGGACAGTTTATTTGCTACTCATCTATTGATGAAGTGGCCCTATCATAACCGACGAGCCCAAGTCCACAATATGCCTCATAGCCAATCAGGTTTTTATGCCAGTGAAAAATATGAAAGTCATATTTACATTATTCTGCAGATGTTCATATCATTAACAGGCTATACAGTAGGTCTATATAGTCTTAACGCATTCATGGATTCATCTTTTTCCTCAGCCTACATTGGTGAATGAATTTTCTTAGTGGCCTGATTCGAACAAATTTCACTCTGCTTTGTGAGATATTGGGATTAATAGTAATCCATTATGCCTAGAGGCATAAGTAGCCCACAGCTGGTAATTCCCCTGCCATGTTTTCTTCAAGTTTTGTCAATGAAAAAAAACAAAAATGACACCCCCAAAAAAACTGAAAAAACGTCCTGGATAGTAAACACTTGCAGATCCTCTGCCGCAGGAGACCTTAGAAGCAGCTTCTCTCATCTCATTCGCTACTGGGGCAGCAAGCAACATGGCAGCTCGGTTTCCAGGTCACAGCAGAAAGGAGGAGGTATTGAGGAAAGGAGGAGTGATTTTGGAGCTTTGGGATCCAGCTCATGTGTCTCACTCAGCCTCTGGGTCTTAGAGTCTCACTGTTACATTAGTTCCACTTTTACATTCTTTACTTGAATGCTACACCCATAGATACTGAATTAAGTGACTGATGATCACCTGTTGACTTTCTGCTTTCTGCCTGTTTGAAGCCATGGAAGTGGGATTTCTGACACTATTGTTGTATTTGTTGTAATGTTGTATTTTTGGAGACATAAGAAATGAAATGAAATGAGCTGGGTGAAGTTTCAAGTTGTTCTGTAGCCAGCCAGTAGAGGGCAATGAAGGGGCCGTCTCTCCCAGGACTTCCACTTTAGCTTCAAAAGCCAAGGCCGGTTTTGGCCCCCAAGGTTACACCACAGCCATTGATATATCAGACAATGCTTGAACGGGTGCCTTATGTGGATTGTTCAGTGGCTTTTATAGAAAATTGAATGTGTGGCTCTTTCGAGTCTTTCATGTTAAGTGAATTGGATTTAACCAGACATCAATAATGTATCATGTGAAAATTGTGCTTATTTACTGTGGCTACTCATGTCAGCTCCCAGAGTGAATGCATATCCATTTATCCCCAGCTGGAGAGAGAAAAGGGGCAACAACAAGAGGAGCCAGAGTTCCTCCGAGTCAAAGAGAGACTGAGAAGAACCACAATGCTGGATGTAGGAGAAAAATAGGTCTAGCAGTTATGATACATAACTGCATGTATTTGTTGGACAGTCGGAACAATGCTGGGAATAAGTGACTGGGTGGGGAGATGCAGGAAGTATACTCACTGGATGATCCTGAGTTTAGGGTCCAATGTTAAAAACCGGTACCGTCAACGAGTGGGATACTATGCTTTAATAGACACTAGAGCACTGAGGGTTAAGGTTGTTATGACGTGGTGCATAGCTGAAAAGGAATCAGTGGTTCCATGTCTATAAAATGTTGACATCTACACATTAGGCAAGACAGCACAGTACATTATGATAGGTTAATCCTTACATATTAGATATATCAGCTGAAAATAGTAGGTGCATTATATAGTTGTACAAGTGTGGTTTGTTACTTTACATTACATTACAGTCATTTAGCAGACGCTTTTATCCAAGGCGACTTACAATAAGTGCATTCAACATAGGTAGGCAAGAGAACTACTAGTCACCAGAAATCGTAAGTGCATTTCCTTCCTCAACAAGCATCTCAGAGCAGCACCAGTGCTGAGGTAAAAGTGCAATAAGTTGGCTACCTAGTTTTAATGAAACAAATGGGACAAGTAAGTGAAGCTAAAACAAATGTGAAGCATATAAGCATGTAAGAAAGTGCTGAGACAAGTAAGTGGTCACTGTACTTCCTTCCACAATAATGGAAATATTTACACACTAATATATTTGACTGTTTATTATTTTGTAACATGTCTTCTCTGTCTGCAATATCTCTGGCTTCACTTCACATATTATTACTGATGATAATAATGGACACATTTGTATGTTATCAATAGTATGAAGAGAGACAGAGGAGTTTTCTTGACAATAACACAAGGTATTTTTTCATTGATATTTTTTCATTGATATGAGATATTACGCAGAGCTTCTATACAACTTTGCCACACCTAAAGTAATTGGAGTAATTTAGGTCTATGTCTTGATGCTGGGAGGTGTGGAATGTGTGACAAGTTGTAATGTGTATTTGTATCGAGGAAATAAACCAGCTGCAGGCGCTGATATGATGTTCAGTAAGGTTACTGATATCACCACTGAAAATGAATTTTGAGATAACTGTTGTGTGTCCTTTTTACTTTTTTACATAATTACATAAGGATGTTTAACAACATGAAATGGGCAAATTGGAATTTGATGTTTGTTGACTGGTAGAGTTTAGTTTATTTGCACAGTGATAAAACACAGAGGCAAAGTGATAAAAAAAGAAAACACTGAAAGGAAAGATGCAACCTCTAATTTGTGCAGGTGAGATTAAAAAAACAAACAAAGTGCTTATAAAAACATCTCACCCTCAAAACAAACGGAAAGGAAAATAAAGAAATACATGAACATAATACATCAATGACAGACAACAAAAACACATTCCTGACAGAGGTAAGGAGAGTTGATAAAGGAAGTAAAGATAGCTGAAGTATTTGCTCACAGGGTTCAGAAGGGAACCCAGTTGAATAAGCGTTACACTGAGTTGAATATATATAATGGATATGATCGACATATTATGATTATTAATTGAGATTCATATTGGAAGATCAATGTCAAACTGAATGTAACATTTCAGTCAGTAATAACTGGCTAAAATCTAGAAATTGTAGTCTTTCTTACAAAATGATAATTGTATTTTAGTGGAAAAGGATCTGATTGGTTTCAGCCTCTAAAATAAACATGAACACACTTTTAAACCACTGGTTCTGCATATGGATTGCCAACATCAAAAACACTCAAAATGGCTAATCTCAATAATCTGTAACTCATTACTTTTTACAGGTCATTTGTAATCAACCCAGATTCTACTTTCAGAGTAATCCACGCCACGCTGGCCGTATAACGACAGAACACCCAATGCATAGACAAGGAAGTTTTATTTCATTTCCTGCAATCATCTCCGTGGGTACAAATCATTGCATCTTCTTACATGTTGATCAATAACCCATGATGCATTGCATCCATACATTTGTAGCTCAAAACAGCTTTTACAAAAAAGGATATACAATATATACTTATATTTATATATATATATATATATATAATATACATGTGTTTTTAATGCATTTAGATGTGTTTGTAATGGGTAAAATAAGCTTCTTAAAAAACACAGCCAAGTGGAAACAAATCCCTGGTAAGGTTCAACATAAGGTCATTACCAAACAAATAAGAGCCAGGATATCAAAGTCATCAGCATTTGCTATCGTACAGTTAACATGAAGCCCTTCACACAGTTTGCATATTTTCCATAATTTCAGTCATGTAAATCCAAAGTGATTGCCTTATCGTGTACTATGGACCCTCAGGTGTGAGCTCTCTGCTCAAGGACAGATCAAGGTTATTGGTTTAATGTGGGCAACATAATTCAGATATTCAGATTCAACAAAACATTATGGATTATTTAGCTGTCTCCACAGCTCTCAACATACAGTACTGCATCAACTGCACAGCATACCCTTAACATAATAATGGTGTGCTATGATTAATAACCTTTAGCATGCCAGTTGTCACAGGGAAGAATTAGTGTCGTGCTTCTCTCAGAAACAGCCATCCTTCATCTGAGTGGTATATTCATTAGAAAACTCTACATGCAGACGATATGTACTGTTCCACCTGCTTTAATGTATGGCTGTAGTACTGTAGTACATCTGGCACATGTGAGCCTTTGTGATGTGTCTACTCAGAATCATGGAACACAAGTGAGTGAGTTTGCACACTGAAAGCTACTCCCAAAATGTATTAAAACAGGTGATGTTTCAAGCACAATGGTATTCATTCAATCTTGTCTTTACTTTTTTTTTCCATATTTTGTACTGTGTCTATCACCTGTTTCAGATTGGGATGTGCATGTTTTTACTGTGCTCGTGTACTCAGAGCTATGACAACAGGAAAGAGGTGAATGGCTTGAGGGAGGCTATGGAAGCAATGTAATGTCTAAATGAACATAGTACAGGAGAAATGTCACTCGGGTAGAGACGTGACCATCATAGTCAATGCAAAGGTTAAGGTACAGTCCAGACTGAGCTGTGTTGTACTTTGTCAACAACATTACTTCTGGTGTTACTCACTTCACATTATATAGTTCAAAATTACAGTATTACATAATTTTCAATACAACAAGAGTAATAATAATCATGTGTGTTTATACTAATTGATCATTCATGTAAACATATTAAACCAGGTCATGCAAACAGTAGACCAAAACTTCTTCCACTAGAGGTGCACAGCACAGAGCAGGCAGAGCGCCCAGACTGAGATCCCTCCTACTCAACATGAGACAGGCCCTGGGCCAGACATGTGACCGACAGCAAGGAGATATTTTAGAGAGTTGGCAGAAACAGAACGGGGAGGATGAGCATGAGATGAATATTATGTTCTCCCTACCGCACGTTATGGATGCTCAACATATTTAATCACACCTTCTAAACTCTCATCATGACGAGAGTCCAGGGAGGAATGTCAGACTCCTCTGATTTGGTGGTCCGACGGGGATCTCAGTTTGAGCCTCTGATAACAGAACAGCCATAAGAGAAAAAAAAAAAGTCTCCTTTTGATATTCATACATTTCATTGTTTTCCCCAACAGATGCATGCAGACACTTCAGGTCAGAACCGCTCTTCACAAACCCAGTCTGAGCCAGAATATAGAGTCCATAATCCCAGAATTATCTTCAACGTTTAAGCATTTTCCTCCCAGTAGGCTTTAAACAAAAGGAGCAAATACTTACTAATGACAACAAAAGAAAAAGATAACAGATGATCAAACAGAAGAAAGGGGGCATGTGGTATTGGCAGTGAAAACACACTTTAAGACTAAATCTATTCAACTGAACATCTACTTGGGCAGTGACTGGCTCTCCTATATAGGAAGACTGAGTCAGCTTGATGGATAAAGTGTACAAAGGCATGCAGGAGTAGCTTTCTGTCTGCGAGACAGCGTCATTTTTTTTTGTTGTTGCTAAAATATGTTCACCTCTCATTCTGCCCTGTCTGGCCAGATTTGGAGAAAGCTGCCAGTCATGTAGAGGATGTGGGTCAGGTGGATATGGATTACACACAAACACAATGACTAGAGGTAGATGTGAAAGAGAAGTGAGAACAAAAATAATGGAGAACACCGCCTGTAGGCCACTGCCTCATCCTTGATACAGATGGGCTTAGTTCCTTCCTGAGGCTGTATCCAGAACCACTTCTTGTCATGTACACACCTCCACTGACAGTCTGCCACAGCTAGTATTAAACAAAACTACTAGTTAGGTCGATTTCGGGATAACCATGTTGACTGGCCCCCTTTTTTTTTTTTTCAATCTGTCCACTTGGAGCAACCCTTTGACATTGTTCAGCGACAAAGCTACAAACCTGTGTGTGTGTATATCTTCAGCCAGGAGGTGGTTCTGGACTTACAGTATGTTTCCCTATACTGCAACAGTGACCTGCTTGCTGTGAGCGTTCTCTGGTGGACACTGCCTGATACTACTACTACTACTCTGCATTCCTGGCCAGACTGGGCGGGGCGGACTCTGGACGCTCCAGGGATACATGTCACCGCGGCAACGGGAGGTTGTGCTCACACGCGACTGGCCGGCCTGCAGCAATAGGTGCAGCTTCTCAGACTGTCCCGGTCTGCGCTGCCCTCTGTGCTCCCGCGGCGGCCGTCCTCGTAGTGGGACACTGGAGGGGGAGAGCAGACCAGGGAGTACGATAGCCACAGGTTCAAACACAGACTCGCACAGAAAGAGGTAGGGAGAGGGAGAAGAGATAGCGTTTATTCATTCATGGCCGCACTGCTAACTTACAACTCTCCTCCTCCCCATTCCCCACATCGTCGTCGTCCTCCTCCTCCTCTTCCTCTTCCTCCGGGAGCAGGTGTCCATGGCAGGGACTGGTGGGAGTAATCTGACTGGGGCCCTCGAGACTGGTGCCCAGCTGCAACCTCCGCATGTGGCGCACTACTGCTGTGGCGTTAAACGCTTGCTGGGCGGAGAGACAGAAAGAGAGGGGAAGGAGAAGAGAGAATTAAGAACGAGAGGGTCTGTGAGCGACTGAGAGAGAAAAAGAGTGAAGACGTACTAAATTTAACTCTTGCCAATCGTAATATTGCTCTTACAGCAGATTGCGTTATGCTTCAGTCAAGGCACTGACCTTCCATTTACTTTTAGCAAAGTTCTTCTTGATTTGAGCGCTGACAGATTCGTGGATATTCTTATCCAGAGCTGTGTCTCCACAGATCCTGCAAAGCCCCAAGAGAATCAGAGACCTTAGAGGCTGCAGGCACCGCAGCGCATTCAAAAGGATGAGTTGTGAATGTTTCGAGTGTATTTTTGGAACGTACTAATGAGTAAATGTTATGAGGAGGACGTGATTTTACTACCATGGGTGCTGCAGGGCCTGCTCACACGTGTATCTCTTCAAAGGTTCTTTCTCCATCAGGTGACAGATGAAGTCTTTGGCTGCAAACAAAAATGAAGATGACTTGACAACAATCCAACTCACACTCGTATTTATCACGTTTCCTCTTTAATCATACACACACACACACAGAGCTAGGTTTGTGCATCGACGTTTAGATGTTGCTGCAGATACTTCTGGAATTGGTCGTACCTGAATCTGAGATGTCATCCCAATAGGGAGAGTCAAATTCATACTCTGCTTTCAGAATCTGCTCGAATAGCTTGGCGTCATTTTCATCGTAAAATGGAGGATATCCACATAACCTGAAGGAGTGATAATGGAGCACATTCAAAAATACGAAACTCATCATTTTACATACTCCGCAGGGGGGTTTAATGAACTCAAAATCAGACTCACAGAATGTAAGAAATGACTCCTATGGACCAGCAATCCACTGCTTTGCTGTAGGGCTTCTGAGCCAGTACCTCAGGAGCTGCGAAACACACACAGCAGACATTCATAAAGAGAGGGAAATACAAGAGAGTAGCAGCGAGGGCGCGTTCAAGTAATCTTGACCTTTCAGTAATACCGTGTGTTCTGCTAGGTTACATTAGTTGAGAGTACTTCTGACCAGCAATTGACTCGATAGTGGATGAGAGAGCCTCTTGCAACAGCACAATGAAAAAGAGGGATATTAGCTGACACTGGAAGTACTGAGCTCACATGAGAGACAGAGAGAGAGAGAGAGAGAGAGAGAGAGGGGAGGTGAAGAGCGTTAAGCTGACCATGCAGGGAAATGCCTCACCCACGTATCCAGGAGTACCACAGGCTGTGGACATGACGCTGCCTGTTCCCTCAATCTTTGACAAGCCAAAGTCACTGATCATGATTTTGGAGTCTTCGTCCATGCTGTAATATAGCAAGTTCTCTGGCTACAAGGACAAGAAGGTTGATAACAGATAAAAGGATTAGCAAACGAGAGGGTGAGTGAGTAAAAATGAGTGATACGTTTGGGGATAACTAGAAGAGGACAACTTCTCCAGTGTTGATTGAGCGAGCTAGAGTAAGCTGGTGTCCTTCTGCCTTCCCTGAAACACGATACCTTCAAGTCTCGGTGGACTATTCCCATGTCATGGAGGTATTTCACTGCGTCCAAGATCTGGTGGATGAGCTGGCTAGCATCTCTCTCAGGTATAGAAGCCCTTCTCCACAATCCTGTCAAACAGCTCACCTCCAGATACTCTGCCAGTCACAAATCAGGAGCGTTACTATGGGAAATAGTTGAATAGCACTGCACCTTTGAGTGTTCGATTGTTATATGAATAAACAGTATGTAGAGAGAAGGAAGGGAACTCACAGCTGCATGACAAGATATAGGTGGGATGTACTTTCAAAGATGTCTTCCAGCGACACAATGTTGGTGTGCTTGATCCTGAAAAAGACAAATGGACGTAAAGCATTGGATAGAATCTATAGCGCTGGTACACGTTTATCTAACATCTAATACTGTCATTTGGTCACCAGGTGGCATTCTTGCTGCACAGTTCAGATTTGGAGCGACCTCTTCTTTCTGGGATCACTGACACTGGGATCAAACCAACACCATCTGATCCGCTGAAGTTCGTCCAAAATCCCAAAACAACAAAGCCTCTGAGATCGAGCAACAGCAAAGCGCTAGATGGATAACGACCTTTGCAGAGAATGACGATGACTGGCTACATAGAGACCAATGTCTGGATCAAGCACCGTTAACAAAGGACAGCTTTGCAGATTAGAGGGAGGGCTTGACACATTGTCTGTAATAAATGCAACAAAAAAAAAAAAGATCCAGCCAACAGACAGCCAAGCATCCCTCTGGGCTCTACAGTCACACTGAGAGCATATGAACACCCCACTGCTATAACACAATGGCAGCAGAGTGTCTCTCAAACTCTGGGGCTAATATGACTTTGAGGAGTGTGAGAGTGTGTGTGCTTATGTCTCACTGTCAGTTTATTGCTGTTTACTTCCATCGTGTCAACCCCTGATCTCTCTCCCTCTCTTCAGCACTCCCTTATTTATTTAATGTTTCCCTTCAATGTCACTCTTCTTGCTAATGACTCCACTCAACCCGTTGTTATACACCCTTCTCTTTTTTCTCTCACCCCCATCTTCTCTCTTTCTCCCCCAACCCCTCCAACCCCGTATGTCTCTTTTTCCTTTTTCAATACCCTGCTGCAGGGAACTCCACACCATCTCCGCCTCTGTGTGCTGTTGCCCTGGCAACAGGGACACTAAAAATAGGTCTATCTTCTTTACTCCTGACATTTCCGGTGCACAATCCCACTGTTTCTACTGACACCATGCATTTAGTCAACCATTGCATTGACCCCTGTACATATCTATGCATGCATTCTTGGAACCGAGTCACACAAGCTGCACTGACTAATTCCGCCGCTGGATACGACAGCTGACATATCGTGAGGGACTTTGCTGTCCTCACCTGTGTAGTACTGCAATCTCATTCTCAATGTTGTTCTCTTTGCCCTCCAGAGCTTTCTTGGGGATGCACTTGATAGCCACCAGCCTCTGGGTCCTCTTCTCCTCTGCTAGAACCACCTCTGAGAAAGCTCCCCTAAAACAAAAGGTAGTGGACACGCACAAATGCACACATTAGAGAGAGAGAGAGAGAGAGAGAGAGAGGGGGGAGAGAGAGGGAACTACATGCATGTGTGGGTGGCTGGGATGAAACGCCAAGGACAGTATCAGAAGGGAAATCACTCTTATAGGAGGATTAGGCTACAAGCAGTAGTGGATTGAGAAGTGTTATACATTATGCAGTGAACATAGCCTTCCCAAACCTATTAATACTGTGCATCTATGTGCGTGCGAGTGTGTGTGTGTGTGTAGCACCTACGTGTGTGTGAGAGTGGTGTTTAAATGAATAATTCAAAATGGTGACATTACCATTGTACCGCCAAGAGTTTTTGGGGCTGAAAAATGCTGGGAAAGTGAACCGACCGTCACACACAGACGTTTACAGAAATAGCATTGGCCAACAAAAATCCACTTAATAATGGATACAGTAAATGCAGTGTGGCTGTTTCTGAGGGGACTGGACTGCATTATGGATTATGGTCTAGTGATGATGAGTGAGAACTGTGTGTCTGTCTGTTTACACAGACTCTCCCCACAGGAGCATGGGAGGGGGCCTAGGAAGAGGCCTGGTACAAAGTACATTGTTAGCAACCGTTGGGGATCGGTTGCATGTCTGCAGCGCTGGCATGCAACACACAAGGGATGTTCAATGTCTAGCAACTACTTCTGATGTGACATTGTCATCTTTTCCACCTGTCACATTGCAAAGCATGTGAGTGGTTCTCAGTCTTAATGGCAGATAACTACACTTGGCCTACAGCTCTTAAATAAGAGGATGTAGACTTCACAGTTCGGTTGCCAACAGCAACCATGTGATAAGGAGGCAAACAACTCTCACTTGATGCTTATTCTGCTTTTAATGGTTATGCAAGCCCCCTACCAGAAAGCGAGAGGAGTGTATGTGTGTGTGTGTAATAGAGAGAGAGAGAGAGAGAGAGAGAGAGAGAGAGAGAGAGAGAGAGAGAGAGAGAGAGAGAGAGAGAGAGAGAGAGAGAGAGAGAGAGAGAGAGAGAGAGAGAGAGAGAGAGAGAGAGAGAGAGAGAGAGAGAGAGAGAGAGAGTTATTGTGCAACCTCTGACCATCTTTAGTGCAATTCCTCTCAATGAGCAATTTCCTAAACTTGTTTCCAGCTGCATAGCACATGTTCAGTGTGAGTCTGTGATATTGCATGAGGCTTTGTACAGTGGCTGTCTTGTGCTCACTGAACCAGTGTGGCAGAAACATGTGCATGGTAAAGCAGATTCAAAAAGAGGAGAACCAAATCTCACACCATTTCCACTTTCATTTAAAAAGTCTTTAAAATAATCTCAAAACAAAATTACATAAAGCTCCACTTCTCATCAACCCATAAAAAGCTGGGGGTTTTAATGGTTTAACGTCTGCAGCATTTACAGCCAGGGTTTCATCAGAGGGTCAAGAGTGCTCAACCTCGATTATCTGTCAGTAAAAATCCATTTAGTCATATTGGCCATTTAGAATGGGAGGGCCAACAGGCCAAGACAGAGAAACAGACACACAGCAAAATGATCATATTGTTATATTGAGAGGGGTCAGTGAGAGCAGAGTTTATGGCCTGCATGTGTCTTTGATGAGACATTTTGACGCGCTGAGTTTACACTGTATCTGACCTGGTCAGAGGTCAGTGTTGCTGTTGTCATACTAACCCTGAAAAATAATGATGAAGATTTGCAATGACTTTTGTGATTGCGTCTTTGCATGTGAGCTGGATTGATGCTTGAAAAGGCAGATAGAAGTATTACATCCACATCATTTCACCAGATATTTGTGGGAGTGACAGAATGTCTGAGAGCGAATGAGAGAACTAGAGGAAGATGTGCATGCACGTACACACACACACACACACACACACACACACACACACACACACACACACACACACACACACACACGCACACACTTATCTACTGTTGCCGTGAGACACATTGTAATTAACCATCCAGGTTGCTCATTTCTCCTTGGAGACAGAGCATCGGGGGGGTGGGCTTTCCGTGGTTTGGGAGACGCTAGGGTAAATGTAGGAAGATAGGGAGCTGGCTCTTGTGCTGAACTGATGCGCTTTAGTTCAGAGTGGGCATGTGTACGTCTTTGAATCAGACATGAAAAGGACACACACGCGTACATTTTAGTCATCCTGGAACAAACATTATGATTTATATGAAACTGACACAACCTTCTGAGCGCTACAGTTTGTGATGTGTGTGTACATGCAGATCATGTGTCATGTGACAGACAGACAGGCAGACAGATTGATAATCCCAGCTGTCCATATGGGCAAACATTGTTTCACACATTCTCATGCTTCTTCAAGGCTTTTAGGACACTTACATGACACCCCCCTCCCCCCCTCCCAACTACAGACACACACACACACACACACTACAGCAATACTGAGGACAGAGCACAGAGACCTAGAAACCCTTCACTTGATAATATGTCATTATCGGTTTTACGTAATAAGCCGTGAGTCAAATCAACGGCTACACAGTCTCGCTGTTACGTACAGATGCAGAGACATCCTCGGAGGTCAAGGCCAGGTTGAACATTTTCTGTCTGTGTCCGTAAAACACAAGACGTTATCTCACTACAAGGTCCAGAGAGTGATGTAATTAAAGCAAGCAGGCTGGTCCATCTCTATCAAACTGATGGATGCTGGACTGACCGCAGACAGCTACAGACATCCATCAGTCTATCGATTTCACTTGCTGCAGGTGCTCCCTTCCAGCCCAACATGTCTCCAAGCCCCTGTCTCTTTATAGCCCAATCCATTTTGTGTGTGTGTGTGTGTGCGTGAGTGAGTGACTGAGTGAGTGAATGAGAGAGAGAGAGAGAGCGAGAGAGAGAGAGAGAGAGGGTGTTCTCATATCAACTTTGTAGTTACAGTTACAAATAATTTTGTATCATATTCTACAAATTGTGACTGAAACAAGCAGTAGTTTCACATTACAGAACAGCTTCACATATACAATCTGTCTGCGTAGGTATAATATGAATCAGTGTGTCGGTATAATATGAATCAGTGTGTAGTATAATATGAATCAGTGTGTCGGTATAATATGAATCAGTGTGTAGGTATAATATGAATCAGTGTGTCGGTATAATATGAATCAGTGTGTAGGTATAATATGAATCAGTGTGTAGGTATAATATGAATCAGTGCGTAGGTATAATATGAATCAGTGTGTCGGTATAATATGAATCAGTGTGTAGGTATAATATGAATCAGTGTGTAGGTATAATATGAATCAGTGTGTAGGTATAATATGAATCAGTGTGTAGGTATAATATGAATCAGTGTGTCGTATAATATGAATCAGTGTGTAGGTATAATATGAATCAGTGTGTCGGTATAATATGAATCAGTGTGTCGGTATAATATGAATCAGTGTGTAGGTATAATATGAATCAGTGTGTAGGTATAATATGAATCAGTGTGTAGGTATAATATGAATCAGTGTGTAGGTATAATATGAATCAGTGTGTAGGTATAATATGAATCAGTGTGTCGGTATAATATGAATCAGTGTGTAGGTATAATATGAATCAGTGTGTAGGTATAATATGAATCAGTGTGTAGGTATAATATGAATCAGTGTGTAGGTATAATATGAATCAGTGTGTAGGTATAATATGAATTGTGACTCTCTAAACAGTCCAACCATCTTCATAGCTTTGGACTGAACCACTGTCTGACTCTGTCTACTGTGTCAAGGCCTCTTTGCAGCTCCAGTCACTCTGATATAAACACACCAACCACCACCACAAGTACTTTCCAACAGTTTTCTGTACAATGTTTATGCTACTACCCATTGTCCCTGTGGGCTATACAAGTGGCTATTTCTTTATTTCCTTATCTGTTCATTTAAAATAAAATATGTCGTCAGGGATTGGCGTCAATGCCTATGAAAGACGGCGCCGTTACAGAGGCTAACTATTTCCAGCGATGGAAATAATTACAGTAAACCATAACAACTGCACTGAGAGACTTTCAACTCTAACCCGCTCCGCCCTCTTCTCCTATACAGCCTTTAAGTGGAACAGAAACACTCTGCCTGGCTTAGACCTCCAGTAAGTCGGGATCTCGTTGTTGACACATTCACCAGTCAAAAAAAAAACCAATAGTATGTCTCCATCGTGACTGTTAAGTATCCATAAACTACTCACTTGTTGTCCGGGCAACCAGACAGCTATGATCTCACATAGTTTAGCAGAGATCTTTCCATAATGCTTTTGACAGGGGCCACAACTGCAAGAAATCATGACAATGTAAAAGCATGTCACTCAAGAGTCTCCAGTAAAATGTGTCTCCCATTATTTTTGATGCACACCATTTGCTCATCTAAAGCTTACGGGCATTTTGACTTCTAAATGGGGGTTTTTTTTAGAGGTCGTTTTTGCCTTTATTAGATAGTTGACAGTAGAGAGACACGCACAGGAAGAGATTGGAAGAGCGAAGGGGGGGATGACAGGTTGTTATAGTTGCACGGTGTGTGCCTTAGTGTGAGCCACAAGGACCGTCCCAACTTTGACATCTTTTCTGAAGTAGCAGACGTCGGAGAACGAGGGACAAAAAAAACAATGTGGATGAGACCAACCTGGGAAGAGCGGAGAGTACTCTACAGTAACAGTTTTATTCAAAGCTATTCGTCTTCTTCTCTGTTTCATTTCACCCTTTACAAACTCTACTCTCACACTCTGTAGCACTATAAACCACACTCTCATTTTGTCCTCGTTTCTCCCCAGAGTCCACCAAAATATTACTATAACACACAATATATACCGAGATGATCATTACATAATTACAGCTTTAAAAGAGGCCAAGAAGTATGTAAAAGAAGTATCTCCAAACTTTGTATGCTTTACCTGTGCTGCTACTTTCAGCCAACCTGAGAAAAATGACTGTTAAAATAGGAGTGATGCTGAGAATAGCAAAGAAATATCTAAAGGTATACGTGGAAAAGCAGTGACAGACATGATAACTGAACAGTGGGGGGGGTCTATTCATCCTCTAACCCCACCTTAAAGGACAGCTTGTCCTACGGCGGACTCCAAACAGAGGTAGAATTGCAAGGATTAGCTGGATCTGAATATAATATTTCAACATAAATCAATTAACTCCACACACTGAATTCCTGGATAAAGCTGCTCTGTAATCTTCTCTCCAAGCATAAGGAGCTTTCCGTCAACACATTAATTCTGCCCTCTGCCAGGTCCAGCTACTCACAGTGACAGGAGGGAAAGAATATTAATACAGTTTTTTTTTTTTCTTTCTTTTTAATATGGGAACGTACTATGCTGGCAATTCGCTCTTTAAATCCTTGTTATATAACTCTTTTTAATATCATCAGAGTTCAAATTTTAAGCCCCTGTGAAGTGTTGGCGAACTATAACAGCAGTTATCCGCGCTTAGCAGCATTTATAAATTCTTCCGACGAAATACAGTACTGTGCAAAAGTCCTAGGCACCCTAGATTTGTTAATATGAATTTGGCCCTAGATTTTTATTTATTCTTTGTTTTTTCTTTGTTTTTTCTTTACATTACTGCTCTTTATAGTCAAATTTTGATATTTAGGAACTTTTAATTTCATTATTTCTGAAATCAAATCAAATCAAATCACATTTATTTGTATAGCCCTTAATCACCATTACAGTCTCTAAGGGCTTCACAATGCCCAACATGTGAAAATAATAAATGGTTAGTACACGACATCCCCCAGCCTTAGACCCTCACAGAGGACAAGGAAAAACTCCCACAAAAACCTTATTGGAAAATTGGGAGAAACCTTGGGAGGGGCTACTCAGAGAGGGAGGGGCTACTCAGAGAGGGAGGGGCTACTCAGAGAGGGATCCCCCTACCAGGACGGTTGGGCTGCAATAGATGCCGAGTTTGGGCAAGCAGAGTATACACAATATATGAAACTTCATTTTGGTGGAAAATCCAGATCTGATGGGGCATCACAGCATCTTCACTGTACGGATTTGTTTTATATGTGCCTAGGACTTTTGCACAGTACTGTACGTTTGTATTATTTCATTTGATTTGATGTAATATGTATTGCATGGGCGCGGAGCGACGAGATGAAGTCTCATTTGAAGTTCGTGACAGCGTCCTCCCAGAATACAGAGTACACGTTTACGGCCAAACCGCCTCATCATCATCATCATCTACCCGACGCCGCTTCACTTTCTTGGACGCCAACCAGAGCGGCGCAGTCATTAGTATCTGGCGCTGTACACCGTCTCCTGGGAAGACGGCGTGATTCCAAGAAGAAAGAGGACAACCACACTCCATATGGCACCGTCATGTAATCACAGGTGGATGTGTGCTAGGTCACTTGTACTTAGTTTGGGGGTGGAGAGGTGTCCCCTGACCATCTGGGCTGAATTCTGTCCACTTGGAGAGTGTCTGTGTGCGTCCGCCCCTCACCATCAATCTCTGGAAGGCGACCTTTATCCCTCCGCTTGAAAAATGACTGTTGCGGAACTGCAATCCGTTCAAAATGAAGGCGTTTTACAAAAGAAAACAATTAATCTGAATTTCACACTGTTTTACAATGAGAAAACGTGAACCGCAGTATAACAACCGGTGGTGGAAATGTAAAATGTCCTCCGGCAGGCAGATTTCACGTCCAGTCAGTTGAATTTGAGGATCATCAGTCTGACAGAGTTTGCCAGTCAAATTGCTGACACAACTGTGACAGTGTGGAGATGCAAACCTGATGTATGTGCTCATGTTTATCCTCGCCCCAAAGTTCATCAAGAAAAGTAAGAGAAATAAAGGTAACTGCTTTGTGCTCACACCCATCTATCATGTTCCCCAAATGCCTTGCCATATGATGGGATGACGGTGTAGCTGATTCACACGGACACATTTGGAGATGGTAAAGAGAGAGAGACAGACTATCCTATGAATTCCTTAAAACAGCAATCTCAGCAAAGGGAAAGAAACAGCATTAAACATGTGCTCACACAAACTATTAACTTCATTCATTGACAAGAACTGTGCATCCATTCAGTCATCATCACTAACTAACTCTCTCCCCACGATAGGATAACCACGTCAGGGAGGCCAGACTGTCCAAATGTCTGTGATACCATCGATGCATACTGCCTATACAGTTGAGATTGGTACAGATTGGTTATCACTGCCATAAAATAATTTGTGTGTAAAGCTAAATATTCCATAAATACACAATCTTAGTCTCCCATTTGTTGTCGATGGAGCAGGTTGTATATGTGTTGATGAAAGGGAGTTGTTCTTGTTCACAAATACTGCTGAACCAGGCAAGAGGAATAGCTATGTTCTATAACAAACACACACACATTATGGAAGAATTTACATATGTTACCATAGGTATCTTGATTTGTTTACTGTTATCCCCTATATTTCTTTAGATGCTGCTCTTTCTCAGGCCTTAGCATGTTGAGTCACACAGGGTGAGGCGCCGAGGTGTCTGGGTGCATGTCTTGTCAAGAGTGGCATATCATATGCTGGGAGGACAGGCTGTGCCTAATCTATCTGTTGGGAGAACGACTGGTGCCTGGTAATGCAGGCCACAGGTCAGGGTCAGATCATGACACGGTCGCCCAAGAGCCGGTACCATCCAGAAAGCCTCCCCCATTACTTCCTTAAGCCACGTGTACCCTAGATATCTGCTCCGTGCTAACCTTGTGACCTCACTGGGTGCGTCAATGCTTTTCGTCAGCTCTTAGTCCTTCCCCTAGTAGATAGCGCTTTTGCATATTCATCCCCTTTGTTGTCTCCTTTAACTATATAAACTTTGCCCTGAGGCTTCTATGGCAGAGATCCGTATGCTTTACCCATGTGTGCGTATCTCTCCTGAGCGCTCAGTATTGTGTTATATAGTATTGTATTGTATTGTATTGTATTGTCTTCTGTGTGCTAATAAATGTGCTCATGTAATTCATGATTGATTTAAAAGGACTTCTGTCTCGATCTAAGTTTATTCAACACACATGAATGCATCCACACGTGCACGCACACGCACATATACACGCACACACACACGCACACGCACACACACACACGCATTGCCATTTTAAACTCAACAGTCAGGGCTGTAGTAAAGACCACCTTAGTCGAGTCCAAGTCAATTCCAAGACCAGGTCCAAAGAGGGACTAGACCAAGTCCAGACCAAAGCAAATAGAGTCCTATTCAAGACCAGAATATTGGCAATAAACATTGTACATGTCTTTACAAATGTTAATAATGCAGAAGTAGCTTAAGGATCAGCGGACAACTATCTGCAGGAACTCTACTTATCCTTTAACATCCAACTAATGAATGCAGAGGATTTGACGAATCAATGCATAAAGGTAAGACAGGTGTAATCCTTTGAATTGTTTGTGGTGCTTGGGAAAAAAATAAATGGAGGTGGACCAGGTCAAGAAAAATGTAGGCTTTGAAAAATGTATGATAGGTGGGAAAAAGTCAACAACTAGTAGTGGCCGAGACAAGTCTAAAATAGACATGAGAGTCAAATACTACAGCCCTGACAACAGCACTAAACTATCAGTGTAACTTACGTTCCCAGCACTTCTTTGAAGTCATAATGTTCCTTGATGTCTGATGTCTTCTTTTTCCATCCGTTTCCATCCTCTCCAAGAGGCATCCTACAATGCTGATCGGAGTCGCCACACCAGAACTACAGGAAAAAAGAGCAGAATAAAAAACACTGAATAGGACCAGAAAACGTACAATTAATTTTTGACCCGACTAAATCAAATAGTAACCTTTGATCAAGAAGGACATGGTGAATTGAACTAACAATGGAAATACTGCTTGGACCAATGATTTCTGATGAAGTTTTTGAAGTGATAAAAACGTTAAAATTCCTTCAAAGGCAACATGGTTTTGTATGATGTACTGCATCTCCTGCCACTGTCTGATGCTGTCTCTAAATGATACATCATTCAAACCCACAGGGCTGGAAGAATGGAAAGACAGATAGTTGGTGTGGCATGTTATACCACAACCCATGGGCACCCACGCACTAGATTGATATTTAATGGAATTAGGAATATTTAGACTGCAGAAGACACTGTGCCTCTGCATCATTTGCTTTCATAGATCCATTAAGGTTTGGCTGACTGATACATAAAACCTTCAGCTATCAAGCCATTGATTTCCCTGATGAAGTGTCCTGGTTATTGTGGCTAAGATTCTTGCTTGCATTGGGCTTGATTGGATTGAATTACCAAAAGACACCTACACCACCACCACAACGTGGAAAAAAAGGATTTTCCTACTACTCAAAGGATCTGATTACCAATAACAGATCGAAACTGGTCGAAGTAAAAGAGAGATATAGCTGCAATCTATTTTATTAGACCTGTGGTTTTGTGTTAACCCTCATTTTATCAGGCAGGTTAATTAATAAGTTTTTATGAAGGCATGACAAGAGGGAAACTGTTTCTTGTCGGGGTGGTGATGGAGAATAAAATCCAAAAAACCACCAAACATACACCTTAACAAGGGAACATGACCACTGCACACGCAAAGCACAGCAGCATCCAGGAGTCATAGTTTACAACTGGGCAACAATAGCAACAAAAACAGTGGAGCAGAGACAGGCGTAAGCAAGGCACCATACGTCGCAAAACAAGTGCACGGTCAGTAAAAGAAGAGGCAGCAGCCGGTGGACATTTGTGTGAATTTAACAAATAAAATCTGAAGCCCGCGTCCCTTTGTAAAACATGACGGGGAAGTGGAGGAAACAAACCAGTACTAGATCTGAACAAAAGTAGCTTTCTCCAGAGGGTGACACCGAAAAGATGTGATATGATCTCTGGTCCGCTCCAAAATGGTAACGGTATCCCAATATAGAGGCTTAATGGAAACACTCGATAAGGGATGCAAGCTAACCAGATTTCGTTCGCACTATAGGGCGTGAATGTAAATAAAAGCGCGTATAGACGATGCTATGTGTGAAATATTGAATAACGCCGTCTTTCTTGGTGGCGATCATGCAAGCGGATAATCCGACTGAAAGGCGGTGTGGGTGTGCGAAGCTACTGCAGCGTTCAAGGGTATGGCAGTCAAATACAGCATCTTTAGGTTAAATTAGGAGCCTGCAGACGTGCGACATGCACGCGCATCATAGGCACACGGGTTTTAACCGAAAGCACACTACGCGATTGATTGTACATTTCAGCAAATACCTGCAATCATTGGGGGGGGGGGGGGAAAACGTACCTGAATGACGATCTGTATGATCTGTTCTCCTTCCCTGTGGATGCGATTTGGTTGCTGTGCTTGTCCGCAGCGCTGGATCCGTTCAGACTTCTTTTGACGTCAAGAAAACCAGACGTCTGTGAACGTAGTGCAGCACAAAGTCACTGTTCTCTTAACGACATGATGCGCGGCTCACCTTCCGATAGTCAGGAGATAGTCTATCGGGAGGGCAGCCGTTTTGCACCTCTGCTTGTTATTTTTTGGAAAGAGCTGCTTGTCGTGGGAGAGTCAATAAACTTCTAGCCTTGGCTGTGTGTATGACGAGGTGGGTCGTGCAGACTAACCTTATTTATAGTTATTCAAAGCAGGCATAACATAGTGGATAATGTTGCGTGCAACCCTGACAGGCCACAGGCACTATGGAAATTGCAACCTTAGGTAATAGCCTATAAATAAATGTGTAGCAGGGGCCTGGTACGTAAACCACTGAATGTTGGTGGATGAATAATGTGTGTGTCTGGTCGGTGGCCACGCACGATGACAGAGGAATGGGCCTTATGTGCATTTGCATGGCATATCTTCACGTAGTGTAAGCCAGGTCTTTAGACAACGCCCTACTTTACTCTCACACAACAACACACACTCACTTTCACGGTTTAGCTTGCCCAACCACAGTTGTCTAGGACCGTGGCAAAGTGAGGCCCCGGGACCACCAGGGGGGCTTGAAGGGGTTCCAGGGGGTGCCCAGCTAAATGAGGTGTAGCTTAATTTCATTATAATTACACTCTCTAGTGCAATGATGTAGTATAAGGATGACTATTTTGTTCTGCTGCGAATTAGGAATTACAATTAATTAGGAATTAAATTTGGGAACCCTTGTTGAAACTATTGTTGGCCACTGAGCAACTCTGCCTTGTTTAAATGCACAGGTTATAGGTTATAGAGGGCAGAGTATTTCTTGATCACGTCACTGCCAACTGTAAAGATTTCCACAGCCTGTCTGGATGAGAGATTTAAAAAGACACAATAGTGGAAACCCACTGGGGATCAAGAGCAAATTTGGTATTTTGTATGCTGTATGCTGCACATAGGCACCCATGCTTAGAAGACCTTGGTGACAGCAAGTGTGAAACAGACTTTGATTGTGCTGTTTTTTTTACAGATGCATTGAATTTGAATCACACTTGCTTGCTTTATTTTCATTGTGCACTGGGGCTATACCTGTAAATATGCAGCTTAATTTTGAAACTTTTAGATTCATGGACGATATGCGTATCTCAGCTGGAAACAATTTAAGAGCCTACTGTGACATGTAGGACTACTAAAATTGTAAACACAACTAAACACATCAAACTGCGTGGATAGGAGTAAATACATTGTTAACATATTTGTCCCACCACCACCTTTAGGTGCATGGTCAAGTCACTCCCAAATCTGCCCACTTCCAAATTTATCCAAATCCAAATTGCATAGGAATACCTTACACGCAACTTTCAAGTTGTGGTCTCATTTGTGCATAAGTGAATGGGATCGTTTTGTTGTTTTAAGGAATTTGATTAGAGTTTGAATTTGGGCCTGAGATTGTACTAAGAAGCATGTGAGGCACACCAGGTACTTAATCTTGGTCATCATGCTAGTAAAACAATGGGATTTAAAGTGCACACACACACACACACACACACACACACACACACACACACACACACACACACATGCACACACACAAAAATATTGTGGGTTGTTTCCACTGCAATACTCCAAGGGGATATCCTAAGGGGGATAAAATACAGGATACAGGATACAGGACTATCACAAGAATGTACAACAAAAAAAGGCAATGTACAAAATACAAAATACAAAATACAAAAAACAAAGGCCTAAAAACAAAATACTAAAAAACTACTTATATGGTCTAGTAGAAGAAGTAATTACAACACATTTCTAAAGTCAAGCAATACACAATGACATCACAGCTTGTAAAACAATAGATTCTGGTCACGTAGCTTCCACACAAATTGCAAGTAAAAACAATAACAACTAGGAGGTACAATTCACCCACCTCCCAGGCCTGTCTCCCCGCAGACCTACAACACAACCTCCAACTTACCCAGTGATGACATATATACTGAGTGGACAAAAACGCAACCTGCTCTTTTCATAAAATAGGCTGAGAAGGAGAATCCAGGTGTAAACTGTGATAACTTACTGATTTCACCTATTATATCCACTTCAGTCATGATGGGGAGATGGAGATGAAGGCGAGGAAACAGATTAAAGAGCACTTTTAGTCCTCTTGACAATCATGGATCTAAACTGTGCCAAATGGGGTGCAAGTCAGCACTAATTTCTAATATTTTGTACACTGAGTATATACAGGAGCACTATTTCACGAATATTGCAGAACTACTACAGTACATACTATTGAGTGCACTATTATCCATAAACTACAGGGGGCAGTAAATCCCTCGAGGTGGTGCTTTTCTTCGCTAGCCACAAAGAAAACACAACCACAACTTCCGGGCAGGAGTTTTCAAATAGGGCTAGCTAGCAGGTACACTTTTTTGCTCAGGGAACTACGGCAAACTTTGCTAAATATTAGGTAAGATTGTTTTTTCCAATGTTATTTTTTTCCTTTATTTACGTCGGCGCTAATGTTTTTGCTAGTTTAGGTAGCTTCGCCGTGTTAATAGGAAAGCGGCAAGCCAGCGAGGGTAATATGCTAACAGCAGACGCTCGTCCTGCTTTGTTCCATCCATCCAAACTGAGCCAATCAAATAATGCTAACGCTAGCCAGTTAAGTTTACTGTTGCTACAATGTTGGCCTTTTTATAACTTCATACGTGCACGTTTGTTAATCTTGTTAACTTCAGCTGAATGAATGTTAAACGCATCAAATATAATATACTCATTTTGATACGTCTCTGTTTTGAAGCTAGCAGGCTAGCTTGTTGTCGAACCAGCCAGCTATATCAATGAGCTCCAAGAGGAGAAGAGCCACTTCCCCAGCCAGTAGTGTGAGTGGTGGGGGAGACTTCGACGATGCCTCCTCCTCTACTCCTGGAAGTGGTAGAAAAAGAAGAAGAACCTCCCATGTCACCGCGGTAGACCCGGTAAATGCAATATATAACGTTATAGGCCTTTATTGATCTGTAACAGCTTTTGTCTGTGTAGCATGTCATTCATATTGATCTGCATGCTTTGTAATTAACCGACTTAGTTTCTTGTTTTGCTTCCCATGTGTATAATCGTTAAGTTTGTAATAACTTCTCCCCTCCAGATTGCTGTATGCCATGAGCTGTATAACACTGTCAGGGACCACAAGGATGACCAAGGGAGGCAACTTTGTGAATTTTTCCTAAGGGTACCAAAGAGAAGGTATTGTAACCCATAGACTTGAGTCAAGCTTAAAATCACTGATATTAGAGAATCTATTATTAAGAAAGTTGACTTGATCAAGCAAATCCTTGCAGGTAAGTGGATAAAAAATATCACATACACACGTCATGTAGAGATTTGAAAATGTATATACTGGTGTGTAATTGTTCAGCAACTCTTTCAGATGTTGTCCTAATTTACTGAGTAGTTTTGAAATTTATGGTGATGTCTGTCCTTTCGCATACTCTTTCAGGAATCAGCCTGATTATTATGAGGTGGTGTCCCAGCCTATTGATATGATAAAGATCCAGCAGAAGCTCAAGTCAGAGGATTACCATGATGTGGAGCAGTTTACAGCAGATTTCCAGCTCATGTTCAATAATGCCAAATCATACTACAAGGTGGGGAGTCAAATATGCTTTGGTAGGCTTATAGTATTGGCTGAGTACAAATCTAGATCAAAGTGTGTGTGACCACACTGTGACTCTTTTTAATAATCTATTTTTGTACATATAGGGTTATTGTTTTACTAATATTGTCAATAATATACTGGCATAGGTATGTTTTTAAAAAAGTGTTCAGCAATGTCACAGAAACTACACACTTGTATAGCCTAATTTTTATTGATTACTCATAATTAAACATACTGATGAATAATAATACAAAAAATGTGAATTGATATAATGGGCATTTTGGGTTTTGTATATCTGATGTTTATTAGGACATTTAAATTATTAAGTCTTAATCTTATTTTAAATTCTTTGAAAAGGTCAGCTTTGACCGACAAGTGTGGTCTGCATACATCCACTGACAATACAAATTTTTTCTATATTTGGTTAACAACATTTCAGGTTGAAAGTGAGGAGTATCAAGCTGCATGTAAGTTGTGGGAGATATATCTGCAGACAAGGAATGAGTTTGTGCAACCTGGAGATGGGGATGACGATGACGAAGATGGTGATGATATGCTGGATAATCCAGGAATGTCAACTGAAGATGAGGTACTTATCTTTAGTCACTAAATGTATTGCTGATTGCCCCATGCAATCTCTTTGCATTTAAAGTGTTCTGCATTGAATTCATTAAAATGTTTTTAATGAAAATTTGTTTGTATTATGCCAACTTAACGAGGCCCAACATGCTGTGGCAGAGAACTCATCTGTGCATATTTGACTTTAAGGCCCCAACTGGCTGTTTGAAAGAGGTTTTGGAGCAGCTCTTGGAAGCTGTAGTGTCACACACTGACCCCTCAGGACATCTAGTCAGTGAACTCTTCCAGAAACTGCCTTCCAAAGTGGTATGTCCTTCAAAAGTCTGTTCACCTCCAACAATACCCTTGAAATTGGGACTCATCTAACTAACAGCTTGAGTGCTTTGCTTGAGTGCACTTTGATTGTAATAGAGCCCAAATACACATTCTTGAAACATGCAGACCACCAAAAAAAATACATACAGCTTGCCAGGCCAAGGAGGTCTCTAAAACTATGGAGTCCTGATTTTGGTTCTAATCTTAACACAATTTAGTATGGTACAGTTAATTACCTTGCATTCACAATTTCACTTCAGTTGTCTTGTCTACAGCACTCTGATTTTGTTTATCTCTCTGAATGTTTCTCTCTTCCTAGCATTACCCAGACTACTATGCCATTATAAAGGAGCCAATTGATCTGAGAGCTATCGCTCAAAGAATACAGGTAGTCAAGACCTTTGTTGACTTATTGCTTTTTGTGAATAATTCTTGCCAATAAATCACTGTATCAGAGCTTGATTATTTTTTCTAATTGGTGCCAATTTATTTTACTTGTCTAGATTGGATACTATAAAAGTATCAGTGCTATGGCCAAGGACATTGAGCTACTGGCCAAAAATGCCAAAACTTATAACGAACCAGGATCTCAGGTTTTTAAGGTACACTTTCATTCTTACAGTTCTTTTTATAATATGTGTTACATTGCAAATGTTAACAAATGTCTTTTATTGTACAGGATGCTAACTCCATCAAGAAAGTATTCAGCCAGCGGAAGACTGAACTTGAACATGCTGAGCCCACTAAATCTAGTCTTCGCATCAGGTATTTTACCACCGTAAAAGAGTTGTTATATATTTTGATGGGCCTCAAATACAAGTCAACAGATTATCCCTTGATTGAAAACAGATGCTGACAAGATTGTTTCTTACATGCTGTGTGTCTTCTCTCTGTCTTCTCTGTAACAATTAAGGAATCGCAGGTCTGTCCAGGGGGAGCGACTCTCAACCATCTCCGTAGCACTTCAGTATGGCTCAGAGAGTGAAGACGACCCTGTGCTTTCTGGTAAGTATGACTGTAGGCAGCAGGAAACTGTGTGTTGTCTGTGTAGAATGGAAGATAATAGGACAGAAATATCGTCTTCCTTGTGAATGTTTTCAGGCTCTGTGCGCTATGATGAAGGAGAGTCAGAGGCTGAGTGCTTGAGTTCAAGTATGGACATGGGCAACCCTATCTTCCAGCTGTATGAATCTGTGAGGGGCGGCAGGAACAACCAGGGGCAGCTCCTGTCTGAACCTTTCATGCACCTGCCCTCTCGCAGGGAATATCCTGACTACTATCAGCAAATCAAGCAGCCCATCGCTCTGCAACAGATCAGGCAAGGGGCAATCATTAATCGGGTTCTTTTGTTAAGACATGATGTCTTATGTCTCATGGGTTAATGACCCTTTGTTTCTCTCCAGAGAGAAGATGAAGAATGGTGAGTATGAGAGTGTGGAACAGATGGATGCTGATCTCACTCTGATGTTTGAGAACGCAAAGCGCTACAACATGCCCAACTCGGGCATTTACAAACGGGCCCTGAGGCTTCAGCAGATCCTGCAGGTAATGACGTCTGCATTATGTTGCCCCAGTTTACGCTGAAATAAGTTTTCACTTCATAGTTTTTAGGGCTAGAATTAGTGCTTCGTAAAACCCCAGGTGGGAAATGTTGCAGAAGTAGATGGATTGGTAAGTGGGTACAATTTTATGCTGAGAGGTATAACTGAGGTACAACTTTTTTTTCCAGTTGAAAAAGAGGGACGTTCTGAGGAGAGATGATGAGGATGGAGACAGCATTCTGTCGTCTGATACTGGGAGCACCAAGAAGAAAAGGTGAGTCTTTCTATGAGATTCATCTCTCTTTATCAATTGATAATTCCCATAAGTATGCAGGGTCTGTAGTTGACCTGCTAACAACTTTCAAAATAGATACACATGAGTAACTACATCTTGTATTTAGTCTCATATTATTGCTAACAAAGCCTATTTATATTCTGTTTTGACTCCTACAGCCACAAGAAGAACATCAAAAAGAACCGAATGAAAGTCCTATACGCTGCAGTGACAGAGGCAAGGGAGGCAGGCACCAACCGACGCCTCTGTGACCTGTTCATGGTCAAGCCCTCCAAGAAGGACTACCCTGACTACTATAACGTCATCCTCGAACCAATGGACCTGAAGACCATTGAGCACAACGTCCGCTCTGAGCGCTACACCACAGAGGAAGCTCTGATGAACGACATGAAGTTGATGTTCCGTAACGCCCGCCATTACAATGAGGAGGGATCTCAGGTGGGCAGAGCAAATGCATAATGGGTAATATATACAACCTTGCATTCATCAGCTTCTCAAAAGTCATTGTGTGAGTTAAATTTATTTTTCTTTTCCCTGTTACATAGGTGTATAATGATGCTGACGTTCTGGAGAAGATAGTTAAAGACAAGCGCAAAGAGTTTGGATCTGCTGCGGAAGAGGAAGACGTGGGATCTCCCAAACTGAAACTAAGTAGGTTTGACTTATTAAACGTTTAAAAACTACTTCAAATTAAATGGCTTTGTCTTATTGATTTGTTGGCTTTAATCTTGGTGATACCTCTGTTTATTTTATTGTATTACTTATTTATATTATTTTTTTTATAGGAAAGAGTGCTGTCTCTCCAAAGAAGTCCAAATACTTCACTCCCCTACAGCAGCGGTTAAATGAGCTCTATGATGCTGTGAGGAACTTCACTGACCGTCGAGGTCGGCGTCTTAGCACAATCTTCCTCCGTCTGCCATCTCGTGCCGAGTTGCCAGACTACTACGCTACCATCAAACGGCCCATTGACATGGAGCGCCTGCGAAGCCACATGGCAGCCGGCCGTTACCAGGATGTGGAAGCCCTGGTGGAGGACTTTGCCCTCATGTTCAACAACGCTTGCACTTACAATGAGCCTGAGTCTCTGATCTACCGGGATGCTCTGGTGTTGCACCGGGTGCTGCTGGTGACACGCATGCAGCAGGAGGGAGGCGAGGACTTTGGGGCTCCCGCTGTGGGACTCCTAGTCCGAGAACTGATCAGAAACCTGTTTGTGTCTGTGCTGGGCCACCAGGATGAGGAGGGACGTTGCTACAGTGACTCGCTGGCTGAGATTCCTGCGGTGGACCCAGCCTGCCCTGAGAAGCCACCACTCAACTTTGACATCATCAGGGTGAACGTGGACCGTGGCCGCTACAGGAGACTGGATGTCTTCCAGGAGCACATGTTTGAAGTGCTGGAGAAGGCAAGGAGGCTGCACAGGTATAAAAAATATATTTAGTTTTTTAATAATATTGTCAGTCGCAGGTTTTCCCTAGGCTATTTTGCATGTTTTGCATGTTTTATCCTTCATATAATGAGCAAAGTTGCTTGTTTTGGGCTTTTGACCTTCACAATGTCTGACAACCAGGGTTCATTTAGTCATGGAAAACCTGGAAAAAAGTCATGTAAAACGGAGTTTACGCTTTTGAAATGTCATGGAAATTTGTTGATATTCTTTTTTTTTCCAACCAGTGAAATGTTTAATGCTTATTGATCCACTTTTTGCAACATAGATTCTTACAAATATTGGTCATATAAATATGCCATATGTCATGGAATAGTCTTGGAAAAGTCATGGATTGTGGTTAGCAAAAAGGTGTAGGAACCCTGGACAACCCTGCCTGTATCTTTTTTATTATTTATCTGTTCAAAGTATGAACAGTCGATTGACAAACCTACAAGATCCTTTTGAAAATGTTATCCTCATCACAAGTTGACCAGAAATATGTCTTAAGACTTGAACTGCTACAATAATCATTTAGTATATACCTTATATATTCATCAAATATACATTTAATGGTTGGGAATTTGACCATTTCTCTTTCACATTTACACCTGGACAAAAAAATCTAAATCTGTATGTAATACCTACTGACGATGGTTTTATATAAACCAAACTGTGTAGGGATGTTTAAATAGCATCTTCTATTTATTTTCAGGACTGATTCAGAGATCTTTGAGGATTCAGTGGAACTACAACAGTTTCTCATTAAGATCAGGGATGAGCTATGCAAGAATGGAGAGATTCTGCTATCTTCTGCACTCAACTACACTTCAAAACACCTGCACAGTGATGTGGAGCAGGAAAAAAGGGAGAAAATTCCCAGAGAGATCGAGGAGGACAAGCAAAAGAGGGAGGAGGAGAACAAAGGTGTGTACGTGTTTGCATTATGCATAGCATTGATATTATAATGAAATGTTGATGTGAAGTTAATTAGAAATCCACATATATTTCTTATCCAAAGATGGTGACAAAGCCGAGGACCTGCCAGGAGAGTCATGGCAGTCAGGGCCAGAGCGTACGTACAGTCAGGACTGCAGCTTTGAAAACAGCACCTACCACGTGGGGGACTGTGTTTATGTGCAGTCAGCGGAGCCAAACCTGAAGCCACACATCGTCTGCATTGAACGTCTGTGGGAGGATGAAGCAGGTAACCAACTCATCACGTTATTGGCTGTTATTGGGTGGATTTACACCCATACTGCAACTGTTAAAAAATTTGCATTATTATGCTTGGCAGCAGTGCTGGGATGCATCTAGATCAGGGGTCCTCGGGGTCCAGGGTACTGTTGATTTTCCATTCTCCCAGGTAGTTTTTAGTCTAGCTGTCTAATCGGGGACTGATTTAGACCTAGACACCAGGTGAATGCAATTAACTCCCTGGTAGGATAGAAAACCAGCAGTACTCTGGCGACGAGGACCAGATTTGAGGACCCCTGATCTAAGTCTTGGTTTGTTTAATTTTGTAGAAATCTGTTGAACTGTGTATATCTGAATTGACTATGGTAGTAAGCATTGTGGGGGAGCTGATGGCTCTGCCTTACTAGTTTCTCTTGAATTTGTGGCAGTAGCTCCTACTGGCCTGCAGGTGGCGTTGGCCTGCAGATGGTGTTGAGTGACTACTGGCACATGATATACTATCAGTGAGATGCCCCCCCTAGTGCTAGGATGTGGTTGATTTGCCTCTTTCTAGAGGAAAATAAAAGAGTTATCTATAGGTATGATTTTTGCAAGGACTCATGTAGTGCTAGATAGAGAAACTCCTTGGCATTGGCAACTGGTGTTCGCATTCCTAAACTGTGTCAAGGCAGCTAGAGGTAGTTAAAATAAGATGTGAAGCAGGGCAAAACCGTTGAAACATACGTTCATCAATAAGGGTTTAATTTTGAAGGTTGAGACTGGATGAACTATTTTTTAGTCTAGCTGGCTCGACACTGGTCCGTTCCTAGCAGTCTTAGTTTAGATGGTGTGTTTGGTCGACTCCGAGATAAAAAAAAAAGGCCTGATCAGATTTAAGAGAAACTGAAGTCAATTTCAGGTCCATTTGGGATAGTTTTGACTAGTTATGCACATTGGTTTAACACCTTGGTTTAATTAAGGCATTGTCTTTGTGTGTGAAGGTGTGAAGTGGCTCTATGGCTGCTGGTTCTACAGGCCCAGTGAAACCTTCCACTTGGCCACACGCAAGTTCCTGGAAAAGGAGGTCTTCAAGAGTGACTACAACAACAAAGTGCCCATCAGTAAAGTCATGGGCAAATGCATGGTCATGTTTGTGAAGGTAAGACTATCTATGGAAATCAAACCAAGCAAAGTATAATCAACTTTGTTCAACTAACAAAAAGAAACATACATTTGTTCAGAATCTGGTTTTTTTGTTTTGTTTCCTGTAGGATTATTTCAAACTGCAACCTGAGGGCTACAGAGCAGAGGATGTCTACATTTGTGAATCCCGCTATGCTGCCAGGAACAAATCCTTCAAGAAGATCAAGATATGGGCCATGCCTGTGAGCTCTGTGAGATATGTCCCTCGGGAAGTGCCATTGCCTGTTGTACGTGTTGCTTCCATGTTTGCCAAGCCTGACCAGGAGAAACAAGTGACAATGTCTGATACAGACAGTGACAGTTTTGTGGACAAGGTGAGCGGGTATTGTATTTTTCAGGCTTAACATTGTAATGAACATGGCACGAACATATATACAGTCAGTGGCGAAAATGTTTTGCTTGTTTTTGCTATTTAGTTTGAATTTTGTATTTCTGATGCAAAGATGAGTGAGTAGCTATTGGCTGTGTGCTCATTTATTTGCCTTTCAGTTCTTTTCTGCATAAAATCACCTGTTATATGAATATTTAATTCATGACTAAGGTTTTTCGCCTGATTTTCTTTGAGCCTGTTAAATTCCCTTTTAGGGAAACTGGGTCATTGCAGCAGCAAATTGGACACAGTGAAGAAAAAATGTGATCTAAATAAGGATAGAGCTAATGGTGTGTGAGGGTACACACAGGCCTATATGGCTGAATATGTGTTGTGAAGTTTGTCAATGTGTCTTATTTAGAACATTTTAAATGGGAATCCTGTTTTTATTCTGTCAAGTTGATGTTGCTCAGTGTGTTACTACATTACTACTACTACTACTTCACTTGAGAGCTTGTTATCCTAACAACTGTTGTGTGCACCAGTCATCAGCCAAGGCATCAGCGAAAGAGACAAAGTGACAGTGGGAAATACTAATTGATGATCTGATATTGGTGGAGTGCATTGTCCCAAGTGAGAAAACTGTCGGGGATTAATTAAACAGGAAGTTGGCAGCCAGTCAGTCATGTCTGACACAGACCAGGGCAGGAAGTAGTTTGTCACAGTATAAACAAACAACCCTGTCCTGTTTCTCTCTCTCTCTCTCTCTTTCTCTCGCTCTCTCGCTCTCTCTCTCTCTCTCTCTCATGAATTTAGGAGAAAGAGGATGTCCCTGTGGAGATGAGTGGAGCTGAGCCTGGCTGTCACTACTATGACCAATTACGCTACAACAACATGTGGCTGAAGGTGGGAGACTGTGTTTACATCCAGTCACATGGTCTGTCAAAGCCACGGGTTGCCAGGTGGGTGAATGTGTTTTCATGGTTCCTAGGGCGCCTGCTGAAATGGCCTGTTATTTAAATAGATTATAACGTGGCATTGGTCTGATGTAGATATTGTGGAATGATTGTTAATACTGTAGGATAGAGAAGCTGTGGGTGCAGAATGGAGCCACTTTCTTCTTTGGACCCATCTTCATCCATCCTGAGGAAACAGAACATGAGCCCACAAAGATGTTCTACAAGAGAGAGGTGTTCCTGAGCAATCTGGAGGAGACCTTGCCCATGACCTGTGTCTTAGGTACTGCCTGTATGCTTGCTAGAGCTTGCACTTGTGTTCCCATCAGGGATGTCTAGGGAAGTGCCAAAACCGTCGACTAGTTGTTTGTGAGCATGTGTGTTGACATTTGTATTATTATTATTTCTTTATTTATTTTTGTATTTTTGCTGTCTGACTGTGTAGCAGTCTTTTTGCTGACTGTGTAGCAGTCTTTTAAATTGATTGTCTATTCCTAAGTCAAAACGCTTGTTTTTCATGGTTAATATTAGTTTTTTTGTTTACTTATTTTGCCCATAGCCCAATAACTTTATCTTGAATTTTGGCACTTTATCTTGAATTTTTTTCAAGACTAGTCGATTTGTTGTTGAGACCACCCACTGACTGGTCAACCATGAAAAAATAGACCTTTGCACACCCCATTTACCACATCACAGTCAAGCCTATGAGAATATTCCACCATGATTTGACAACCAATATTGAACATCAATAATGATTTTCCCTTACTTCCTCCATGTCATGGACTTAAATTTCTACTTTTTTTCACATCAGTTTTAAAACTTTTACATATCAGGGTCCATTCAACAGTGTGAATTAACAGTGTCATTAACAATCTTTCACCTACCTTTTGTCCTTCCTGTCTGCTCTGCAGGCAAATGTATGGTGTCCTCCTTTAAGGACTTCCTGTCCTGCAGACCTACTGAGGTGCTAGAGGAGGATGTCTTGTTGTGTGAGAGCCGCTACATTGAGAGCGAGAAGCAGATGAAGAAGTTCAAGGGCCTGAAACGTTTCTCACTCTCTTCCAAGGTGGTGGATGATGAGATCTACTATTTCAGGTTGGTCACGCTTATGCAGAGTGCCTATTCTTCTACAAACTTGTATAAATGTCTAGTCTGAATTTCTTTCTGGCGTCTTGTTTTCTCTTATTGGTACATATTTAGGAAGCTGATAGTGCCCCAGAAGGAAGCCTCTCCCTTGCTGGATAAGAAGATAGAGGAGCTGGAGGTTAAATTGGCAGACATGGAGGATGCAGATGAGGATATGGAAGACTTGGAGGAGGATGAAGAGGCTCCAGACACCCCCTCTATGCCTCAGATGCAAACCCCTTTGCCAAGCGATTTGGAAACGATACCATACACCCCTTCCCAGGTCTTACTCTTACCTATTTATCCATCAAAGCCTTCAAATGCTGGTCCTAATCTGTTCATGTTGAGCTTTGTAACACACCCACACACACACTTGTGTTGGATATATCTACATGCTTAAATGGCAATCACAAAGTTGAAAGTCTCTTTTGTTTTGTTTTTTCATGCAGTCCACTCCTAAAATAAAGGGCCTATCCAAGAAGGAAGGAGCCAAAAGGAAGATCAACATGAGCGGCTACATCCTGTTCAGCAGTGAAATGCGTGCAGTCATCAAGGCCCGACACCCAGACTTCTCCTTTGGGGAGCTGAGTCGACTGGTAGGCACAGAGTGGAGGAACCTGGATGCTCCCAAGAAAGTAGAGTATGAAGGTGAGAAGAAGCTATTGCTGGGTGCAAAAGTGCTTTGATGTGAATTGAAATCAAGACACTATTTCTTTGTGTGTTGCAGAACGGGCAGCCAAAATAGTGGAGCTACAGGAGCGTGAGAGGGCAGCCCAGCAGCAGGCTTCCCCTAGAGCAGGTACCCCAGTAGGGGCACTGATGGGGGTTGTGCCTTCGCCTAGCACTATGGGAATGATAAACCAGACCATGTCGCCTGTGTCAGGTAACCCCTCTCAGAGACAGCGCGAGTGTTTGACACATTGCAGCGGGGCAATGAGGCTGGACTGTTAAAAGCGTAATTCGGCCCAATTTTCTGACCATTCGCAACTTCACTACCTCGCAAATGCATTCTTACGCCGATGTTTTGTTTCTTTTGCTGCCTTTTCATATTGTGTAACATTTATGTTTTTGTGTATCACTTGTTTCTTATCTGAAATTGCACGACGTTTACTGCATGATTGTTTTAACCGTGTTTCTTTTTATTTGTTTCATTTAACTTTCATGCTTATTTTGTCTACTAATTTCCTCAAACACATTTGTAGCATTGTGTGCAGTAGTGGTGCATGGAAACTTAGTCAGTTGCATGTCACTTATGCATGCATATGTTGTCCTCTCCCCGCCCCTTTCCCGAAGGCATGATGGGAGCTTACGGCCCACCTTACATGGCCTTGCAGGGTCCCCATGAGGGCTTGTTAAGTGTGGTCCCAATGTCACCTCACCCCATAGGGGGGACCCCAGCTGCCTCCTCACCATCTCCAGCAAGGTATGCCTGGGTACCCTGGCATGCCTCATCAGGGTAAGGGCCACTGTCCTAGCCACACCTGCTCAGTTACATCCAGTCGTGTCTCTCCTGCTGGAGGGGTTTACCTGATCCACAGTCTGCCGTGCTCCTGTCTACTCGGGCTGCAAAGCCTGATCTACTCACCAAGCAGTCAAAATCTCTGGTCTCCACCAACCTTTGTCACAGTTGCCTCACATCTTAAATACCTATCGTACACCAGAAAATACATCTAATGCCTCATTCACAGTCAAACATACAATGCATGTGAAAGTACTGATATTCAACTAACCTTCTCAGAAATGTCTGTATAACCCACATATTTATCATAGTACAATGTTAGTTCTCAAAATAACACCAGTTTACCACAATTCCTAAACAGATAGAAATTAATGATTACAATTTAACAGGTATGATGGGCTCTACTATGAACGGCATGGCAGGAAGTCCTGCACCTGGAAACCACTACATGCAACAGGTAAGCCCCAATTCAGAAAATACTGGATAATAAATTCCATATGGGTTTCAGGTAGATTCACAGAGATTCTTGTTATTGTTCTTTCTAAATGTGAATATGAAACCTTGGATATGAATGTGGAAAAAAGGTATTTTTCAACTTGCATAACCCATCATAACCCTGGTCTGTTATATTTAAATGCTTACAAATATTACCAAAATAAAACATGTTACAGCATTTCATTTCATAAAGTAATATATTCCACAGATTGTCCAGATGCTAATGAAAAGACATCTTTTTCTTCTATTTCAGCCTGGTATGTTCAGCCCAGGGCAGCATGCCCCTCCACCATATCCAGGACAGGGCCAGCCCTCACACCTGCAGCCCACCACTCCCATGTTTGTGGCTCCACCGCCCAAGACCCAGAGGGTGCTCCACTCAGAAGCCTACCTGAAGTATATTGAGGGCTTGAATTCAGAGTCTAGCACTGTCAGCAAGTGGGACCAAACACTCAAAGGTGGTGTGCCTTATGTTCTCATTTTTGGTTTTGTTCCTTTGGTTTTTAGATGAGAATTACCTTTTTGCTCACAACTGTAAATGCTATTTGACTGCTTTAAAATTAAAGATTGTTTAAATTTCAACCTTGTGTCTACATAACAGCGCAAAGGCGAGATGCCCACCTGACCAAAGAACAGGAGAGCCGGCTGCCAACTCATTGGCTGAAGAGCAAAGGAGCCCACACGACCATGGCAGATGCACTGTGGCGCCTGCGTGACCTGATGCTGCGAGACTCTGTGAACATTCGTCAGGCATACAACCTGTAGAACACTCAAACCACTTGTAACCAGCTCCCTCACTGTTCTGATCATGAAATGGTCTTTAGCAAGGATGATAGGCCATTGAAGCAATATTTTATAGTGAATCAATCATGGATTTTATATTTATTAGTATAATAAGCTTGATGTAGTTTTTTGTGTGTGCTTTTTCATTTTTTTAAAACACAAGGATTAATTTCTCTACAAAAATCTGTGTTTTTGGGCCTATGGATACTGCCAAAATAAATTTTCTGAGCAACATGTTATATTTGGTTTGCTTTTTATTATACCAGTAAGTACTCTGTCTTCATACTCTGCGTCACCAATTGCATTGCTCCTTGAGATGAACAAAAACCTTGTTCCTTGACTAATACACTAAAAGCATCATTTTGGATGTACTTCCTCTCTGTTCGATGTCACTTCCTGAAGAGGGAATCAAGATTGTTCCATTCTCTTTAGTGTTTGCCCTGTCTACCTTCTGTCCACCTCCTCACCGCTAGCATTTTGATATAAAAATCACATAGCCTATCCCTTGAAACTAAGTAAAACAAAAGCAAACGATACTTAAGCAGCGTATCCTATGGAGTAACTAAGAATTGAACTAAAGGAATAACAAGGTGAGGTTTATTTTGTGTAGGCACTTGTCGAGGCTCAGGATTAGCTAGCAGGCTATCAGAGGCTGTTCCCAGATTAACTGAAAAAGGGATGAGACATTTCGTGTTTACAGGGAGATTTCAGTTTGTCATAACGCCAGGTAGTGGAAGTTAAATGTTTTACATTGCCTCTTTAAGAAGTCACTATTGTTGCAGTAAAAAATATTCGCTGTCCATTCCAGCCCCATATAGCTCTCAAGCTAGCTAACGTAGTTATTACCTTGGCTACAGGAACGCGTATGTAGCCACCCGGCGGCCTGACTTCTGTGAATCCAATGCTTCAGCAACACCAGCTATGAACCAAGTAACATCAATGTTGAAATCATTAGGGAATACAAGTAACAGTTAACCTTAGTAATGTGAGAAACATTTGCTCATGCCAGTACCCTTGCAATCAATTAAAGCCCTATTCATGCTAGCTGCAACGTTAGCTAACGTTCACGTCAGTTGGCATTGCTAACTTGCCCTATCTGGTCACGTTAACTAGCATTAAATATCTGTTAAAGCTTCTGAGTCAGCAATAACCTTTCCGGAGTACATTCACTTTGACGTTAAAAATGATTCACGTTGGAGCAGATATTCTTGGTGAAGAAGTAACACATCACCTAACAAGATGACGCTAGCTAACAGTGGTCGTGTTGGTGTGACACCGGCTACCGGTAGCTAACGCTAGGCAATGTCCACACTGAAGTTGGGTTATCCCAAACATACAATATTATTCTTATTATGGTCACGGCGAGGCTGGTTGTCTTTGTTATAGTTGGTTGTGATAATGTCCTAAGTTAATGTTGTCATGTTGGGTGATGTGATCTGGAAACGGGTGAGCTTCTTGCTATTTTTAGGCCAACATTAGTTTGAATGAGTCTTGTCGTTTGAGCTTAATGGCGGAGTCACTAAGTGAAGTTAGCCTACTTCACTCAAAATTGAACTGAATGAAAGTTGGGTGTGTAGTGTTATCATATGAGGGGATTCATTGTAGTCAAATGCATTCAATTTAACGTTTACTAGAGTACTGTTACTTAAGTGAATTTACACCCAAGTTAGTGTGAGGTTCTGTGTGTTGGAGCAGTTAATACTGAACATTAGTGCTGGATTAGCACAGTCGCCTATCTGACATTTGTACTCGTAAGGAATAGAATAATTACCAGACGGTTCCTTTGTCCACTTTTGCAGTGTGACCTATTTTAAAAGCTAATATGGGGCGAGTGTAAATGTAAGGTTTGTCATGTCAAATATTAGCCCCAAACTAGGTCATATTCTGATCACTTTTCTGACCCCAAGCATCAACTCTAAAGGAGCAATTTTTTCCAATGTAATCAAAGGGAAACATAACTGAGGGGACACACATTCAAATTGAGGGTGCAAAGCCTCTAATTTCCCCCATAGAAACATTTTCAGTTTCACACAGTTTCTCTCCCATCTATCTGCACTTTCTAGGCAGAGCTCTCAATCAACAGTTCCTCTACCTTTGGCATTCACCATTGCTGCACTGCAAAGTTCTTGACCTCAGCATAATATTGACCAAGTCAAACCAGTGAGGATGTCCCAGCTCCAGTTTCAGTGTCCAGCTAACCCCATGCCAGCTGCCACTCCACTGCAGCTGGGGCAGCCACAGCCTGGCTACAGCATCCCCTGTGCCTCAGGCACCCTACCCTCAGAGAGCGCCAGCCAGCCACTCAGGAGCTCTGCTCTCCCCGCAGGCTCAGCCACTCCCTTCAGTCCCACCACAGGTTTGTTCTCCTTGTTGTTGGTCCTTATTGACTTTTGGGATATAGACTCGGATGTACTTTACTCCCTTGTGTTTTAACTGCAAAATTTTACTATCCTTCTAGTAGTCCTCAATCCTGTTATTTGACTGCCTTGTGTTTAACTAGATTTGTGATTGTAAATTTTTTTTTTTTTTTGTTGCTTTTTTCATTTATTCATATACATGGCTTGCTGGCTTGCAAAAAACATATATATTTGTCAAAATTGCACATTATGTCTATTTCAAACCCCTCCTACATTTACTTAATGTAGTACTGACTGGAATGTTTTCCACACAACATCTGGATATTTATTGGTTGCTTGTTACAGGAGATATGTGTTGTTTTAAATGTCTAGATTTATGCTTCCTTTTGCCTTCAGACTGTGTGTGTGTGTGTGTGTGTGCTGTGTGTGCACACTTCTTTTAAAGTTAAAATGTCCGTGCGCATTTGCCATCAGACTATATGCCTTGGAGCAATCTGCTATACTTGTGTTCATAAACATGCTCATTTGCTTAATTAGGAGTATGCTGGATCTCTGTTTTTGTTTTGTTATAGTTTCTAACATGGCAAACCCTAAAGAGAAGACCCCCATGTGTTTGGTGAATGAGTTAGCCCGTTTCAACAAGATCCAACCTGAGTATAAGCTGCTCTGTGAGCAAGGACCAGCTCACTCCAAGGTAAATTGAGACTGTTTCTCACAAATAAACCGACAAAGTTAGCTATATCATCGATGCTGTTGTCGTCCTGTTCACAATTTCTTGAATTCATGCTAGTGAGAGAAAATCCACTGTTTTCCGTCTCTCTTCTCTCGCTGTCAGATTTTCTCAGTGAGACTCACACTGGGAGATCAGCATTGGGAGGCAGAGGGCACCAGCATAAAGAAAGCCCAGCATTCTGCTGCTGCATCCGCCCTGGCCGAGACTACGCTGCCCAAGCCCACCATCAGGACACCCCGCAACATAGGCAAGAACCCACCTGTCTCAGTCTGTTTCTTCTTGTCAACACTTGACAGATAAGAGGGTTTGCTTATATGTGTTTTTATCTTGGGTTTTCTTTGTGTGGACCTCATAGCAGATTGCATGACACACACCATGGAGTTGAATGCACTGTGTATGAAGCTTGGTAAGAAGCCCATGTATAAACCCATCGACCCATACCCGGGGATGAGACCACCAAACTTCAACTACAACATCCGGGCTCCTGGGCCTTACCAACGCTCTATGCAACAGTACGTTTTCGTTACTTGGACATGTGATGTCAAGTTGGTGATGATGTCCCTTTTGAGATGGATGTCCATTTGACATCTTTGTCCACTCTGTGTCCAGGTACTACTACCCATTTCCTCCAGTGGGACCAATGTTGTACCACATGGAGTTGTCCATCGGAGGCCAGCAGTTCCACGGAAAGGGACGCACGCGGCAGTTAGCCAAACACGATGCTGCTGCCAAGGCCCTAAAAGTGCTGCAGAAGGAGCCAATATTGCAACAGCTGCCAGTGGTGAGAAGAGGAGTGCAAACTCAGCACAGAATAGTGCTATTACATGAAATATCCCTGATTTATTATGCATTGCAAACAACCACATTTTTACTGCTGTGGAAAGAAAAACGTTGAACAATGTAAGTTTCTTCTTTTCTTTGATGTGCTGATCTGTTCTTGACAGATGAACGGAGAGCCCGAGGAGGAGAACCTCAACAAATCAGAAATCAGTCAAGTGTTTGAAATTGCACTTAAAAGGAATCTACCTGTCAACTTTGAGGTTTGAAGGGATCCATACATGTTTGTTTCAAAATATGTATAGACATACTTCAGTTCAAGAACATGTGGAAGAGATACGTGTCGTATACCAGATTCCATCTAATCTGATTTTGCAACCCGATCACTCCTCTGCGACATGCTTCGTCATTTTCCCCGGTGTCTTCCAGGTTTTGAAGGAGGCGGGTCCACCCCATATGAAGAGTTTTATAGTGCGGGTGGCGGTAGGGGAGTTCACTGGAGAGGGTGAGGGAAAGAGTAAAAAGATTGCTAAGAAACTGGCAGCAGCAGCGGTGCTGGAGGAGCTGAAGAGGCTACCCCACATACCCACTGTAGAAAAGATGCTGCCACGCATCAAAAAGAAAACCAAATCCATCATCAAGGTAATGGAACGGCCATGCTGGAATTCACGGATATGAAAATTTGTTTTAATATATAATTTGTTATATCTGAAAAGTCTCCTCTGTGCATTTATTAACCCCTCAGCTGCAGACCAGCCCGGAATATGGGCAGGGCATGAACCCCATCAGCCGCCTGGCTCAGATCCAGCAGGCCAAGAAGGAGAAGGAGCCAGAATACAGCATGGTAACAGAGAGAGGTCTGCCACGCCGCAGGGAGTTTGTCATGCAGGTGAGTCAGCAACAGCAGCTTATGCATGCTGGTAACTTGCCTCTAGCAACATTTCTGTCTCTCTCTCCTGCCTTTAGCCTTGTAATTTATCACGCTCTCTCTCAGCTCTTTGACCTGTGTATGCCCTGTGTCGTGTGGGACAGGTGACAGTGTGTGGCCAGTGTGCAGAGGGCATGGGACCTAGTAAGAAGGTGGCCAAGAGGAACGCAGCAGAGAAAATGCTGGAGCTCTTGGGATATAAAGTGCCTCAGCCTCAGCCCCCCAAACCGGCGCTCAAAACGGATGAGAAGGTATTGTTGGACCTCTTATCAAGAGAGTCTTGTAAACATGGCAGACAAGTTAGTGTCGGATATCTCAATTTGAACCTTCAAATGTAACAATATTGTTTCTTTGTGATATTAAGGCCCCAGTGAAAAAAACTGGAGATGGGCGCAAAGTGACCTTCTTTGAACCAGGCTCTGTAGAGGAGGTGTCATTGAGTGAGTGTCAAAGGAGTAAGTAAGATGTCCTAGTAAGATTCATAAATATTTTACAGCAATCATACTAACTAACTAACTAATGTATTTCTACTGGTGAAACAAATGCAGTAGTAAAGTCATGTGCTCATCCCAAATGCATGTGTGCTTTTCTTCGGCAGGTTCCAAGGAGGACTTCCGTCTGCCTTACCTCAGCCACCAGCAGCTGCCTGCAGGCATCCTGCCCATGGTGCCTGAGGTAGCCCAAGCAGTCGGGGTCTGCCAGGGACCCCAGGCCAAGGATTACAGTCGGACTATTCCCAACCAAGCCAAGGCCACAATCACTGCCATGATCGCCAATGAGCTGCTTTACGCAGGGACCTCCCCGACTGCTGAGACCATCCTAAAGAATAAAAATAGCCTAAGCCAACTACCCCACGGTACCCTTACCAGGCCGTCTGAACAGCTCGGCTATCTGGCCTCCGTGCAGGGTTTAGAGGTAATCATTCTCACGCTGTGCATCTATACACATCTAGACTAGCATATGCATTTGATTTAGACTAAAACATGGTGAATGAAAGTTCATAGTAATATATGAGTGTGTTATTTGCTTCCAGGTGGAATACAAAGATTTTCCCAAAAACAATAAGAACGAGTTTGTGTCACTGATTAACTGCTCCTCCCAGCCGCCCCTCATCAGTCATGGGATAGGGAAGGATGTAGAGTCCTGTCATGATATGGTGAGTCTCAACTACAGACATAATACACGGAGGACAGGTTAACAACAACTATATAATAGGGCAGTGCCAAAACAGTCAGCGAGTCGTTTGTGTGGATGTGTCTGTATTGTTATTATTAATTTGGGATTTAATTTGTACGTTTTTTTCTTTCTCACTCATATATGCTCACACAACAAAATTATATAATGATCTGTTAATTATCACCTCTCAGACTGCACCCTTTTCCATCTAGCAGGTGATATTTGTCTCACACAAGCAGGAGAGGGGGAAAAAAGGCGTGTGTGTGCAGGGTGTTTACAAGCAACAACTCCGTGAGATTAGTCTCTTGTGACAGAGAACATAATGTGATGTGCTCCTCTTAGGCTCAGTGTTAGAGATTGATTTAGATCAGTTGCTATACATTGACCAACTTTTTATCTTGTGGCGGATATTGTGGCAGTGCGCCACAGATGAGCCTGTATGGGAAGCACCTCAATAACCTTATGTTGACCTTTGGCATTTTGTATACACCAACCGTCGCTTTGTTCAGACCACCCACCAACTGGTCAACCATGAAAAAACAGACTTTTGCACATCCCTATATTATTATATATTAGTATACACCGATCAGCCATAACATTCAAACCACCTGCCTAATATTGTGTTGGTCCCCCTCGTGCTGCCAAAACAGCTCTGACCCGTCGAGGCCTGGACTCCACAAGACCTCTGAAGGTGTCCTGTGGTATCTGGCACCAAGACGTTAGCAGCAGATCCTTTAAGTCCTGTACGTTGTGAGGTGGGGCCTCCGTGGATCGGACTTGTTTTTCCAGCACATCCCACAGATGCTCGATCGGATTGAGATCTGGGGAATTTGGAGGCCAAGTCAACACCTCCTGAACAATTTTTGCAGTATGGGTGCATTATCCTGCTGAAAGAGGCCACTGCCATCAGGGAATACCGTTGCCATGAAGGGGTGTACTTGGTCTGCAACAATGTTTAGGTAGGTGGTACGTGGGATCGGACCAGACGGGCTAGCCTTCGCTCCCCACGTGCATCAATGAGCCTTGGGCGCCCATGACCCTGTGGCTGGTTCACCAGTTGTCCTTCCTTGGACCACTTTTGGTACTAACCACTGCATACCGGGAACACCCCACAAGACCTGCCGTTTTGGAGATGCTCTGACCCAGCCGTGAGGCCCTTGTCAAAGTCGCTCAGATCCTTACGCTTGCCCATTTTACTGTTTCCAACACGTCAACTTCAAGAACTGACTGTTCACTTGCTTCCCAATATATCCCACCCCTTGACAGGTGCCATTGTAACAAGATAATCGATGTTATTCACTTCACCTGTCAGTGGTTTTGATGTTGTGGCTGATCGGTGTAGGTGCGCCCACGAATATGTGCTTCATACTTTGCAAGTGCTAGTCAAGGAATCTTGTGATTTTTGAACATCGCTGCTGTAAGCTGACCTGTTCTTCACCTCCACAGGCTGCGCTGAATATACTAAGGTTACTCTCAGAGTTGGACCAGCAGCCCAATGAAAGGACAGGAAACGGACCAATCTCTGGGTAAGCTGTGACAAGCACCTTTCAGTGCTGACTGACTGATTTCATTGCGGACAGTGACACTAAATCAGACTCATTTTCCATAGGTGTGGCAAGCAGGATATGGAAGGCAACTCACTCCTCAAACAGGCTAACTCAAGCACCTTGGCACAGACTCTGGATGGCACTGTTTAGATGCACAGGTTTGGTTGTCTGAAAAAGCACTAGAGAAAACTCAGACACTGTGGTCCTAGGCTGTTTTAGAAGGCTACAGCACGCGTAGGGCACTGTAGGCTCTAAACAATCACTGTTCCATTGTTCCTAAATGTTCACAGTTAAACAAGATTGATTGATAGAAAAAAAAATGAAGTTTCCTCTCCTTGATGTTGTTTAATTGTATACATTATTTATTATTTTGTTGCTTTGTAGAAATGCTAGCTGCATCCTAGACAATGAAACGGGGGTTTGCTGAAATGGAATGGAATGGAAACTGTGAAAAGAAGTTTTGTTTTGCCTAGAACTTTCTCTTATTTCCTCTCAGTGAGACTTGCTTTCTCTTGTTTTTAAGTGTTTTATGTTTTAACCCCTCTGAGGTGGGTCATCGAAGTAGATGGTTAAAAAGAGGCGTGGACCCCTTGGAAGTCTAGGGTGCAGCTTGTGAACCACTGTTGTTTTTCCTAGAGTGCTTTATATCAACAACCACAAGTGAAGCGTTTATCTACATTACCATGTAGGGCTGGGAAGGTTTTGTGACTAAATGTAGCGTGTGTGATGTAATGTGATGTTGTCCCCACTATGTCTGATGGGGCAGTATTAAGTCTCGTTGAGCACGATGTTCCTCCTTACCCATTTCCCCCGATGCCCCCTTTCCCTCCCTAATGTCACCCCTGCCCTACTCTCTCTGGTCCCCATGGAATGTAAGTAAAACCTGTGTGCTATCATGCACTAAACATAAAGACATCTGTTATCCTGTCTTGTTCTTTATCTTAACATATAATATAAAAAAGGTAATGTAATTCATGAAACCCACGGCAGGGTTAGCATGACGTTCTAGGATGTGAGCATCATGGTGCAGACTTTCCTTATTCATAATCATGCAATTCTGGGTCAGTTTTACCTTTTGTGTTGTTGTGGCACCGCCGCTCCCTTTTGTTCACTTTCACATCCTGTTAGTAGTCCATAAAAGCACACCGCAGCACAGAAATACCACTTGCTCCAGACAGACAGTATATTTAGACTGACCCAGTCATTTTGGTTTTTGAGTAAGAAAGCTCTACCGTGAGTCATGGCGAGATGTGGCACTTACCATCCTTTAGCCTTTATCCTTTAGTCAGTCACAAGTATAATCTTGTGGTTTCTATCTTAATGGAGAACAAAGATCAAGCTAGAAATGTATTTAGAAGCCATATCTAAAAAAATTATGAATGAAGCATTCAGTATAAATGTTAAATCCTAAAGTCGTATGTCTAATAATTTATCACATTGACATATCTTCAATCATTATCAATCATTATCAGTCATTGCTACACTTTAGAAGTTTTCTTGGGAAATTCTACACGGTTTATACTGAAGTGAATTGACGCCCCTGGGTCTCAGTCCATAATGTCAGTTTCATGACTAACCCTAAAGTCCTCTCCAAACAATTTAGCTTCATGTGCCACTGCTGTTCTGAGGTAGAATAAAAAAGTAGAATTTCCAGTTTCAAATTAAAATGTCTCAATGCTTTTTTTGAGTAATACAAAATACAGAAGTGAAATTAAAGTGCTTCAAGAGGAATCTGTCTTCTGCTAAATGTTCCTTTCACAGCATACATTAATAACCATCTAGGAATATGCTAAATGCCATGCAGGACTGACAAAAAGAGAAATTCTCAAACACCAAATTTAAGACTATACCAGACAACTTTAAAGATCTCCTATCTTGTAAAATGTCTTAACCTATTTCAGTGGCATTACTGTTCCTAAAAGCTACCGAGAGGGAACCCAGTTTGTGGGGCCCATATGCTTATAGGGCTATGCAGGATGCCATATGTATATGGGTTGAAATAGACTTGTATAATTTTGTTCAAATGAACCCATGAATTCATTTTGAAGGCAATTCTATTCTCATTCTAGCTGTTCCCTGCCAGCCTGACGCAGCTCACACATAATCAGGATGACTGTTGAATAGGTAGCGTGTAGTTGATTTTCATTGGCTATCACCTGATCCATTGCTGAGAATGAGGCAGCGTTCTTGTGGCTCTGTCATGGTAATCACAGCCCTGGTATATTAATCAATAAATTGAAATTAACAAATGTTTCTGAACATGGCTCAATATCTTAAGACAACATCTTTGACAACATCTCTTATTTTATTTTATGTAAACAATACAGCAGCTGGATGTAACAAACTGGCACATCATTAGATATAGATGGTAACGCCACTCTTCCCTGTTTGGCCAGGATTCAATCACTCTTAAGGGTTTAGTAATTACTTGTGCAGGTGTGTCCAGTTTGAAGGGACTTGATTTAGATATTGACTGTTCAGTATTGATGCTGACGACTGCTTGGCTGAGCAGTCATCCAGCCCATGCTACTGAGTTTTCAATCTCCAAATACCAAGTCCCTTCCCTCTGACCTCCTGTGCTGCTTTCACTTTTCACCTTTCTCACTTGATTCAATCCTGGCTGTAGCTTGTCAGTCCAGCCTAGTGCTGTCCTGCATAAGCAGAGGGCCATCTCTCTCATCTTTTCCCATTATCTGATACATCAGACGCCCTTTTGAATGACATCCAATTTTAATTTGAAGGTTTTGGCTTAATGGGTTGGCTTAATGGGTTGAATGCACTTAGGTATGATTATGCAAGCTTGGAGGGGGCATTAGACACCCGTTTCTTCATGGTATCAATGAAGGGGTACATGCACTTGTCGGATCCCATGAAACGATAAGTAACCACATTGGATTCCCATGGCAACAATCTGCAGGAAGAGAACAGGTACAATATAACATCAGCTGACAGAGCAACTATTAACTAAACAGAAAATCTTGAGTCAAATATGACTTGATGAAAATGGTGAGGAATCCAATGCAAATACACAGACAGGAAAAAAATGTTAAATGCTAACACACTTATTAATAAAGGTTTGTGAAGATGTGCCTTGGTACTCACGCTCGGGTTAGGAAAGGCAGGTAGGTGAGCCGTGGGATGCACACTAGTGGTTGGTCTATCAGAATGGCATTCATGGCCTGCTCTACACAGTACTGGGGCTCCAATGGCGGTAGGAGCAGTTCCACCTCCTCCCTAACGGGGGCGCCAAAGGACAAACAGGACTCAGCCTTGCTGCCATTTGGTATGACAGCTGACATCAGTAGTGCAGCTTAAATTCTCGTGGCCAAGAAAGCTTTTTCTCCATAGACGGCTCATAGAAAAGACACTTTCTGAAACGTTTTAATGTGTGTTGAATATGATCTATTAAGATTAGGTCTAAATCAGTCAACACATTTGTCAACGCACATTATACGAGATAGAAATAGTAGAATGTCGTTGAATTAAAATTAAAACAATTATTTAGTTTTTCATCTCTTTGCCTTCTGAAAGATGGAGACTACTTTTTGACTCACCGAATCTTGCAGCCTTCAAACATGCCTGTGTCCACAATGTAGGGACACACTAGAGTAGTCTTGACTCCATCGATCTCCTCGGCTAGCAGCTCATGGGCCATCGACTCATGGAAGCCCACTGCTGCAAACTTACTGGCACAGTAATCCTGTAAATGAAGACCACACATCAGAGCATGTATCTTCACCAGTATCGAATATTTTTAAAACATAACTTGTGATTACAAAGACTATTCTATTATTAGTTATTTGTTTGATGTTACTTCAATTTTGTGACTTTTACAATGAATGTCAGCAGAGTAGTATACGAAAGGCCATAAAGGGCACTAAGGCAATAAAGCCTGTCTGTGTTTCTAATACTGTGAGCTCCCTGGTGTCTCCCTCCCTGGTTCACCTCCACACAAGCTGTGCTGAAGAGACCAAGGACGCTGGCGATGGTCACTATGTGTCCATGATTCTGGGCCTTCATCTGAGGGAGGAAGGCCTTCACTGTCTGACACACACACACACACACACACACACACACATTATGATAGTACAATAAGTTGTGAGGCAGCAAACTGTTCACATGACTCATGGCTCTATGTGAAGGAAGCTTATGTTGCACGGGCATGGTTTCCCTTTTAAGAGGATTGTTGTGGGAATCCCATAGTCCTTAAATTGGCTCACAGGGCGAGTGTTGCTCTGTTAAGGGGATAAAGCTATTAACGCTGTACAATTTACATGCGTCATGTGTCACAGTACGCACAATAACCTGCTCTGTATAGTAGCTGATGCAACTAGCTGAGGCGTCATTTCAGCATTCCAAGTTTCACTGTGGTCAGCGCATGTGCTTTCAGAGTCAGACACCTACAAACTCGGGCCAACCTTACGGAAACTGAAGAAATCACTTTTACTAAAAATGACACACAGGCTCAAATATTTCTATTCAATTGCCATATTTCACACGATATATACTCTACAGGTTCTGTCCCATATTTGTCTGTGCTCATCTGGAAACATGGACAAAATCTATTTGACCACCTTTATGATGATCAGAAAAGCAAAACTAGATCAGCTTCCAGATCCAAGATAATTACCAGCAAAATGTTCATCAAAGAGGTTTCAGTTCAAGTAAGACCTGCCTGTGTACACATCCAACAATCTAAACTGATATCGATTTCCAAACCTATTGCCGCTCCTCAGTCCATAAGCCTACCCCATGTCGACCACAGAGTTCTCACCCAGAATAGGGCATGGCAGTTGACCTTCATGGTCCTCTCCATCAGTGCATCGGGGCAGTTCAGCATGCGCTCCCCAGCCACCACACCAGCGTTGTTCACCAGTATCGTGACGTCCCGGCCCAGGTCCTCGCGCACCAGGTCTGCGTTGCGGTACACATCCTGCGGTTGGGTCACGTCCACCGTGTAGGTGTGCGCCTTACCCCCCATCTCGCGCACCAGCTCGGCCGTCTGCTCGTTGAAACTGCTGTTGATGTCCCACAGTACCACCTCCGCCCCGTGCTTGGTGAACTCCTGGGCAAAGAGACGACCCAGACCACCGCCCGACCCGGTGATCAGCACCAGCTCGCCCTCTATGGGCTTGGTGCGTGGGCGGAAGACGATCCGCAAGGAACCGCGCAGGATGAAGTAAATCACGTCCAGCAGCATCATCTGGAGGTCCATTAGAAAGATCATTTTGCCGTAATGTTCTGGTGATGCTCGTGGCTGCGAGAAACAAATGTCTGAATGACCTAGTGTGGATTAAACTTCACACCTGCTGCCCTGTCTGTGGAGGTGTTTGGTTCCGCAGACTGACTGCAGAAAGCCAAGCTGGTGTTTCCCTCTCTGACCCCAACCTCCATCCTTGGTTTATTTAAACACTTGCCTCCCGGATTAGAGGAAATACCCTGAGCTCCCAATAAAAACACTTTTGTTGTGAGCTGTGAATGTGTGCATTTTCAGTACATGTGCCAGCTAGACAGCATTAGGGGGGGATTGCATACGGCTGGCCTGACACTAGCACACTGGTACACCAATGTGTTTAGAGTCTGGTTTTGAGTAACAATATTGTGCGAGGCTATCTTTTGTTTTTGCCCACCAAAATTGATTGTCTGATTGATTGAAACGTATTTGAGGAGACAGCGATTATTAGCCTCCATTTTGCACACAAAAATAAGTATGGGTAAAATATTGCTGCTGAGCTGCACACAGAAAGCAGTCGTGATCGGCGATAGAGCCAGTAATATTTGATGAGAAAGGTAAGAACTATACAACTATATTTTTAAATGTATGTTCTCCCGTGTTGGTGTGGATTTCCTCCAGGTTTCCTCCAGATGCTCTGGTTTCCTCACATGTCCATACGTATGAATGCGAGTGTCTGTCTGTGTTAGCCCTGTGCTGGACTAGCGACCTGTCCAGTGTGTCTCCCTGCCTTCCACACAATGAATGCTGGCAGGCTTCAGCCCACCTGCAACCTTAAAAAAGATTGAGCACGTAGAGAGAATGAATGAACCAACTTAGAAGGATGTCTCCTGTCTTCAACACTTCAGTGGAGGCTGATTCTGGCCGCCTTGGCGCTCCCATACTACAGCTCCCATACTACAGCTCCCATACTACAGCCACTACAGAAGACAATCTTCCATTAATACCATAATACAATATTATATTATTAGAATCTGTTTTACAGCTACAGTTTCACTCCATCTGCTGGCATTCAGACCGCCAGGCACACTGCATTCCCGTCCCCCTGAGAAACTGATAAACGTCTCCATAATTGTTCACTTACTTTCTGCATAGAAGGTAATAAAATGCCATCGAAGCATAAGTGTGGGAGGTTATAGGTTTACAGTATATTGGTTAGTAAGTAGTTAAAGTTTTATTTGGTTCAGTGTTCAGCTAAGGGCCATGATGCAAGGCCAAGGACTGATCGGATCTGAATATCTATTCAACACCCCACTCAGTGTTTCATGGTGGTTTTGTCCCAGTTCTGCCCTGTAGCAGTGAGCACCATATTAAATAAGAACATAAGAAGATTATCGATATGTGAACAGTAAATCTCTGCATAGTTGCTTGTGCGTATTATACGTATAGGTCAGTATCACGCCCTCTTTTGTACGTGAACACTGCCGGCCTTGTTTACTTCAAATTTCACAATGATTTCTCTTCAATTCAGACACACTAACAGGCGGCTGATTAAGCGAGGGAAATCTAAGACACAACTGTGGGCACGTGAGTCATGTGAAGCAAACAAAATACTTCATGGTGAAAATACCTTTTGCTAACCTGTTGGGGTATATCCCATGTGAAGACAAATACTACCATTCTTCAAACACATATCTTTACTACAGAAATGGGGAAAGGTTGGGGAAATGTTAATGCTGCCGAGCACTTTGCCTTACATCAGTTTAGCAACACTTGAAAACAGTGGCAGTACAGTAGTAGTAGCTGTGACTGTATCTGTGCCACAACCGGTTCCCCAGCCGGATATGCCCTAAAAACAGTGACACAGTTCTGATTACTATGTTGTCTACTGATGGTGCGTGTAGAGTCATATTTATTAGTACAGTACAGAAAGACACTAAACTACCAGGAGTGCTGCCGGATAAGCTGTTGACTTTTTGTGTTTTGTCTGATCGGCTGGCCTGCAAAGTCTTGGGAACTAAACATGGAGCATTCAAATACTGTGGCAATAGAGATCAACACGTTTCAACAACTTGTTGAGAGAGCAAAACCATCAGGTGTACAGCTGTGATAACTGAACCTTGAGTTGACCTGTTGGCCTCATGGACAGGAGGGACAGCTAAGAGCATCTTTATGGGCTGTGGTTGCGCATTTAGTATTGACCGGCTGTTTATTGGACCAGTAAAGGGATAAATGGATGGGGTCCCGCCTCTGCAAGCTATACAACTCCCAGAGCACACATCTCTCTCTCTCTTTCTGTCTCTCTCTCTAATGCCGCCTGTCCTCCTCTCACGCACACATGCTAGTAAGGCTACGTGTATCAGTACAATGGGTTCCATACCCCACCCACATCTCCCTCTCCCTTTATTTTCTCTCCACACACACACACACAAAAACACACACACACACACACACACACACACACACACACACACACACACACACACACACACACACACACACACACACACACACACACACACACACACACACACACACACACACACACACACGCACGCACGTTAGTACTGGGAATGTGAGTTTGAGTGGAGGCCTGTGTGCCACTGCACTGTCCACATTGTTGTTCTTTCTGCATGAATAGCCTCAGCCATACGAGTTTCATTAATCCAGTCTTTTCACATGTTCAGGCGCACATGGTCAGGGAAGCTGACTGCTTCCACCAACAGATCTGGAGCGCAAGGGCAGAGCAAAGCAAACACTCATTCATCACACTCATTCTTCCTAGTAATTCCGCAAGGGACAGTGGACCTGTGGACCCTTCTCACATACTGCCACTGTTATTTTCTTACTTTCCTCTACATTACTTAAATAGTGAATATCCAGAAACACAACAATTGAACCAATGGATTAAAAATAAAACCTACTGAAAATAGGATTAATTAAACTGGCTGACTGAGGGAATGGCTTAAATTCACACTGTGGGTCTATATGGCTACTGACCAAAAACAAGCATCAATGAAATTGTCAACTTGATTTCAAGGATGACTTGAAGATAATAATAATTTGATGATACATATTTAATAGGGGATCATCCATTGCCTGTACAGTCATATTTATTAATACAGAGAGAGGGTAATGCTATCGGACCAAGAGGTTGACTTTGTGTGTGGTGCGAGAAGGACTAGACAACACCAAATTAAATTAAATAGGAATAGAGGTTTTCATTTGTACATGATGAATTTGATCAGCAAGTGTTCCTAAAAAGTGCATTCAGGAGGGTATGAAATGAAAAATAAAACCTGTTGTATAGGCATCATCTAGACTACCTGATAATAACTCGTAGGCTATATTAAGTTGGTCTGGTAATTGATGTTAAACTGAGACGTGATGCTAGGCCTACTATCTGGATCTGCCCTTGAGCTGAACTGTCCCTTTAAGAGACACGGAGTTGACACAGTTGAGAAGGCACGAATAACTCACGGCCCTGCGACCTTCGGAGGTCTTACAGTTTAGTGCTCACCACACACGATAAGCGCTAATGGGGAAATTTGGCAGACGTTTAAGTGACTCTTGTTTTCACTGATGAACTGAGTCTGCCCGAGCGGGGATTACAGCGAAACTACTGTGAGTGCACCAAACGTTGTCTGTCGCCGCGGCATTGCCAAGGCGCGGAAATTAAGCGACCCATCGTGATGCCTAATTGGAGGAACAGTCCTGTCACTTTGGTTTATCTCCGTGTTTGTTTGTCCCTGGTCCTCGTCGGGCCATGCCGGTCAGGGTGTCGGGAAGCGGGCCTGTGCTGCGCCGGCCGCGACCCGTCGTGCATCAATAGAGGATGGAGGTCTGACCGGTCCTACGGCCCCTGCTACTGCGACCAGGCTTGCGTCTCCACTCTGGACTGCTGTCATGACTATGAGTTAGCCTGCCCAGGTAGGGTTCACTCGTCTTTGAGATGAAGACTTAATAGCATCATCGAAAGAGTTGTTTTCATGACTGGATGATGTGAGATATTAGGTGAGAAGCTTGCGTGTAAGAGGTGCCCTTTCCTCTGAGGCTGCCTGTTGAAGAGTCAGTCTCAGATGCCCAGGGCAGGAAGGCTGGCTTAAAGGGTATTTTTTATAGTTGGCAGAAGGTCACAGGTTCAATCTGTGGTGATAACTAGTGTATCTACCTCAGGTCCTGCCAGAGCTCAGACCCCTTGTGTCTTAAACGGTGTGCCTAATGGGGTTGTCAGGTCTACACGGTATAACTGGGATATGTTCTGAGTTCCTAAAGTCAGGGTTGTGGTCATGGAAAACCTGGAAAAGTCATTGAATTCAAGAAACACATTTTCCAGGCCTGGAAAAGTTAAGTAACGTGCGTTTAGCTTTGGAAGTGTCATGGAAACGTGTTGATAATGTTAAACCATGATGCGATGCCAACCTTGGCTGATGTTGATTCACTTCCCTTTGAGGAAAACCCAAATCAGAAATGACATGATGATCATGAATGGTCGTATTGGATCTAGTTGTAGCCAGAAATAAGATCTGGGACAATCAGGTCAGATATTGAACATAAAAAAAACTTAAACTTATTGTCACAGAAATTGTGCTGTATGTCATGGAATAGTCTTGGAAAAGTCATGGAACAACTATCAAGGGAATTCTACAATGCAGTTTTTTGATGCTGTCGTTGTCTTTGTATGTGCTGTCTCTCCACAGCGGTGTCCTGCGTGGTGTCTGAGTGGACACGGTGGTCAGGCTGCGCTGAACCATGCAGGGCCACAGTACGCAGGCGGAGCAGGACAGTCCTGCAGGAGCCGCTCAATGGAGGCAACCCCTGTCCCCATCTGGAGGAGCACGCCGGCTGCGCAGAGTACCGCTCTCAGCAGCAGCACTGCCGCAAATCACTGGGTGAGAAAAATCCACCGTGAGCCCGTAATTCTCTAATATTCCTTAACAATGAAATTACAATCCCACGAGGCCCCTGTGTCGCACAATGTACAGACCGTATGGTTTCATGATCTGTTGTTTTCATGGATGCTGCCTCTGCAGTCCCGGCTCTCATTACCACGGGTGGCTATGGCAACGCCAGGAAGAAGAGAGACATCCCAGACAGCAGTGATGTTTTAGGGTAACGCATCCAGACAATCCACACAACAGTGTTAACATTCCTTTTGCCTTTCTTATATTCCTATGTATTGTCAATGTGTACTTTTGTGCATGTGTAACAGGTATTGTATCCAGTTCCAGTTGACCTCTCTGACAAAAGGGTGCCAGCGGAGCGTGGGCCCACACACCCAGTGGATGCAGTACCTGAGGGAGGGACACCACGTGTGTGTCGAGTGCCAGCCTCCTGCTCTCGCTGCTGGCCAGAAGCACTGTGCTGGAGATGGAGAGGACGATGAGGAGGACAGGTGAGAACGGAGGCAAGAGAGGAGATGAGAAAAGACATGCCGGGTTGGACAGATGATTGATATTTAGCTTGCGCCTTATAACCCAATCAGGTCTTTTTTTGAGTGATAAAGGCTAAAACTCATGAGTCCTAAGTCTGTAATAAGACAGTAGTGAGCAGCTACAACATTTATACTAGGACACTAAAGCGCAATATCTACACCCAGCCAGTCTTATATACTTATACATATGTGTACAATTAATAGAATAAATAAAACATAGTACAAACACAGTATTTCCTCCCCCAAAGTACAATACAAAAACATATAATATAATATATAATAATACCTAGTCTGGCGGATTTGCCCAACAAGCATCTGCCTCCCCCTCGTTGAAAGTGAATGGCAACTAGCGAATCCGCTGCTTTCGTCTCAAAGCACCTTAAGAGTTATCATGGAGCACCGGAGCGAATTATCTGCAACACTTAATAATAATAATTAATAATAATAATTTGAATTCTCATCATTTAACAGGTAAGTTGACCAACAGGGAAATCCCCCCCCCAAAAAATTGGTGTGTTCCTTTAAGACATGCGGGTTGTAAGGTGCAGAGAGAGTGGACCCTTTTGAATTACCTGTATCCCAGTGTAAATGGCTCCTGACAGGTGACAGGTGTGTTAACACTTTCTATTTCAGTATGAGATCCCGTGATGTCCTGACAAGTTGTTTAAAGGGATTACGGTTACTGTTAAACACCCCTGACCAACAGCAACCCAGTCGAAAACATAATAAAAGAACTGTTGGAGCGAGAATGTTGCGCAGACCTACGTTGAATGTTTAATCCTGGTCCAGCACCAGTGGCAAGGTGGATGAGCACATCGCGTTGAGTCACTCAGTTAAGCTTTCCAGTGTACTCAGGACGAAAGCAGAAACTAAGAATTAAACATTTAATTCTGTGGTCTGACCGTCCTTTCCCAATGCCATAATGACAAATGTACCATACATGTTCTGCAACAAACATTTCAGCGTGCAGATCATGAAAGTGGACTGGAAAAGGAAGCAGCATACCGTGTTCTTACCCCCCCGGCTTTTCCATAGAATAGAGATAAAGTTGTGTCATTTATTTTCTGAAGTGTTAATAAAAAGCTACATTTAATAGAGTAAGTAAATGGAAACTGGGCTGTATTAGGAAGCACATTTTTATTCTGCGGTATTACAAACAACCAGGTGCTGACCAGAATGTTTCCCGAAATGGGAAGAGCTGAAAATGATACCCAATACATCTACAGTATGTGTCCTCCTTGGGTCTGACTGCTGACAGTGAGGGCTACCGCTAGATGGCAACATTGTACAACATCAGCTGGATAAAAACAACCAGTCCATTTAACTGCATTCCTAACTCATTCTCCCCCTCACTGCCCTAGGAGACAGTCTCTCCAGTGGCAGGCAGTGGGGAACCCTCGATGCAGGGGAGTGTGGAAACGTGTTGGGAGACTGGAAGCCTGCTCCTGCCCTACTGCTCACAGCTTCCTCTTCATCTGACCTTGGCCTTAGCCAACTTCCTGTACATAGCCACACAGACACATGTATAAAGGACAATCTGCTAGTATATTTATAAATACTGGTCTGTAGTCGCAGAGTACCCACCAGTGGACAGTTTTGCCTTTTTCATCGTAATAAAGTGGTCAAGTGCGCCTGGGCAGTGACCCCAGATCAGTGCTATTTCTTGAGTCTTGATGACTATAGCTGTATGCCTCCAGTCATGTTGGCCAACAAATTGTAATAGCCTATTTTTGTAATATTATAGTTACTAGAAAATATCAGATTTTTTACTCATAATGTAATAAATCTACTGTTCTTCTCAAAATATACTTTCATGCTATATATTTGTGCTTACACACATTTTGGTTTTCATCAAAATCCTTGAATTAATAATTAAAAGACAACAATCTGTAGTCAAAGTAATTTGATTTATTTCATTTCGAGTCATCCAAGGGAAACGTTGCCTTTCTAAAAGAAATAGAAATATCTTCGGACATTGAGACACTTTTTTTTTTTACATGACAGGTACTGGCTTCGTGTGAGTCACAACCAGTCACAACTCCAAAGTTACAACATGCATTGAACAACAGAACATTTATACAGAAACAACCGCATAGAAAGTCAACAGGTAAAAATTCTTTACAAAACAGACAGCCTCAGGACCTACAAACAACATCGTATAAGAGCTGGGGAAGGTCATTCCAATATCTTTTTTTTTTCAATTCCCTGGAAATGGTGTACTTTACAAAGACCGATGGCTTAGGCAAGGTTGGGGTCAATTCCACTGAGAGTTTTAAAACATGTAGAAAAAATAGAGTTTATGCTTTTAATTTGTACTATGTCTTAATTTGTCTCACGCTCTAATACTGGTCTTTCCTCCTTTTACTATCATCTGTAAAATCTGTTTACTCCACCAAGGCGTTACGAATCGACCCCAACCCTGTGATACAGCGTTAGATTCAGAGTATTTGGAATTGGGCAGCTTGCTAACTCAGTGGTTCTAAAAGTGGGGTACGGGAACGACCACGTGTCCTTGAAAGGCTCCCATGAGGTTCTAATAAAAATTAAGAGACCTCTTTACAATTGAATGTAGCGGTTAGCACAATAGATTTGTTTTGAGTTCCTCTGTATTTGAGGAAACCCACCCAAATGTCTTTATATGTGAATTTTCTTCATTATCAGAAATAAAACAAGTCACTTAATTGTGTTTTCTTCATACAACTTGATTAATTTTGTATCAGAACATCTTCTGCAGTAAAATTTAAAGCTCTTTTATACTACTAGATGTCTGGATTTTGGATGGCTCACTCAGAGATGGAGGAGAGGGCTGGTTTATAAAGTGCCCAAATAAAATGGAAACAAGGATGACTAAAAATAAAGCATGTCACAGTATCACAGTCTAGATTTCAAATCAGAACATCATTCTTGATGTTCCATTATGCTACCTTTTACTGAAAGCTTAAAAGTGTATCAATACTAGTGTAAGGATTTCAATACTTTGTGTATGTGTGTGTGTGTGTGTGTGCGCATGAGTGTACATTTGTGTATCATCTGCCCATCCTTAATCTCAGTTCTCTACAATAGTGCTTGCTGCCTATTCATGAAATATTGATTGTCATCGTTTTTGAGAGATATTTCTGTGAAAAATGATCCCTGACTACCTTACACCTTACAGACTACCTTACAGAAAACAAGAATATGGATGAACAAATGGAGTTATGGGACAGGAGCTTATATGATTCTTCATGTAGTGGTTGTGTGACATGAGGGCCCTTTAGGCCTTGAAAATGTTGAAAAATGAAACATAAATCTTTTTGGTGCTGTCAGGAGAACAGGTCTGACTAACAACAAATACAAAGAAATACAAGAAGGTATTGATCAGGTATTGAATGTACTGTAGTTCAAATGGATAGTCTTTATTTGAATGAAGTCTTTTTTTGTTATGATTTTAATCCTGCCTGAATTGATAAGCGTGAAAACCTGCACATGCACATACAGGCTAAGCCTGTTCATGTGAAGCAAAGAAAATTCTAAAGGTTTAATGTGGAAAGAATATATTGATTGAAGAATGTGACTGAATGAAGAAACAGACGTAGAAACATGACAGTACATGATAACCTTCTTGTGAAAATGTGGGTTTCAACAACAAATTCTAAAAGTTATCCAAGCTGAAATGTGGTCATTTGGAAAATGTCAAAATAATTGCAGTCCATTGATATGCGATAGAAAGACACTTCAGTTTGTGTTTTTAAAAGCCTTTTCAAAAGCCTTCCCTCAATTTTGCTTCTAATATTGTCAGGTATTTTATGTGAAGCAAAGGGCACTGATTTCATGGAACTGAACAGATACACACAATCCATAGACAAGAGGCAGACACCATGTAAGGCAATTTGACCTGGAAACAAGTAAAGTCAGTGTTGTGATACATAGTGGATATTAGGGTTGAGACTATAATGAAAGACAAAGTTATTTGTCATTGTAATACCGGTTCAAATCATCCATGCTAGCCCAGTCACTTGATGTGTGCTAATTAGGTTTCATATATTAGTGCAACAGTTTGTTTTTGTGCTCCACCCATCTCTGTCGTCTCTGCCTTGAAAGAAGCTACAAGTCAAAAAAATAATAACAATTAGCATTCTCCTGGTATTACTATCCGTGTTACTGCTGCACATTACAGTGGAGAAACAAAGATGGCTACATCAGAGGACACTGACACTTCTAAACCAGAACACTTCCCTTGACATGCATACATTCATACCGGAAACACTTCATCCTTCTCCATTAAGCGGCAGCCACACTGCTCTAATGCCCTGGCTCTACAGCAGTCCCTCTATCCCTCTACTGCAGACCCTTCTACACACACACACACACACACACACACACGCCTCTCCCAGTCATTGCTATTCCTTTCACACCTCAGCTCCTCTCACTATAGCAGAGCAATACCGGCCACTCTACAGAAATGGTTCAACTTGCTGATTAAAAAAGGAAATTAAATCAGAATTTCTGATCAGATTTTTAATCACAACACTAAACATTTTATGTCAATCATTTTTTTAAAGAATTTATTAATTATCTTTATTCAACACAACACTTGTTATGGCAGTGATCACAGCAGCAGAAATAATATTAGCCAATTTGGAATTGATTTCTTTATAACAGGCTGCACATGGGCAATGAGGACTACTCTGAAGTACTCCTAGTACTACTCCTTTACCATGATGTTTTTGTCAAGAAGTAATACTTCTGTATTCAAAGGTGGTCAGTATAATATTATAGTTATAATTTTATAGCTTTGTCAGTTTTCTATGATAATTTATTTACTTAATGTTGTGGTTCTTTTGCAGTCCACTATTTAAAAGGAAAAAAGAGATTTATATAAAAATAAATATTATATACATATAATTATATATTATATTTATATACATCATTTATACATATATATATATATATAATAGTTTCTATAATATAATAGATTTTTTAAGTAAATCTCTTTTTCATTAAAAACCTTTTAAATAGCAGACTGCAAAAGAACAACATTAACTGTATATATATGTATATAATAAAATGTACTTTACTTAAAAAAACATATATTTATACAATATATTATTTATTATGTAATATATATATATATATATACATATATATAAACTGCCTCAAATTTCAAAATACATTTCAAGGGGATAAAACATTGATTAACTCTCAGTATCATGATTTCATTGGCCATTATGTATATGAATATAAAGTTTGAAGACATTATGTATGTGGACAGGTTGGGACTGCAATTTAAACCATTTCTGAGTAATCATCCATTCATGTTTCTCTCAGAGATACACTTTCTTTTTGCTCTGTATTTTGAGAGAATGAGACTTCATTCTTGCACCATGATTTTAAAAATGATAAGTGACACTTGATGCAAGACAAGAATGTAAAACAAATGTATACTATGTAGAAATGTAGGTGTATTTTTTGGATGCTAGAGAAGTTTTAGAGAAACATGACATTAAAGTACTAGCTCATTACATCTTAATGAATGTGCATGCTGGGGAGGGGCTCTGACTTGGAGATATGACTGCTTGCATGTGTCTAGTGTGCATACCTGTAATTGTATATGGCTGCATGCCTGTGTGTGTATATATGTTAGATGCAATCAGACCTTCCCCACCCCAATTAACAAAGCGCTGCTGTGCTGCTGCCAGCCTTTGAGGACAGCTGTCACCATGGAAACTAGCTGTAGCTATGTATCTTGAAGATTGTCTTCAATACTTGTATGTCTGTATAATATATATATATTTTGCCCTGTGTGTGTGTGTGTGTGTGTGTGTGTGTCTGTCTGTCTGTCTGTCTGTGTGTGTCTGTAGGTGTCTGTGTCTTTGTGTTTCTTCATTTTTGGAATTTGCAATTGACTTATGTGAAAACAAACCTAGTTATGTGCATTCAATGCAATTATGTTTCTTTTATGGTATAGTTTGATGAGTTAAAGAAGCTCTTATCATACACACATCAACTATTATCTGACTCAACTCTGTAATCTGTAATCTCTTTGGCTGCTTTTATGTTGGTCAAAGGCCAATGCATGCTGAGCTTCTGTTACTGTAATCTAAGCTCTATGTCAACAAGCATATGCTGGAAACATTAAAAACATTGGCAAACTTCAGAAATAAACTTAATTTCATTGATAAATATTCTCTCATTTAATAATTGTAAAATTGTCTTTGTAATTGTAATTTGACCAGGCACATGCATGCCTCTTTGATATGGGCTTAATGCAGCAATCATGAGGATGATTATTTCTGGCTTTTATGCTAGCCTTTATCAAAGACTCCGTCTACCACAACCACCCTTTGAAAATGATATTAAGGAGCTAAGACAATATTCATAGGAAGAGATTTGAGAAGTAGCACTCCACTCTCACTGTGACATAATGAAATATGAGATAGCAACATACTTTTCAAGAGACAGCACTCATTATGAAGGTTGATGGGCTGGAGCCTTCAATAACTGCAGTTTCTGTGCCAGGACATAGAAACTCATACAGGATTACTTATCACGTATGACACAGCACACTAGCAAATCACATATTTCTATAGGGAACTTTCTCTTATCTATATAAAAATAAATCAGGTAAGACAATCTCAAGAGTGTGTATACATAAATTATCATCAGATCATACAAGCATACTCATCAAAATGTACACACACGCACACACGCACACACTCACACTCACGCTCACACACATGCAGACATGCAGACACACTCCTACAAATGTAAATGACTAAGGCCAGGTTTGGGAATGGAGGGCACAAGTAAGTAGCTTATAGGCGTCGAGGTCCTTTTCTGTATCTTCAAGACTACAGTAATGGGACAGTGGGCAGCTGGGTTTTACTTGGAGGATATGGAGAAATTTACCTCCACAATGCTCGTAACATGGCCTCAATTCCCGTCTGTGAAACCAATCATTTAGCTGGGTCACACCAGCTACAAGTACATCTCATTCCACAGCTCCCTGCAGGATCTCTGCACAGACCAGTTGGCTACCTAGGAGTGCTCATTTGTGTGGTGGGTGTAGAGTAATAGGAATGAGTGGAAGGAGGGGCAGTGACATTCTCCAATTGAAGTGTTTTTTCTCCCAGAGTATTCACCACACATCACCCTGAGCTTCTTGCGCAACGGCACGCTCAGTAGGTTTGTGAAATGTGTCAGCGTGGTGTGACCCTTTGTCTTTCCCATTCTCTGTGTCTCTCTGGCTCGTACAGGGTGTTATGTCCCTCTGATGTCCCTGTCATGATCATCCCTGCTCCAGCTTTCCGTGTGGTGTGCTGGTTGTGCTGTGCCCTCAGCCACCTCAGAGGCTTTCGTCCAAGGTGTTTGGGCACCCCCTCTCCACTTTTGGTCTGCGGGCCATCTCAGGTCCCACATGGTTTTCATGAGCACCGCCACGAATCCCATCGAGGGGAAACAGGCAGTTCTGGCCCAGCATTTTCTGGGCTACCTCTAAATGGTTGGTGCCCCTCTGGTAATTGATGTTGATGCGGCATTTGGGGCTTGAACCAGCTAATAGACACTCTGAGGGACTGGTATCGGAGACGTCACGGAGGTGCTCGTCGTCATCTGTGTCGGCATCAATGTACTTGCTGATGGAGGAGTCATGGAACGTGAAGACAGCTGGGGTCAAGGTAGTGCTGTCTGGGGACTTGGGTGGGGTCCTGCTGCTGGCAGTAGTGTAGATAGACACTTCAGGGCTTAACAGGGAGTGATCTGATAGGACTGAGCTGTCTGAGAGAGGGGACGGTCCTGAATCCCCTTCACTACGCCAGCTTCCTTTAGGGATGAAGCTTTTTGAGGGGTTGCCAGAGAAGAGAAATTTACGTGCGTTCTCTGAGCATGATGGTTTAGTGACAGACAGAGGAGTGAGCATGAGCTCATGCTCCAGAGTTGTCTGCAGGCCTGTTTTGGCACTGGCCCGCCCAGGCAGGCCTGTAGCAGGACTATGGGAGAACCGGCTGATCTCCTGAAGACCAAGGCCCGTTGCTGGACTGTGGGAGAAGCGTGGATTCTCTGGGAAGTCTGTTGCACAACTGATGTAGCTGTCAATGCTGGACAAGCTTTTCATGTCACCCACTCCGTCTCTGGTTCCTAGCATTGGTGGTTCCTGATCTGGGATGGTCCCCAGCTCTATCTCATCCCTCTGTTTGCCAACTCTTCTGTCTTTAGCATTGAGGTTGGGCTGGGACTGTGTCTTGGCCATCTGGTTATACATCTCCTCTAGCTTCTGAGCGTTGAGTCTCTGCGGGCTGGTGGTCCGGGCCTTGCTGGGAGAGCCTAACTCCTGGGCGTTAAAAGAACGGTTTGAGCTGGTCTCTGATACAGCCATCTTGGGGGTCCATTTCCAACGGCTTGGAGAGAGGTGGTTATCATGAGGCCTCTCACTCTTCTCCACCACCACATCCATCAGCTCTGCACTGCGGGCAAACGCCTCTTTCATGTTCATAGAGACAATGCTACCATTTCTCTTAGCCCTCTCCAGGGCCTCCCTTCGTTTGACAGCTTTTTCCTGTCTCTTCTGCTCCTTGTAGAATTCAGAGAAGTTGTTAACAATAATGGGAATAGGTAGGGCTATCACCAGTACTCCGGCAATGCAGCATAGACCCCCCACTATCTTTCCCAGTAGAGTTTTTGGGTAGATATCTCCATAGCCTACTGTGGTCATAGTAATAGTAGCCCACCAGAAGGAAGCTGGAATGCTTTTAAACTTGGTGTCATCCTCGTCCTTCTCAGCAAAGAACACCAGACTGGAGAAGATCATGATTCCCATGGCCAGGAATAGGATGAGCAGGCCCAGCTCATTGTAGCTCCTCCTCAGGGTGAAGCCCAGAGACTGGAGACCTGTGGAGTGACGAGCCAGCTTCAGAATACGCAAGATACGCATGATCCGGAAGATCTGGACCACGCGGCGGACGTTCTGGAACTGCAGCACACTCTTGTTGGATTCGGTCAGGAAGATGGTGACGTAGTAGGGCAGGATGGCCAGAAGGTCAATGACATTCAGAGGACCCTTAAAGAACTTCCACTTGTTGGGGGAGGAGAGGAAGCGGAGCAGGTACTCCATAGTAAACCAGGCAATGCACACAGCCTCCACGTGGGCCAGCTGTGGGTTATCTGTAGACTGGCCAAACTCATCTGTCCCCTGCAGCTCTGGAAGGGTGTTCAGAGACAAGGCAATGGTGGAAAGCACGATGAAGAGGATCGAGATGATGGCCAGGATCTGAAAGATAAATTATATAAATACTATTAGGATTACAGGACACACAGAAACATAGACCTAACTTTCTATCAGATATATACTTCAGCCTAAATTTCAGTGAAGACCAACAAACCCCATCATAAAGTAAAATACATGCGTACCTGGTGTTATTATGAATCAAAGGGTTTTGATTACAGGATAAAAGTGCTGGCTGTATCTGAAGACCAATATACCCTTTAATCAAACCTTCAATAAAGTCACTAGGTATGTGATTGGCTGAGATCTAACGGACGGGGGGTTAAATTAGAACAGTTATTAATTCATGACCCACTTATCAAAGTTCCTCTCCACACATAAGTGAGTGCCTGAGTGAAAGATAATGGTTAGCAAGCAAAACAACAAATCTGGCCTGTAATAGAAGCAAAACTGTAAAGGGATACATGGAAAAATATTTTAGACTGAGAACCAGTAAGATGGGAGACTAGCATATGATGCTACGTAGATGAGTACAGGGAAGTTACAGTAAGGTCAATGAAAGCATATAACCCAATGTTTCTGTTATTTTAATAGTAAGAGGACAAGAAAGGGAAAAGCAAAAATAACAACATAAATAAGTAATTACACTAACTCTAACAACATGTTTAATTAAATCCAAGTGAAATAAAGGGCAGGGATGGAGGTGGGTTTGTTACTTAATTGGATCATCGGCATAGAAAGAATCAAATAGTTTGTTTTTTCAAACAAATTTTGACTCGTCTTATCTATGTCAGACATTGACTATCCCCTTTGTGCTTTCAGCTTTAGTTTTATAAGTGCTAGAATCAGCTTTTCTCAATCCCAGGCCTGAAGGGCACAACTCTAGCACATCATGATGATCAATGCTGAAGCACAAGAGCAGGGTCCCTGGCTGACTGGAGTGATGATGATTCACGGAGGCAGCATAATCCACCAGTAATTGTATGTATTTATCATAAAGTGACAGGTACTGTGATACACTGGCGCGCAATCATTCAAATGTTACTACGTGACTATTACACAACACGTCACACATTCTGGTCAATGGCTAGACTTTGACTGCATGTTTCACTGGCCATTTTATCACATATGCTATTGTGGCTAGTTGTGCCTCACAAATCCATGCTGAGTGCACTCTTGTGGAGGGCGCTGTTGGCTCCCGAAAAGCCTGACCCAGGACTATACAGCACAACTCGGAGGATGAGTAACATGTAATAGCAGGAATACAGAGCTTGTTTTAGTGACAGTTCAGGTGAATGGGGATGTCGTGGGGATACAGGGTGATAGAATAGGTGAGCTACTGAAGATACAAGTGACCTGCAATTCAGGTCAGAATGTAACGTAGTGGAGGGTAAACCCGCCTAAAACCACATTTACCCACCTTTAAAGGCTAACATGAATCTTTATTCATAGCATACATCATAGTGAGTATTATCAAACAGATGTAAGTTATGAGGACTGGGTCTTCTAAAAGAAAAGAAAACACAAATTTGTTTGTTTTTGTGAAAATATAACATATTGATTGCTGTTTGCCTGATGATCACCAATTGGGGGTCACAGTCTGCTCACCTTTTAAATTACTACTGCATCCCTGTATAAGACATAGTCATAAGATGCCCAAGTAACATTTAGAATAGGTAAATATGGAATTATTGACTTCAGTGTGATTGTATTTGAATGCATACAACATAGAAAATAAGCAGTCCTTCTTCCCTCCCTATTCTTAAGGGTAGCAGGGAATATGGAAAATGTGATAAGCTTGATCAACAGTCACTTAAACAAATAGTACAAAGGCCAACGTAGAGCAGAAGATGCAAGGTTTCCCTATAAATCCTCAGGAGGAAATGGGTGAAGGGGCAGCAAGAGAAATAGGGCAATAGCAGTGGTTGTTAAGAGGTGATTGACAGTACAGGCCTTGACAACGGTCTAATAATTCTGAATCCACTCCGAAGAGTAAAAGTGATGGTCAAAGAGGCAACCTTATCTACGACCAATCAGAGCAGGAGTACGCTGTTGCCATAGCGTCATGGCAGACATGAATAATGACCCTATCTGTTTATCTTCTTCTCTCTATTCTCTTCTCTCCCAGCCCTGGAGGAAGTCTGCTGTTTGAATCAAACACTTCAAGAGCAGAGAGGTGCTGGGTCCGGAGGGTGGGGGTGGAGCTGACGAGGACCGGGGGTGGAGCAGCTGGTGTGGAAATTTATTATGCTGTTAAAACAGGCAGTCAGTTGTACACACTAAATCCTTGAGTCCACTGTATGTGTTTGTGTGTGAGTGTGTGTGTGTGTGTGTGTGTGTGTGTGTGTGTGATGATCACTTGCAGCAATATCAGCGCTTTGTGTAAGATTGTCCATGCAACAACAACCTGTGTGCAAGGTCATGAGAATAGGATTCGTGGGCCACAGCGTGAAGAGTGAGAATAAGGATGGAGGCAGGCTGCGAACAAATCCCAAACTAAGGTAGAGGAGGGCGGGAGATGTACGAGCTTGCAGCTGTGGAAGGGTTTTGACGGGCGTAGGGCAGGAAAGGACAGAGGTAATAGGATTGAGATGCTATAAAAAGGTTGCTAATGAAGGCACACTGGTGCTGCTGTGTAACATTATGGTTATGAGGTCAAGTTCCACTAGGAAACCCTGCACAGTTCCCTCTGGCCTGTGTCCCTGTTGGCCCTCCCTCCCACTTCCCACTTCACACTCTCTTACTCTGCCTGATTGTCTTCATCTCTTTGTCTCCCGGATACACATGGTGCTAATTTCATTAAACTATGCACCGTAAAATTGTGATAAACCTTTCATTTCACATGAAGGAGGCTACAAACAAACATGTGTTCAGGAAAGGTTGAATGGAGTTCCGGACATGATTGTAATGGCATCAACAGCCTTGCAGACTATTTATAGACTCACAGTGGACCCAGGGGCACACAAGGCAAAAACGATGCTGGTAGTAGCCACGCCCTAGATGATCTAGTGTGTGATCTACTGTATACTACTCTATTAGATCACATAATAACTAGATAATACAGGAATGACAAAAACTAGAGAAAGATCTTAATATTGAGAGAAGAGATAAAGTGTGTGTGTGTGTGTGTGTGTGTGTGTGTGTGTGTGTGTGACCAGATTGAGACTCTAAACAAAGCCAGAGCACACTGGTTTGTGTCTCCTGGCACACGGCCACACAGCGCAGCAGACAAAACACAACAATCCACACAGACCCTCTATAGGACAAGGTGACACGAACCCTCAGTGGGCTGTTTGAGAAGATGTACCAGACACAATTAGTGTGAAGAACAACCTCCAAAGCCAAAGCCCGAAAATAGACTGCGGCATCTTTTGAATTACATATAGACTAGAAGAATTTCACATATGGAATCTGGAATAAGCCCCGGGAGACTATTAGTCACTGAGGCATCACCTAATGGCGAAGCATAAAAAAACCCACCGAAGCCTGTTAGGCCATTTTAAAGGCACCGCTGCTGTCCGTGCTGGGTCTGTCAGCTAGCCAACAGAGGTTGTATTCATCTTGAGTTGTGATTCTGTCAGTTGTTCAGTTGGTTCAGCCACCCCTGGTTAGGTGCAGCATAAGTTAGTGTTCTCTGTTTCCACACACGGAAAGTCTGGTGGCATCCCAGGTGACAGCACAGGAACTCCCAGACTCCCAGCGCTCCGGCTGGCACCGCTCTCATTAGCAGCGACAAGAGCAGCAGAGTCACCAGAGTGCTCAGACAATGGAAGCTCTTGTTCCTGTGAATCCCTCAGCCCTTGACTGTGAACCACTATGACTGCACTCACACAGGGATGCAGACCCACCTAATAATAACAGTTAATACACTTAAACTTACACTTACTGACGCTTCAAATAGTCGCGGACTAAAAAGGTACATTTTTGAAGTAAATGTATTTGTGAGGAGGGGGCGGGGAGATGTAAGAAAGGAGAAAGTACATTCGAATTTAGAGTGAGTCTTGGTGTTCCCCGATCACTAAGAATCAAAATCTCCTGACCCCTAGCTTTCCCATCATCCCCCGCCACATCCGAGGCCACTGGGATACCATGCAACACTCTCCCAGCCTGGACTGCCAGCCACAGTCACCATGACAACCCCCTTGAAGCTCGACAGGAGGTGGCTACATGGACCTGCTTGTGAAAAGCAAGTCTGACAGACTCTCTCCCTCCCTCCCTCTCTCTTTCTCCATCTTTCTCCCTCCCTCCTTCCTTCCTTCTATGCTTCTTTTGGTACCTTAATCAAAGCTCACCCAGCTTTGAACCATCTGTACTGCTCGCGCCTGTTCTCCGTCTAGTTTATCTCTTATTTATTCCAGCTTTCTGTTTGTATTTCAACCGCCTCCGTGCTGTCTTCTCCAGCTGTCTAGAGATATATCATTTTTCTGTTTACATGCCTTATAGATTACCAGTGCAATTGGCTGAAGATGGTCTATGGCTGTCTGGGCAAAATTTTGGCAATAAAAGCAATATGCACCACTGTCTTTTGATAGGGGAATGAGTGCTGCATTAATACCCTCCAGTTCCAATCCTAGTGTTATGCTATGCTTTTGCAAATGTCAGATCATTTGATTGGATTGGGATTATCAAGCATCAAATACCCATGGTATTGATTTTTATTTCAACCAGTCATCCGAGCTGTTTGATTGATAGCATAAGAGTAATAATGTGAGGGTTAGATAATGTGGAATAATTCCTACTCCTGATTTTCAACGTAGAAGGGCTCAGCCTCCATGCCTCCGAAAGAGATGGGGTTTCCATGGAGACGGGAGGAGACCGTGTCTTCCACATTTCCCCCAGCATGATAGCTTGGAACTCACACACACACACACACACACACACACACACACACACACACACACACACACACACACACACACGCACATTCACAGTGGCTCAGCACTAGTCTCCCCAGCCTACATCACCTCTGCTAGAACCTTGCAGTAGAACCTCATTTATTTCTGCCTACCCTATCTTGCCCAAATGAATGACTTGCATCTTTTGGATCTTCGTAAGAGGTACAGCCAGTTTCATTTTCAATCCAAATGTTCAAATCTGTAGATTAAAACTGGCGGCCTTAAAACTTCTCTAACCTTAATGTTGCTGCAACTCTCAATGCATAGCCTAAACTCTCTCTAAGTCTGTATTAAGTCTGTATATCTAGTATGTATAAGTCTGAAGTGCTTCCCCCTGCTCTTCGTTATTGATGAGCAGTGCTTCCTGTAGAAGGTCCTGTCTCTAAAGACATTGTGGGATGATATAGAGTCAGTTACTTAAATAATGTGCACATATAATGCAAAGTAGTCTGAAAATGGATTATCTATGTGCCTTTCAGAACAGACAGTGAACAATGAATTATTCTATTGGTAGCTTAAAGAAGAAAATAAACCAAAATCAACCTATAACTTAAATGTGTGGTTATTTAGTTGTTGGGGGATCACAGAGTGTTGCAGAGTAACGTCTTAACAAGATGGTAAAGAGGGATCTGGGAGGAACCTTCAAATGATCCCCTTTCAACAGCTAAGTAATCAGCTCTAATTCACTTCTCCAGCACCACCGGTTCCCCTCAGTCCTCATTCAGTAACCTGGAATTAAAGAGCCAGCATGCAGGGTTTAGCTAGCATAAGGACCTCTTCATATACAGTTAATGACCAACAGAAAATGTGAATAATCACCACCTCTACCGTATTACCCAATCCCACATTTTGCATTAATATATATCCCACCTTTTTCCCCTAGCTCATGTAGCCCTTGCTCACACTCGGTCCACCACAAACCCAATCAGTAAGCCACTAATATGGGCAGACAATCTTTGCCTGGACCATCCATCTCCTGAATGAATCCCACCTCATCTCCTTTCCCTCTCAATTATTCATGCATTTCAGATGAAGTAGAGAATCCAGACTCAGCATCTATATTTAAACCCTGGCGGGTTATATAAATAGAAACAGTATAGGGTCTGGTACACCAAAGGAGACTGGTCTCATAAGGAATTTTAACTTAGAGTAACCACTATTTACAAGGTCATCTACAAGGTTTCAAGGGTATGGAAGACAACTTAACCAATGTTGTGTAGTCCTCAATTAAGGAAATATCACAGAGGAATCGTCAGGGAACATTGATAGCTAAGGTGTATGTGTGGAAAACTGTTTTGATGTACTATAAAATCAGTTCTATGATAGTTTGGTTATTGCAGAAATGAGGGAACAACAGAGCGCAGTGTACAGACAGAAGCACAGAAGGAAATGTGAACACAGAGACAAACATGAGGAAAGCATTGATTGGAAATGCACACAGAGAAACAGACAGACACACACACACACACACACGCACACACACGCACACACACGCACACACACGCACACAATCAACAATGATGCCTGAATAGAAGGCAGCTGCAAGTCCAAGCATCAGAGAAATGACAGTTGCTATGGTGATAGTGACAGCGAGCTTTTTAACATTTCAGTGACAGCAGTGAGAGAGAGAGAGAGAGAGAGAGTAAGAGCTCAGCAACATCCAAACACAAAGAAACAAAGACAAGACTTGGATGACCTAGACTGAAAGATGTGAATGTCACTCTACTCACAGAACAAAACAAAGTGAGATTACTCTTAATCATAAACACATAAATGTCATAGCATGTCATATTCTACTGTAGACAATATTCTACTTATTAATAATTACTTACTAATAAGACACCATTATGTCAATATGTCTCAGTTTGTGAGAGCTCACATCAGTGGTGTTCCTCATCCCTTTGATAGTGTATACTCATAATAACGAGCTTAGTAAAGTAAGACAGATATAAGCATATGGTATTCTACTTTGGTCTGTGGAATGGCTCATGAAACAGTTCCGTGATACACTGCATTACACCATACAGCATAAATGATGCAATTCAATTACTGCAGCATCTACAGGAGGCTCTGTGCTGCACTAATGTAAATAAATGCTCATCTAGATAATTGGTTTTAGAGGGGAGCATTTGTAATGCCGGATGAAAATGAAAAATTGATGATGCTGTGGGAGTTTGTGTACAGACTGTGCATGTCCATGTGTTTGTGTGTGTCTCTAAGTAGTCCCAGACCAGGTGCTGGTCAAGGTGAAAGCCTTCTCGCGCCAGTGGTCAAGTGGCCCTTTTCTCCCAATCAGCCATTGGCTTGATGAATGTTTCTCCTCCACCTTAGGCTATTTCTGACTCTGGCCTTCACTATTTCCTCAAAGTCATTCATCCACCTTTCCAGCCAATCTCTACAATGGAGAGAAATCCACCAGTGAGAATATTCAGACATGGCAGATTCGTAAAGGATTAAAACAACTGACACTGTTGGTAATAAATACAATTACAAGACCTCCCCCAGTGGTTCTAGTTGGACATCACAGCATCGCGTTCATCTATGATACAACAATTGTCTTTGATTGGTATTCTTCTAAAGGCTTTGATGAAAAGTACGCCAGTCTGAAAACTATTATATCATATCAAACTATTACTTTTACTATATATGTGCATGATTGGCAACTATGCGCTGGAGGGCATCTGACTCTGAACAGGGTTCTGTTGCAAACCTTATAGTACCTATTAACGATAGACAACTAACGATGCCTTAAAGGACTACACAGCGTTTTGGGATTGGCTCGTTGGTCAATTTGCCTCTTACATGTTACGACAGGAGTACCACCAAAATCACCTCATGTGTCTGGTAGATTTCTCTGTCCTGTGCACATGCTAACATGTTAGCATACAGTATGTTAAGTACCCGTAGGCAACTAGTATTATCTAATGTAAGAAGATAGACCTTTTAGTAATCCAGAGTTGGTGTGGGTTTTTGTGCTTGAATTAAAAAGTTGATCTTTTCCAATCTCTACTTTTGTTTGCTTTTGTCCATGGCATCAACAAAATACTAGCCAAATACTTTTGTTCTTTTACTTAATTTTCTAGCCGTACAGCCACTAGGGCTGTGGGTGGCTGCGTCACATCTGAGTCTCGTTAGTTAAAACTTAATCTGGTCTGAAGGCAACAAAATTGAATTTTCTGAAAACTGAATTTCCAGTTAACCCAGGTTCATTGGATTATTCTAACTCGTTAGGTGTTTATATGAAGGGAAAATAAATGAATACATCAACATTTTGCTAAAAGCGAACCTAGCTGAAAACATGTCCAATGCTGAAACACAGACAACAAAACATTAGTTGCATTTCACAACCTCTTAACTTGCTTGTTTCATTCACACAGCAAGGCTTCCACACATTAACCAGCTACGTCATCACCCAGGAAACAGATGTGAAACTCCATGGCAACTGTACTTTGTCTCATTCTTCGAAAGAGAAAAATTGAAGTCAATTGAGCTGGGAAAGAACATGCAAATGTGAACATAACCCAAATTGAAAATATATGAAAGTTTTCCGTCTTTTTACAATTTTCAACATAGTTGCATAAAGGCTGGGGCTCTTAAATGGTTTTAGGGAATCAAATTAAAGATTTAGTTGCACTCTGTCACCCCAGCACGTTTTACAGTAATATGTTGAGTGTGCGTACATGCACAAATATCCTGTTAGACTACAGGACATTTAAGTATTCCCTTACTGAGCAAGGGCATGTAAACATCAAATCCATTTTACAATAACCTAGAAAAGCTCTTATCCCATGTGTGAAAAGCCTGGATAAAATGCCAGGGAAATGCCAATATTAAATGGGACCCTGAAGCATGTGCACACCTTTTCCCATTTACTCTTCATAGTGTGTCAGTTGTTTTCATTTTACTGTCAGACTATTTTGATCGTTCATATATATTATTTCCGAGTGGGACATGAAGAATCAAACTGCATATCCCAAATAAGACCTGAACAGAGGAATGACCCTGCATCTAAATATTACACTAAATATTTTCTTGTCATGTGACAGATTTATGCCTGTGATACATTTTGCCTCCCACAGTTTAAGAAACCAGCACCTACCACGATATGGGTAAATTTGAGAGATATTATAAACAACCCATAACCTGGAAACTATTCTTGCCACAGGCTAATGAAAGAGTGACAATTCATCCCTCTTCATCTACTCCTTCCTCCTACTTTCCCCTTAGTCATAAATCGTGTCTGCCTTTTCTCTAGCTCAGATTCATTATCCATAAAACAGCATCTCTATCGTGTTTACTCTCTTTCTCCAACTCTCCAGCTCTCTTGATCTATCTCTATATTTTGTCCCTTAATGTCTTTTCCTCCTAAGACCTTCCTCCCCTTGGGGCAGTAATACCAAAGCATTCTTTACTCAACGCTCATATAACAGCTCAACTCTGAATAACGAACACAGGAGCTTTCTAGCTTTGCTGTGGCGATGGATAACTCTTCCATTTGTCATGAACCACTTCACAATCCCAGAGCCATTTCTATGTATTGCTCTTTTGGAATGAGAGCCAATCTGATCTAGTGACAAATTCATTTTAAAGTTTTAAAGTTTTAAAATTGTCCCTTCATGTAATAACTTCTGTACAGAAGAAACAAGTGGGGATTTGCATCAGCTTCGGCTTTGTGGTTAGGGTAAGGTTTTGGTTAAATAAGAAAAACTATTCACAGCAAGTGGGAGATGGGACTTAAACTGGGGTCATCTGCCACCCTGACGGCCACACCCTGATGTTCCACTGTGCTATTTCAATATCAAACTACTGCCTGTTCCAGTCATGTGAGCTCCGCCTCACGCAATTCATAGAATATCATGAGTTTTTGTAACTATAATCTGATATGAGAACAGGCTGTAATACTCAATTACAAAGACTTAAACAATGTATGGTATGACCCCATACCGCAACCCCACCACACACTATTCAACCAATATATCACACTACTGCATATCAGCAGTTAATGTGCACAGCACATGCAGCAGCACATGCAGCAGCACATGCAGCAGCACATGCAGCAGCACATGCAGCACACTACAAAGCTGGTTTGCCAGCAGAAGATACACATCATTTGAGGAGTTTATTGAGCTTTTGAAAATGTAACCTTAATACTTATAATCCTTAGGGTTGTGTAGTATCAAACATGTCCAACAGTAGCTAATTAAATGTAAAAATATGAATCGTACTGTGATACTGTGAATAGACAATACAACTGATGATCATAATCTTGGGTGTAGTTTTCCATGGCTAATCTTTCTGTCTACTTCATCACATGGCATACAGCATTGTGGGTACAGTATTCTATTAATATACTTAACCCTCTGACCATAAAGGAACAGGAAAATAGAAAGACATGATTGGAATGATTACACTTCCTGTCTACTATCAGACTGGGTCACCACCAAACCAACAGGTTTGTCAAAGAGGCAAGTCCTTCACAAGTAAGCCAGTGTAATGTAGCTGGTACTGAGAGGTCTGTGACAATGCAGGTCCATGTACATGAAACTGTATAACTCGTATGTATTACATGTACACCTCTACCTCTCAGTATTATGAAGGCATTAGAACATCTCTTATAAACTTAACCCATACTAGTTAGCACTTGCACACTATGGGACATGTTCCTCTTGAGCTTGGGGCTGCTTCTTTAATCATACTTTCATCATACACACATGTTTTGCTCAGTCATTTCAGAAGATGTATGAGAATCACAGACACAGCCTTAACGTGGTTAGCTTCTTATCTATCTTGTCACACAGGCTCTTTCGGTTTGGTGTCTTCTTCAGTACAAGAGTGGAATGCATCTATTCTCTCCTCCCACTTGATCATATCATTTGGGACAAATGCATTTCTTTGTGTTGTAATCGATGACGCCCAGCTATATTTATTCATACAACCACGTGGTTTCAACTGTGTTAGGTCTTGTTTACATTGCAGACATGTAAGACCTTAATGAACAGTGTCACAGCCTTTCGGGAGGTCAATGCACAAGACGCTGTTGGCTGTTCTCTGTTCTCTGTTGCAGTTAGGGCCCCTCGGCTTTGGTCACTAGCCTGCTGAGGTGTATACGGTTTGTAGACTCTGTTTTTCATTTTACTATTATTTTACTCTCTAAAAAAAAATCCATTGTTGCATTTGATTGTAAATAACACAATTAATTACAATCACGTTTATCACCTTAAAGGCAACGAGCATTTTGCTCTGAATGTAAGCCTTCTAATCTAGTCTAACTGCACTACCTGAATCCTGAATCTCTTTATGTGTGTGTGTGTGTGTGTGTGCGTGTGTGCGTGTGTGTGTGTGTGTGTGTGTGTGTGTGTGTGTGTGAGGCAGGGAGGGAGGAAGGAGGGAGAGAGAGAAAGAGTTATTTTTAAACATGGTGATTTAGCTACGTCATAGAGATCCATTAACTCCACGGATGGTGTTTCACTAAGTTAGAAACTATGTACTATGCAAATGTGTGTGTGTGTGTGTGTGTGTGTGTGTGTGTGTGTGTGTGTGTGTGTCTTTATAGCGCAAAAAAAGGTCATAGGTCAGAGCTGTTAATCAATAACCCAGCTCTTCCCTAATCACAAATCTATACCATTAGAACACTACAGTAGCTAAACCTCAGCAAAAAGCCATCAGGAATCTATAAGGTCGACGGTACTTGGACTAAAAGAATACAGCTCAACACCTAGGATGAACGTGCTGCAGGCTACAGGAGATGAGGTTTTGAATTTGTTTGTCGCTATTAACCTCCAGAGGTCGCGATGCAATTGTTGTTAAGAGCTGAATTTGAATCTGACCTCCGCTATAAGAGACACGAGCTATAAGAGACGTGGCCACTCACGGGCTCACGCTGCCGTCGATGGGGCGACACTACGAAGCGTGGAGAGCAACCGGCATGAAAGCAATCGCCGGGCCACTCAATCTCAGTGTGCAAATGATCCCTGCACTGCACTAACCCCTGATGCGGGGCTGAGTCACGGACAAGTAACCTGGGGCAACCGCGATAAGTGATTACTTCCCTTTCATTCACTATCAAGCATTAATTCAACACTTCAGTATCCCATGGTCAGGCTGCAGTGTCCTGAGAAAAGATGGTTAGATAAGATAGTAGATGCTCGCTGTGTCACTGAGCGCTTTCTCTCTGACTTGAAGGACACACGCATATGACATTCACAATCCATGATCGACAGCTTCATAATAGCCGGTATCGATTCAACTTACTCAGACGTTACATGAAGCCGACGTACGGGTTGAATCATGATCGTGTGCCTGTAGCCTTAGAGATTAGAGATTAGTTTAGAGATTACCAATGTGTAGTTTTACTGGAAATTCATCAACTGTCACATTGATTATTCATCCATCGTTCCATTAAGTCATCACCTGATTGGCCGATGATAAATCATCACCCAGTCGACTGGTTGTGATTTTCCAGTTGTCAGAGATAGATGGCCGGCTTCCTGTCTTGGTTTCTGGCCACAGAGTTGGCTGCAGACTGATTTATGAGTGGGAATATAGACAAACAGCATTCATTTGTCATCTAAAGTGTGACATGAGAGAAGCATAATTGGAATTTGTTGCTGGCTATCTGATGCACAATGCCAACTGACAGCCCTGAGATTTGTAATTCTCGTTGTTTTTGGACGCAGAGGAAAACAAAACAACAGCAACATTCATATTTGGACTTGTTCGTCCTGGAAATTGTTTGATATTAGATTGCATCTCCTCACTAACCATCAAATCTTGAACATGTTAGGGAAAACTATCTGAAACGTACAACTTTGTATATCGTAATCCCTCTCAATGGAGGTTTTGTGAGAGAAGGAACTATTTAGAACACTGTCCCTGAAATGCATTAAAATTACAGACCAAAGCTTATTAAAATTTCAAACTTGCACTCTATGCAGAGCATAATTTAATCTGCAGCTTGAATGCTTTTTGCTGCATGCATCAGCAAGGAAATACAAAATACCAACAATTATGCACAATCAATAGGTTTTTTGGCATCGCTGCATTTTTCATTCATTGTGCTTGGTTTGTAAGCATGAGTTTAAACAAGGATTATGTGCTTGTCAATGACATAAGCAACATCCTACACTGTCGATGTGAGAATTCTTGTCCTAGTATCATCTGATGCCAACAAGGAACTTCATGCTCTGAGGACAACTGTAATGTGGATTTAGCACTTTTCACAGATTTCTACAAAAGATAGATAGATATGGGATAAAGTTACTAATGCTATTGGAAAAGGCTTGTCTGGGCTCCAAACTGACTGTTATGGACTGCTTTGCCTGTGGTCAGACACAATCTTATTGTCCGGTGAGGTCATTGACTCAAATCTGATTTGAGCAAGAGACAGACAATGCTGTGGCTTACAAAGAATGTGAACAGGGAGGGAAGCTTCAAATTGGGCCTGGAGTCTCCTGGAGAATAATTAATGTGACATTTTCCTGACATTTACTCAGAGGTATAGTGGAGCAGCCTGAAGACGGTAAGGAGGGAAAAAAAGCAGAGATAAGAGCCAGGAAGGGAAAAGAGAGCGGAAAGGAAGAGGGGGCAGAGAGAACATAGACGACAACACAGGCATTTCCACGAACACCTTGACAAATGCTGGAGCTTCTTCTTCCTCGGCTTGTTTGGTACATTCATTAAGAGTCAGTTACTAAGCAGAAGAGTGATTACACACACACACACACACACACACACACACACACACACACAGACACACAGACCTATTCTAATGTTTGGTGACTGCTCCTTCAAACATAATAAAATTGTATTTTGGTTGCTTGGTAACCATTTTTTTTTCCCCTGCGCTGGTTGTTACATGCGTATGCTGCTACACATACATTCCCGTCTCTGACCCGGGAAAGCAGAGCGCAGCTGAGAAGCTCGCGGGACAGCCTGCGGTTGAAGCCGGACCACTCTACAAGCCCGCAGTTTGTTCCAGGATCCAAATACGGCTAAGACAATACATCAACCCCCGATCAAAGCTTTTAGTAGTTGGGTCTGTGGTTTCACATTGCCCTTTTACGCTAATTAGGAACTGATAAACTCTGCTTCTTGCTGTGTGGAGGTTGCTCTTTTTTTCTTGGCACACAAGAAAGCTAGGCTTGTAATAATGCCAGTCAAGGAGATTATGTGAATTTACAGTATGGCTAAACACTTTGTTGATGGGAAGCAGTGCACTCCCTGATGGCAGGGTGCTTATTGAGAGCTATACATTTAGCGGAAACCATATGGATAGTGCTATAGACGAAGGCCTAGACATTTTTGATGAAGGCAAGAGTACCCAACTTGGTTTACCACTTAGAAAACTATCAGTTTCTCCAGTGATACTTGGACAGACAGCGGGGTGTGATAATTGAGACAGCAATATATGGGAAGGACTCAGAGTGGTCATCTCCTTTCCGTAGCCTGCAGCATTTTCTTTACTCTAACGCAATAAACATTGATTTTACATCTTTATGATTTCTATGAAGAAGACGTTTCACTGACAGATTCGCAGCGCTCATCTCAGTCTGTTTGTAGGTATTGACAGTTCTTACACATCCTCACTGCAAAGCACCAGCCGGCATAAACAAATACTACTAATAATTTAATTTCCATTTCCTATAAGATGATTGCTGCTAGCCAAACAAGGCACCGTGTTCCTTTCAAACGGTTAGCGGCCATGTTGGAAGGAGACAGGGCTCTCTTTGATCCCTCCGGTCCGGCCCAGATGAGCACGATCAAAGGCAGCTCATGTCTCTGAGGGAGAGTAACACTGCTCTGGTCTCCCGGGCTGCAGTGCCAGGTGTTGCTCTCTGAAGGCCTACTGACGCCCTACTCTACATGTTAAAGGTGAGTGGTGTAGATGAAAGCTGTCCTACTGAGACATGGGTGTGCAGTAGATTGAACTCATCTTTTTCCCACCAGATTATGACTCATCTACTATGTCACAAAAACAAAACTCAGGGTCTCCCGCTCATTCACCCAGGAGGTGCATTACATTAACACATAACTGCACAGGTTGTGTGTTAGTGTTATTCTATCACATTTCTCTCTACTACCTTTTTGTCTCACTGTGTCTACTAGCCACACATTTGAAAGTGCTTCAGGATTGCTTTCCTTTCAATAAGTGACGTAATAGTGACCTAAACTTTACAGTTACTAACCTTTTTCTGAGCTTCTAAGATAATTTCATCCTCTCTCTCTCTCTCTCTCTCTCTCTCTCTCTCTCCCTCATACTGTAGATGTTGATTTACGTGTGCATGGTAATGACGTGTCAAAACCAAAATTGATTGAGCATTGAAATGCTCCCACCAATCATACTGATTTATCTGAATGGTCCAAATAATTTATGACTCGTTATTTATGTGAACTCCACAAAGAAATAACTCAATATCCCGACCATTTGCAGAATATCTCAAATTCAATTGGCTTAGCAGGAGGCAGGATGGGGTCGTCTCAAACACAGGAAGCAGCGGTGGAATTTTCAAGGAAATGACTGAGAAGTTGGAAATGTTTCAGGTTTTACACTTTACACCATGTTCAGCTCAAGGATATTCCAGTGCTAGACAATATGTTAGTGCATTTGTGTGTGTGTGTGCGTGTGTGTGTGTGTGTGTGTGTATGTGTGTGTGAGTGAAAAACACTTTAAAAAAACACTAGTCAGCTAGTTTTGTGTCCTTCTGTATGTAAGTTCTAGAAATGCAGTTACCCATGTCTCTCACGAGGAATACGTACCAGTCCAGAATCACAAAGAGGAGTTGAGTTTGAAATATTGTTCTCAATGTATTACTCTAGTATTATTATGTAAGTATTATTGTGTAAGCCTATATCATCATTACGGGGATTGTCCCCACCAAAGCTCCTAACCAATCACATGCCCTTGCAGTCCCTTACACCCAACACCCAGCGGCTATTACCTTTGCTGCAACGGACGAGCCGGGCTTTTCGAGTAGGTCCCAAAGTTTCTTCCGTTTCTCGGCACAGCAAGTGTTGTCAAATTCTTCGCCCTCTCTGTCTTTCAAATTGTCAGCCTCTCTCTTGAGTTCCTCGTTCATTTGTTCCTTTTTCTGGTGGTACCTGGCCTGGCAGCACGACTCCAGGTAGATCTCGTCGATGCCCCAGTAGTCGAGTTCTTGGCTGAACGACAAGGCGCACATCTCCTCCATCATATGCAGCTTGCCAGTGCGGTAAAAGTTCAGAATCGAGGTGAACGCCCCCGGATGTCGGTCAAAAAAGTATTCATTCTCGTCTAAGTTGTAGTCATCACACACCTCCATCAGAGAATCATGGGTGTTGCCATCTCTTAACTTTCCCAAACGCGTTCGGGGTAACCTATCCAACGTTCGCCACAGGACTTCGTGTGGCAGCCCCCCCACATTCAGCCGGACTCGGCGGAAACACGCCTTGCTGCGAATAATGTCCACTGGTTCAGGCGGGAGCGACGATGTTGACCGCGAGCCAGCTTTGTTTAATTCTGTCAAGGATTTCTCCATGATGACGGTAAGTTGGTGAAGCAGGCAAATGTCCGGGGCTATGGACTACAGCTGGTCCTGTTGTCTTTCATTGTTGTCTCTGGAGGAGTGAAAGGGAAAAGGTGGAATCATTAGTATTGAAGGCCCAGTGCTCAGGGCCTCATACTGATTAGAGGATCCAAAATGATCCTTTAGAGGGCTCCAGGTGGTCCTCAAGTAAAATGAGGAAGACATAAATTGTAGAAGTTACATTACATATGTTTTTTTAATAAAATGTTATTATTCAGGAGGTTCCACTCTCCTGAAAGTTAGCTCCCACCTACAGTATCAATTCTTACAGTAAAAATCTCCTCAGATGTGGGACCTTTGGACAAAATCTCACCAAACAGGAACCTGTACATTACAAACTATGGGAACCCCTGCAACAGGTGAAGGCTTAGATCTGGAGCTGCTCTCAGTCAGGGGCATCAATGCCCTAAACCATATGGCATGGCAAAGTCCCTGCATTAAATATCATTTACCACCAAAACATTGGGACCTGCTTATATTGACTACATTTCTGGAAACATGGGGAACTATTCCTGCTCAATGTGGTAAATTATTACACATAGATTTACAAACTGTCTATCTTAGGGGGAACACTGATCCTGAACAATCCCAATGTGTGTGTTTTTTTGTGTGTAGCTATACCAGACAAGGACTCACTCAGGCTGAGGCTAGTGCTATACCTTGCCATACCCATTCGACGCCCATGCAGTATTGTGGGTGGAGAAACGGGACAGTGAGAGTCGTGCCAAGTGAGCGCTGTCCACTCAAATGGTGCTGAAACGCCGGACCGCGCTGTTCATTCCCCGAATCATGGCGAGCACCCTTGGGAGGCAGACTGAGACTCTGAGAACACCCTTCCCTACCAAGGAGGGGCAGCACGGTTTCTTTTAAATCCACAACTGTGGATGTGGTAGCCTACATGTTTTACATGGCGCCTATTTTGGTTTGTGCATGCCACCAACACCCTAGGCCTGCAGATGTGACTTGATCGTTGTCTTGCAAAGTTTGCAATACTTCACAAACACAATTAAGCTTCAAATCAGCACACGCAAACAAACCTGAGGCATTTACGCTGAATTTAAAAGGTGTTATTTGCCGCTCATTGGACCTAATACGCTGTGCGGAATTGCAACGTTGTCAGCAACAAAGAGAAGTGTTAAATTGGACGAGGCTTCTTGAGCTCCCACCCTCCTGTTTTAGTGAAGTCAATATCTTCGTCAATAGCCCAATCAACCATCACTGCAAAACGAAAAGCAATCTGACACCTTTTCGTGCATGTGTAAACTCTGCCTATATGCTGTAATGGGAAGCTAAACATTACAATGGAACTAATAAGCCAAATATAATGATTTAATGTTTAATCATCTGAAATCACAATGTTGTGAATCCAAATCCCTCAGTGTTTAGCAGGTCTCGGTCTTATTTAAAGGCTTCCCTGTCCTCCGGTACGGTCCTTTGATGCAGAGTAGTCCTACCTATGCAACAGCTCATCTATTACAATTGATAAGATACAGCTTACTGAAAAATCAGGAATGGCAATGTGATAGCAATACCTTTACGAGTTGTTGTCATCTTGCACTGAATCAAACCAACACGTACCGCTGTTTGAACTATCAATCCGGTGTCAGAGATGGAGATGAAGCACTGGAAAACGGAAGCACCGTTATTGGTTTATTATTGCCGGGGTCTAACCCAATCCATGTCACCCTCCTCTGCCTCCGACATGGCAGAACGATCCTCAACACGATCTATCGTCTATCTGCTGGTTGTCTCTGCATATCGCCCCGGCTGGTTTCGCCCGGTGAAGATCAACAAGTCTGCTGAGAGCCCATACGGTCAGACTACCTGTGTTCCCGGCCAGCTGCGTGAAGGGGCGACGCGTCTCTGTCTGAAGGTGGATCCATGGCAGCTCGCGCCCGGTTCCACATCTGATTAACCCTTTCAACACCGGCCCTTAACACTTGGCTGTAACACCATCTGTGTTTCCGCTTCTGGTACCAATGAAGACGTATAAGCAATGATGCAGTGGTAAATAAAAGGGTGGGTAAACTACAACCTCCAGTCATAGTCATCATGAGGGAAATAACCACCGATACAAGCAAAAGTATATTTTCACAAAAGCATCAAGACCCTTTCTATGTGTAATTTACAGGTTTATCATGCTTACCATGATGTATAATACGAATTTAAGCCATAAAGATGGATGCCAGTCTTATATTTGAGTATAAACGCTGTTCATCAAAGAATTAGGTGGACAAACTGAGTTTAGGTGGATTTACCCTCCACTACATCCCTACCTAGAGGTATAGCAACCACAATATAGGTCAGAGCAGTCCCTCCAATTCCCTAATGAAAAACAATACTGCTCTGACTAATCATTTCAATCATTTTGTTATTGTTTCTATTACCTCAGCATCTTGTCAACCTTCAAAGTATGTTAACCTTACAATATTACATCTAATGAGACTGTTCATCCAGCTGTAGCAAGGTTCTGTTCATATAAAGTCAATTTTATGTGGGGGGAGTATTGAGTCAAATGAGGCATATGATTTGTAGGCTAGCATAAATGAAAATTGCATCACATTTGTTTTGTTTATCTTTTTTAATTAAAAAAGTTACATCAAACACAACAAAATGAAATATTAGGAACACATAGAAGCATTGAGTAAATGTGATAATATAGAATAAATAGCGCTATATATAATGTACATGTTGTAATGTAGAAGTTTACATCAGTTTTTAAGCTGAACCACACATCTCAGTGCCGCGTCTTCTTCAGTCTGTACCGAACCTGCAGGTCTCCGTCGGGCTGGAGCATCCCAAAACCGTAGCGACTGGGATTGACTGGAGGAAGCTTGGCCTTGGGATCACACATCTCCAGATCAAGACAGGTCAGGACCATGAACACAAACCTAGAGTCACAGAGGGTGAAGCAGTTGAGAATGGATCACAAAACACCCATCAGCATACTAAGCACATTGAGTGGCTGGCCTGGTATGAATCATCCAGTTAAGAATGAGACGCCTAAGAATACCTGAATTCCCAAGGTAGCCTTCTTGTAGGCACTCTACAGAATCACTAACTTGCTTCCCCCTTTTCTGTGAATTGTGGATTGCATGGCTTGACCTTTAACCTTTGTAAGTGGATATGGTAAAGTCTGGCAAAGACATGCTCTTTGAAATGACTGCCCTCCATTACCCCCAGCCACGTCCATACAGTACAGTACAGAGTAAAAGCAATTACTACATTACAACTACTTTCAAATAATCATGCAGGACATGAAAGCTGAACTGAACGATAATGGGGGGGAATGTCGTGTGCAGATGGATTCTGCTGGCCTGAGATTGCAGGAAATGTTTTTTTTTTATTATCATGGATACATTTCTCATTGGGGAATTCAAGTGATTTTCATACTCACTGTTTAATTCCACTAACAGCAAACTCTTTCCCAACGCAGGTGTTTCTCCCTGCACCCCATGGCATACTGTAGTACTTCAGTCCTTTCCCATGCTTGTAGAACTGATTCTTCTCTGTCATATTGGCATTTAGGAAGCGGTCATACTTGAAATCCTGTTAAGAAGAGACACAAAATAATATAAAGATATGAATGTCATAAATAGGGTCTTGATGCATGTCTCATTCTATATCTTCTATAATACATATTATGAGCAATATAATTGGGACCTCTAACCCTTTTTCTAACCTTTATCCGAAAGTGATTTCAGTGACTGGGTGGTAAATTATACCCACCCAGTCTTTACTGCCAATTAAATAAGAAAATAGTTTAATGGTAGAGGCTCCACATCCCACAGAATGTTAAGTTATTTTTTGTGTTGTACATACATTGATCCTGGTCTGTATTAGTACGTTATAGGTGTGTGCATGAAGTACCTGTGGTTCCTCGTGTATCTGTGGGTCCATTTGAGGGCTGAGGAAGGGGAACAGACATACCCTGTCCCCTTGCCTGAGGTGGTATTCCTGGCCATCGGCCATGTGCAGGATCTTGTCCTGCACCACGTCTCGGGTGATGAATACGGCAGCGGTGAGCCGTAGGGTCTCACTCAGAACACTATCTGCAAAATGGAAGGGACAACACAGTGGATGATGTCAGAGCGGTGTCAGTGTAACTTAAATCAGCAGTGCCCTCGGGCAAAATTTGGAGAAGTACAAACATTTTCACAGATATGAAAATATGAAAAAGGCACAATCAATGTTTTTCTAATTGAAAGTGTGTTTTTTTTTCAGTACACTGCATTCATCTTGTTATTCCCAACAGGTCAATTGAGCAACTGGTTTTTTTCCATCTCATTGCATGGACTAAGCCTTGAGGTGGAAGTGAATAATTGAAAAGACTGCTACCGGCTCCTCCTTACCTAACACAGGTGTGTTGTGTTTTTCCAGCTTGTTGAGGGGGAAATGCTGTAGGGAGCCATCCTGTGGAGCAAGGCCTGTGATCTCTGCCTTTACAGCCTTCATGGCCTCAGGGTGAGAGAGCAGGAAGCCAAGGAGCCAGAAGGCAGCAGGTCCAGCATTACCCTTAATGGAAAAACATCCAATTTACCACACACCTTCATCAGTATCATCCACCTGCATTGCACTTGTGTATGTGCAAAATAGTTACTCTGTACTAAGGCTACTGTAACATGAAATTTTGCACAAAAGTCAATGTACGCTTTGAATAAACAGAGGCTTTCCGTATATGAGGATGTATATTTTGATATTTCTAATGTTTCTAATCTATTGTTAAGAACTAATGTTTCCTTCTCAATACTCTGTAGTGATGTCTGAATAATGGCTGACGTGAGGAGAACAGACTGCTGTCAGCCTGTCAGGGAGAGACACCTGAGCCTGTCAGACAATAATTGCGGTGGGTTATCTCTGTGCAGCTCAGGTCAACTCTCCACTGACAGCCGAATGAGCGAAAGTGAGCAAAGGTGCATCAAGTTGCCTCCCTGCCCTGCCAGACCAACAGATCACCAGTTCTAATAAGCCTCAGATGCTGATATGAGGCTTCTACTTATGCTGGTTAAGGTAACTGGGAAAAGTGAGGAACCCCACTAAAGTACTCATGTGGCAGTAAGTGACTTGGTGAATCTGTAAAGTAATATTCTTGATATGACAGGCTGGTATTATTATTTTTTTGAGAATACATGTGTGAGAATGAGGCTGTCCAGACAGTATCATCATCAATATTCTAATACGGCTAAAAGAGAATAGCAGATAAATCAAATTAAATCAATATGTGTTGTAATCAGTAACCCTGATTGTTTGGAAAGAAATCTCGGCATTGGATCCATTGTAACCACTGTTGTCTGTAAACCATCTTCACTATGGCACTTCCTCTCACCGGTCTCACATCTAATCCCTCTATTCTCTCCAGTGGTGCTCCAGTTTCTGGCCCAGACGGAGACTGTGTGTTCCAGCATCCCAGCAGACACGATTAAGCATAACACAAAACTGTTGGAGGACTAGTCGTTTGTTCCAAACCGGAGCAGAAGAGGCAGAGACAACCCAGAGTGAGGGACACAAACTTGGCCAAGGTCTCTGCCTGCTTACTCTGAGTTACCTCCAGTGTCACAGAGCGAGTGAGAGTGGCAGGATAACAGACGGCTAAAGCTATTAAAACTAAAATGTAGCTTGTCTGAACAGCAGACATGAAACAAACAGCATGCTATCTCCCCCACCTGGCAGCACAGGGCAATGTCAGTATTACTCTGGACTTGTCTGGACTGGTTAGGCCAAGGAATTACTAATCCTCAAATCAACCACTGACTTGACTGGATTTAGCTATGTTGAAACTGCAACTGCTCCAGTGGAGCTGCTGTTTAACTATGAGTGTGAATCAGGGTGTCGCTGAAAAACAGGAAGCGTGCTCAGTCGACTTTTAAAAAAAACATCACCTAATTAAAGATGATACTGGTTATTTCCGGCCCTCGTCCGGCTCCTCTGTATTGAGTTACACCAGTCAACATTCCAACTCGTTGCATTCAGATGTAGCAACTTCAAACCAGACCAGGTGTCATGGAAACTGAATCACAATATCAAGAGTGGCCACATTCCATTCTCTAATAGTAATCTTTAATTTGTGACATAGAGTCGGAAGATGAGGCAGATACCGCTGACTAAGAAACCTATGAAACCAAAGACTCCTCTGGCCCTCTTTTTCACATCGTTAACAGGTTGAGAAGAGTTCAAGCATCCGATTTGGGTGTGGAAGGAAATATTTGTTTTCTGTGACTTTCATCTACAAGTATGACTGTGTGTGTGTGTGTGTGTGTGTGGGTGGAGGCATGGCATAGTGAAAGAGAGAGAGAGAAATATTTGACTCTCACCTGGGTGGCCCATAGCTGGAACAGACAGGCTCGTTTCTGCATCTCTGCGTCTACTCCCCCCTCCTGCAGAAAGAGCTGGTACCTCTGCTGCCAGGAGCTGGAATCAGACCCTCTTCTCAGCCAGGCTGGGGACAGCAGCTCCCACAATCGCTCCCGGGACGAGCTGGCTGTTCTCCTTTCCTCTGTCAGAGATTCAGCATAAATACATACATACATACATACATACATACATATGGTACTATAGATCCAAACCGAGAAATGTAACGAAGAGTAAAATAGTAAGAGAGGGAGACAGGCTTACCTCGCCGGAGTGTGTTGCGTGCAAGTTTTGTGAGAACGTCATCAAACTTGCGAAACTCTTGGTAGACAGTGGTAACATTATCGCTTCTCTCAAACAGCGTGAGATACCCAGCCCTAAGCAAGACAACAAAGACCTGTTGGTTATGCTGACCACTGTATGTGTGTGTATACCCTGTGCTCTGCTCAGACACTTACGCTAGCGATTTGCAGTACATTACTGGATCACGCCGTCTTACCTGAAGAGCAGGCTGTAACAGAGACTGAAGAGTCCCTCCTGTCTCCACTCTGCAGGGTTGCAGCCTTTCTGGTCATCTACGAGCAGGGTCTGGAGGTGGGTCTTCATGGAACTGCAGACTTTGGATAGACTAGGACCTTGGAAATGCCTGATGGGAATGACATGTAGAGATGGAGATTTACTACACCCACTAAAAACAGTTTTTTTTGTGTTGTTCTAATTTAGCGGGACAGTGTTTACATGATGCGTTCACAACTCACTGTTCCATCCATGCCCTCTCTGCTCTATTGTTGGTGTTGGGCAGCTGCAGGCTAAAGATGTTTTTCTTGAGCAGGTTTCTATGGCGGGTGAAATCCAAGGACACTGTGTCATACAGCACTGAATCATAGGAGTTTGGGTCCAACAGCACCGTGACATAATTACCAGCAACACGGACCTGAGGAGACATCATTTCAGTCATTCAAGTACTCGTATCTTACATTAACTCTAATAATTACTTTTTACTGTATATTGTCTCACTCTGAAATCATTTGTTTTCTCTTTTCATTAGAAGCAATGAGGAATGAGTTGAGAGATGTTCTGAGTTTACAATAGGCCTACTTGTTCTATTTTTTTGTTCTGGATAACTGTGGTGCTAATTGAGGATATAGTCAGGATAAATGCATTATGGAGGATGTCTTTTCAATGATGTCCTTTTAAAAAGAATATACTGGATATTTGTTGTGAGAACTTACTGTGAAGATATCTCCATGTTTGTCTTTCATCCGCGTTAAAAACTTTGCAGGATCTTTGCCAAACTCCAAGGCATGCCCCAGCCATGGAAGGAAGCCTTTATCCAGTGGTGGATCATTTTTCTGTCTGTAAAGGACAAGCAGAATATTGAAACAAAGCGACTCAATGGAAGGACTTCATTCACATTCAGCCATCCATGAATCTCAACCAACAGGTTTTGAGGTGAAGTCATGACCGAAAGCTTTCAAGTCTGTGGCTGTAAAACCATGCAATAACTGGTAGTACCAGAAGGACACCGCAGAATTTCACTTTTGTACATGTGATATTCTCAGCCTTAGTTCAGCATTCAGTCTAGCCCCATGCACACATGTGATTAAGATTAAGACAATTTAAGACAAACCTTCATGGTTTTATGAAATTAATAAACATCCCTGTAGCATTAAAATATATCTTTACCTTTAAATGACCACACATTCTAACTTGATATCAATATGTTGCATTTAAGTAATTGAACCAAAATACAGTGGGATCCAAAAGTCCTCTACCAAGAATACATTTTACAGTTTTACAAATAATGTAATTAATAATTACAAATATTTTTCAGACTTTTTCAAGGTTAAAGCACTAGCAGTAGTGACAATAACAAACAGAGGACCATATTAAGTTGGTATTAGGTATTGGGTATGGTATTAGCTGGAATTAGCTATGAGTAAACATTTGCATTAGTTTTTGATAAATGATGAAAACAAGCAGTTCTTTGCAGTAGACTTTGGACTGCACTGTATATATTTGTTTTTGTCAAGCAGCTGTAGTTCCTTTCAGGTCTTGAGGCTTAAACAACCCAGTAAATTAACTTTTGTTGATTATTTAAGATTATTTAAGAAACAATACTTAACATGTGTAAGAGTTTTTACCTTGAGCGAGAAGAGTAAAGGAGAACTAGTACAAAAAGTCCGTTAAGCAGTAAGAATATTGTCCATATCATGTTCTCGTTAAAGTCTGACTGGTGCTCTCCCCTTGCCACGGCCTATTTATTCCATAGTGACCGACGAGTCACACATTGTGGAGCTTGGCTCTTCACTGTAAAGAGGTGTGGAGAGGCGTGGCTGGTGACAAGTGTTACGCGGTATCACTCAGCACACAGACAGTAAAAACACGAAACTACCACTTCCTGGGTAAGACGCACATACTTGAATCATTCAAATGAAAAACTGTGAAATGTACATAGGTACACCATTTAGGCTTTATTTTGCATCAGTTAAGTATCAGACAAACACACTGTCTTTGTTATGGTGTGTTTACTTACATGACACCAACCAGAACATTCCACAGCAGTTACGTCACCGAGGTAAAGGGTTTGTTATGGGTTCATGTGGTGGCATGCTTTATTAAAAAAAACTGCCGCAAAGTTTGTTGGTGGAAAAATCTTCCACGAAAATGTCCCGGGAATGACACCTTGTTTGCGCAGTCCATAACTGCTATTTGTTCCTATGAATAGCTACGGTATGAACGAATGACACAATGAAACTACTAATGACGTTTTATGAGACAGAATGATGACTCAGATAAGTTGAGCCTCCTTCCCCCTCATGATACTATTCATCTCACCAATGCGGGTAATAAATCTTATCTTTGGAACTTGGACAAGGTTGAAAACAACAATACAGTTCATACAATAAACAAATGCAGCTGCTAACACAGTGATGCTCTATTTAGGCATGGCGATTACAATAAATACTAAACTGGTGAGAGAAATTGGCATTGAAACATAGGATCATTAAAGATAAAAATCTTCCTGTACTTACACGGTGTGTTATTTTGAAGACTACACTAGAATATTGGTGTAAGGTGGTTGACTGACTACTCGTCGCTTTGTGTGCACGTTCTACCACCAGAGGGTAGCCATGCACTAGCCTAGCCTTTCAACAGTTGGGAGAAAATGTGCAACCATTTTAACTTCACTACATACAATAAAGTCACTGAGCTGCAACTCTGTGGTTTGTTACAAAAAAATGTCATCATAAAAGCTCAATGACAGGAGAAAATAAATTAATCATCTTCAAAGCAGACGATCTTCAGATTGACAAGTCATGCAGCGCTAATGCAAGTGGTGAATACATGTAACTGAAGTGAGTCGACCCAAGTCCTCTGCCCGAGTCACTGAGGCATGTTATTGGACTTCACTAAAATGGCCCTGTGGTGATTTAGGCATGGGGACTTGAACTGTATACACATTTTTTAAAAAGCCACAGAGTTGCTGCTACTGAAGGGTTGCAATACCAAACCCTTGGATACCTATGATATCAAAGTAATACAGGTATCAAGGTATAAATGTCTCACTTCAGAGCTATATTTTCCCCAAAACAAACAAAATACAAGCAATGTACAATAACAAATAGCGGGTAATGCTAATGAAAGGTGTAATTATAAATGCCATTGCTCATGGAAGATAACGTCCTTTTTCAAGTTGAAAAACTGAAAGCTTAAAAAATACATTCAAAACTAGTTTAGTTGTCAAACACTGTCAAGACATGTCCATTGATTTCACTATTTAAAAAGTCTTTAGGACACTTAAATAAGCATAAACAAATTCAGCAGTGTGGTAAAGTGTTACCACAGAGGACACTTTACTACACAGTTCTAGATGAGGATGAGGATGGTAATTACATCTTCACAATGTTTCAGCAGATGTATTGAAACTAAATATCTAACTAACTAAATATCAATATTGAAATCACCATGTCAACGGAAAGACCAAACTTTTGAGATCAAGGTCTCAGAAAATGTAGTTCACTGCATCTGCTGTGTCAGTGTGTTGTCCATAAGGGACACAAGCATGTATTGGTTTAGCTTTGTGCAGCTGATGAGTTCTCACAGGGTCATCACAGCATTCTGTGGTGAACTTGTTTCATGTGGCTACTGACGATATAGTGACTCTCTGGTTTTAAAGATGCATCCTAATTTCTAAATGTTATAGAATCTACTGACAAGATAAAGAAATAAAACCTGGATGACTCTATCATCAAAGACATTTTGACAGGGGAAAGTGGACCACAGTCATGTAGTGGTGAACACTGACTAACTGCACTGGAGCGTTTGGAGATTGAAGAAGAGGAGAGCATTACTCATTCACATAATCCACCAACGTTATCCCAGCCAGTCTGGTGATTTGAACCTGTGACATTACACAGTCCCACTCCACTAAGCTATAACCTACTATTAATTACCTTGTCTTCATTATCATAATGGTAATCCTTACCCAGTGGCCACATTCATCACTATTAGCATTTAAATGTTCAGCAGAAGGTCATTCCTTATAAAGGCAGGCTGAAGCCGCCCGTTTTTACCACCAATGGTCCATGACAGGGGTCAAAGATCAGCTCATTGAAGTGCCCGAGACTTTTACCCTAATTTCTCCATCAGTTCCTTTCTTATACCACAAGAGATTTTTTTTAGAATAAATGTACCATGTTTCTGCTTTTATTTTATTCTGCTTTTATTCTGAAATATAAATTCATCTATGGTTTGAGTTAAAATATGACACAGTGAACATTGTTTTGACAGTTCTGCATCACTGTAAACACTGACAGACTCTTGTAGTCACACAGAGGGGGATTGTATTATCCTCCTGAGATAACTTAATTTGTCTTGGCCATGTGATGCCTTCAAGAAAGGTCTATGATTGTACAGTGTCAAAGTTTCCATAGCCTTGGAAGCGTTTTCACATTTTGTTAAAACCCAGTCCAAGTTTTTATTGGGCCTACTCCGTATGGCCGAGTGAATGCTTGGACTGGTGAGGAACATTTGCTCCAGGACTAGGGGTTTAGGTGGAGACTGCATGATGACAGAAACAGCGGGGTAGTTCTCCTGCCTGTCGTTCCACAGGATCTCACACAATTTGAACAATAGTTGGAAATACTTTTTAACATCTCAGGCTGACAGTAGCCCAAAGTGAAAGTGAAGATCTTCTGAGAATTGGATACAAAGGCAGACTAGCATCTGTAGATCAAAATGGCTCCTCCACCCAGATGCCCGTGAGACAGGGCCAAAAAGAGTTTGCTCAGTAAATACTCTACTTGCGGCATTCCTTTGCCAAGGGGAACTTCCTGCAGCAGGCTTACATACGTCTGAGACTGAAACCCATTTTGAAAAATTCGAAGATCCCACTCAGTCACTTCCAACCTGGGAGATGTCACAGCAGAGTTATTCGACAATATTTGTCAGCAAACTGTACAAAAGTGAGTCGTGCTGAGAGGGGAAAAGCAGGGCAGAGTGGAATAAACAGAGCCAATTGTAATGTAGGATCTTGTGCATCAATGGAAACAATATATTGGATGCTGTCAACTTTTGTCACATTTCAAATTATGATGAAACAAACTGGTACTTTGGTTCAACCTACCCCTACTCTGCAGTAGACTGGGCGAGTGCTGGGGGAGTCACCAGTGAGTAGAGATGCCCTTTTAAAAATAACTATAATAACGGCATGGATTTTTCATTTGACATATATTACTATAAATTCAATAGGATTCAAATCTGAAAACAAATCCAGTTCAGATTGCAGGGGATGACAGCATTGACTCTTGACAGTCTCATGAATAGTATGATGTATTTCATGGAGAGGATGTGCTGTGAATTCGTGACATTTGGAGCCATGGGACACAAAGAATGCACTGGGAATTTATTGGTTCAATGTGCCCCGTGCTGAAAGCTGCTCCCAAATAAATAATATTAACACCTATACGTGTGACGTTATGAGCTCAGGGGTTGAAGACATTTCTATTTTAATAGCACCAATTTGATATTTTCCAGGCTATATGGGATGGTCCCGCTTACCCCCCCCCCCCAGGCTTAACCCACCCAACACTCCCCTTCTGTGGTCAGCTTGTTTTCAGTCTTATATTAACTGCTCTGGACACTGATCACTTTCTGGAGCATAGCTGATCACCGACAGGCTGTAGATCCAGTTGAACAAGACTGGCTGTCATTGGCAACCGCTAAGCATATCAATACACTATGACAAATCTTAATCATCCATGAGAGGAAACGTGGTGGAGAAGGGAGGGGGTTGGGGGAGGAGTCAAGATTGACTTCTACATCCATTCAGCCTTTTTCTGCAGCAGCCTTGAACTTGCAGAGACAAAAAAAAAAAAAACAGGCAGACTGGATCGTCTTGTGGAGGAAGAGCGCAGTTCAGGTCCATCCCCCGGGCTGAGGCTTCCATCGCTGCACTGTTTAGATCTTATTCCGGGGTGTATGAAATGTATATGCAACGTGGTTTTTGCTCTCCGGTTCATTGAGGGCTGTTGATGAAGAGGAGTGGCCAAAGACGGGATTTTTATGAAGCACTTCTAGTTCGACGTCGCCTCGAACGCAGTGCAACAACCGCGTAGAGCGTCAATGTGCGTTTAATCCCCGAAGTTGTCACGCATGCGATGATTCACGTCTGATTGTTGTTCAACTATCTGAAGAAGGCTGCATACGGGCTGACGTTGCGTTGCGCCGAGACCTTGATTTCTGCTCTAGGACTGCACGGCCGATTCTCCCCCCCCCCAAAAAAACATGTCATCTCACACGAAAATCAAGAAGGACAAAGAGATTATTGCCGAATATGAGACGCAAGTTAAAGGTTGGTATTTTACAGGCCTGATCATATTGCTATTTGACGTGTCTAGCCACTATTGCGTAACTTTGCCAGAAGCTTGAGATGGCTGTCATTGCGTTTTGCAATGCTGCGGGTGGGACAGACTTTCTCTGCAGCCTGGATGACAACGATTTTGAATATATTCTTCACAATTCCTCATAATTGCTTTCTAATGAAGCCACGCCATTTTAAATGTCACGGGAAGCATTTTAGGATCAGGTTTATTCGACATTAGGCGAATGATACCATCACTAAGATGTTATAAGTTGTTTTTATCGGCCCCTCTCTGGATCCCACTAAAGATTAATCTGTGATTAGAGGGCTAGAAGTATAGCGAGCCTAGGCCCGTGCGTGTGCCCATCTGAGTTATTGGGGCCCATAGATCATAGGAAAGTGCAGCTGGTATTTCTGTATTTCTGTTGCCTATTGCACATCGACCAAGGGACCTGACAGTTCACCTTGGACAGTCTTGCCAGTAGACTGGAGGTCATGCACCTCAGGTAACCATACATGTATTTGAAGACACCTGGATACATTTCAAAAGCTATTTTTGAGAAGAAAGCGTTACATTTTAAATCCATTTGCGGTTTAATGCTCAGTATAAATTGAAAAGAAAACATGCCTGAGTGTAGTGAGAAGTGAGTTAATTTTCCTGACACGGAACAGAGAAAGTGTAATTGCTGGAGGAAGACAGAATGCCTGAGAAGGTCACACAGCAAACAGTTCAGAAAGCCCATACATAATGTATGGTGTCAGTATGAATTATGAACCATGAAAGGATTTTACTGTCTGCTGCTAAATATGTGACCAGATGAACCACCCAGTGAGAAGAGAGCCAGGGATGACACTGCAATGGAAGTGGAATTGTGGAATGTAGCCGCTGGTGCCTCCTTTTCTTTAGACTCATCTCCACCTTACTTCAGTCAGTGTTGCCCCAACATGTGTCTCCCCTTCTTATGCATGAGGTCTGGTTTCACAGAGAGAGAGTAAAAGTACCAGTTTAAACTACAGTAACTCAATTCTACTTTCACACATAGACATTAAGATAGTCCTAGTCTACACCTAGTCAATGCAGTTCTTAAAAGAAAGATTAGAAATGTGTAAGAGTAAATTAAGTCCTAGACTTGGCAAAAATTTCCAGAGGCTTTAAAGTTAAAATGTCCCATAATACATAATCTTGGACAGTTTTGGACATTGGACATATTTGTAAACAAGCTGCCTCCCAAAACTAGAAACCAACCGACACCCCCAGAACACGTGGTGCTGTCCCACTGAGTTGGAGACTGACCTTGTGGATTATAGTCTTGGGGCCGGTTACATGGACTTGGATTAAGCTTCATCACATTCTAAAATGGACCAACTCAAATCATCTTTACTAGGCATGGGTTGCAATGGTCCTTGATTTAGCCTGGTCTGGATTTAACTGATCTAATTTCGTAGCGAATTAAGAAATTATCACCACTTAACCACCGGTGGCCAAATCATATAAAACTGGTCTACGGTTATTAGAAGGCAAATAACAATCAAGAAAAATGTATCTTTTGCAAAGACAGTTCAACAATTTAGAAATTCTCAACTTCCAAAATATTGTGCTTATCTTTTCTGTTACTGGTTCCCCTGAAACAACAAAACATAGAGGATTTGTCTGTGTGGCCCTTGATCATATCCAACTAATTCAAATGCATATCCATGAAAGCTTCTGTAGACTAGGGTTTCAAAATCCGTGATGTCACTACGGGCACTGGGAGCAGCCGATACTGGTGGTTGGCTGTGGAGTGTGGATGAACTCTTGTGCCAAGAAGTCAAAGTCTTCCACTGAAGTGAAATACCGGTTTAAAATTCTTCACGTAGACATCGTCGCTGTTGTCCTACATTCAGACAGAGCGGGAATGAACAAAGGTTATGCATTGGAACGAAGAGTGCGGCTAGCGTTCTGCAGACAGAGGTGTGGATTACTTTCTGTCTGTCTGTCTGTCTGTCTGTCTCTCTGTCTGTCTCTCTGTCTTTGTGTGTTTATACCAGCCTTTTGGCAGTGAGAGAACCATCACAGCTAAGGCTCTCGTCTCAGTTTCAGGAAAAGCTTTTAAGCTGACATCTTAAGCTCATTTGCAAGCTGGGCTTAGATCAGTTGGGAGCTATAAGGGCTGACTCTGACACTGGTCTCCAATAATGCTGAGCTGCTGACTACACAACAGTTCAATCAGGAACAAACCCAATACACTTTCTGCTGTATTTTTCAACATTACACATTTCAGCAAACACTAGGGTCTCAGTCACATAGCCTACTAAAGAATGTTTTAACTAACTACTGATTTATTTTGGTAATTGATTAATCTGGTGACATTTAAAAAAAAATAAAATGTAACACTTAGTTCCGTTAGTCATAACAAAAAGAAGAAGTAATAAAGCAACTCAAAATTTTAAGATGTATTGATTTGTCATATCTTTGAGGAGCAGGTGGAAGATGCTGGCTGTCCAGACTGAGGAGAAAGTCACATAGTAAAAAGTAACAGAAATTGAAGAATGAATTGTATTGAATCATTTCATGCAATCTGTCAACGAGGGAAGCATGTTGGATAGCTTGACATTTCAAGCAGTCCTGCTGCCAAGCTCTTCCTTTGTGCACTGCATCAGTAACTGTTAATAAGACGTATCTTTCATACATACTCATGAAAAATTTAAAAAATGCAACATGTCTGATAAAGATCCATGTCAGTGACTTTGCAGAATCGATTTTGTCTCTTATCCCGACTAATCTCTGCAGCCCTACCGATGACAGGAGGCGTCCTGGTGGGCTTGGTACACGCTGTGTGTTGCCTGAGTCGTTGATAACAAGTAACACGACTTTGTGTGATAGCATTAGTCATCATAGAGTAAGTTGTTTTACTTGTCTTGTTAGTTTTTGTTTGTGATCAAAAGCTTACTTGTGTTAAGCTAGTTGTATTTGTATTTTACAGGTTTCATTTTTGTAAATCGTAGTTGTGCCGATATTTTGCATTCTATAGGATGTGAGTTGAGTCACGGGCCATTCGTTCTGAGCATTAACCCCATTCCTAATGAACTGGAAACTGAAGCAGAGCTGCACGAGGGATGCCCTTAATCATGCGTCATACTTCTAGCTGTAAGCAACATTATCTTTAATGTCATTAGAGCTGTTGGGAGATGAGCCATTTGAGTCGTATGATTACGCCCCAATTGCTGTCATATGGTAGAATGCAAATCATTTATTTGACGTTTTGCTGTAGCTACGATAACACTGGGCAATCCTGAAGTTGGGTTGAGGAAATCGGGAACATTAGATGTCCCATTTTTCTAATAGAAAAGCTCGTGATATTGGGATGTTTGAACATAAACACTTTATTGCCGAAACAGAAGACCGGCATTGCAGGGATTGCAGTGCTGTTGTTTGTACCGCTTAAGGCAATGGTTCTCAATCCTGCTCCTTGAGTACCACAGACCTGCTGGCTTTCTATCCTCCCAGGTAGTGTAATTGTAATTGCATTCATCTTGCATCCAGGATGTAAATCAGTCCCTGGTTAGACGGCTACAGTAAAAACCAGCAGGGCTGCAGCACGCCGTGACCAGGATTGAGAACCATTATTATTTATTATCCTACTGTATCAAAGAAGGACATTACTGAAGCTTCTCCTTCACTGAGGGTGAAGAAGAAGCAGATATGCATTCCATGAGGATCACCAGACACACCCCTCCGTGTGTATTCATCATGATGAAAGAATGCTTTGACTGATACTGTCTTGAAATGTCAGGGTTGCATTGCAACAGTGATACAATACGTTTGTTGCCCTTGTCTCAACAGCATATTGTATTAAACATTGTGCTCATACATGCATACATCAACATTTAGGTGTAATTTAGATAGAAAGATAAAACTCTCCATGGGATTATAAGTGATTATAACTGCCCCTTACACTACCAGTCAAACGTTTTAGAACACCCCCATTTTTCATTTAAGCAATTCAAGTCCAGTGAATAACCTGAAATGGTACAAAGGTAAGCGGTAAACTGCTAGGGGTTAAAAGGTGTCAGTGAGTACAGCTTCCTCCACCATCAAAAAGCACTTGAAACTGGGGGAAACTTTGACAGGAAGAGGTCTGGCAGAGCCAAAGCCACAACGGAATCAGAAGACAAGTTTATGAGAGTCGACAGCTTGGGTGATAGGTGGCTCACAGGACAACAGCTTCGAGCACATCTTAGCACTGGTCGAAGTAAGCAAGTCTCAGTTTCAAGTGTGAAGAGAAGACTTTGAGCTGCAGGTTTGACAGGTTGAGGGGGGTTGAGTAAGAAACCCATTGCTAAGATGGCAAAATAAGAAAAGGAGGCTTGCTTGGGCCATGAATCACCGCCAGTGGACTACTGAAGACTGGAAGAAGGTCTTATGGACCGATGAATCAAAATTGAAAAAATGGGGGTGTTCTGAAACTTTTGACCAGTAGTGTATATCTGTGATTTTCTTGTCCTGTGGTGATAGTATAGTGATATCTGCCTTGTTAGAAGTATTTGCTTCCAGAGAGGGTGAGCAAGAAATGTGAATTCAAGCAAATCGTCTGTAAAGGCATACCATAGTCATTACTGCGCTCAGAAGACAAGTGTTTGCAGGACACAGCTTTTATTTGTGCCAAATTATGTCAACGTGTCAGTCTGGGTTAGATCACATGTGACTAGCCACGCATCGCTAACTGCAGACTCAACCCTGCAGAGTGCCACTGGCCATTGCAGTAGCTGGGCTAAGCTAGCTGAGTCTGACTGTGATATTTGACATTCTGTGCTGCAGCAGTGCAGGAGCTTAACTGTCAAACCTGCAAGGCAACGGTGACTAATAGTTTCTTCCTATTTTATGACATTATCTGTCAGTGAGCCAGGCATGTTGTGTTTGAACTCGGAGGTTGGGCATCGTTCATCTTACTGAAGCTAGAGGGTCGGGGTGAGGAGGTCAAGATCTCGTAACAGCTGAGCTCAGGCAGGTGCATGGCTGTAACAAGACATCCTTTATCTGAACATTGCTCTTGTCTAAGACATAAACCTTTCAGACAGTAATCGCACACCACAAAAGGTTTGGGTGATCCAAATGACCTTTCACTTGAGAAACTGCCTCCCTGTTTGAGTTTCTCATTATTTGTACTAAAACTTAGCTGTGGCTTCCTTTTTACTTTTCGTGTTTACATGTTGAAATGCTTTGACATGTCTATATTTACAACATGATCTGAGTTATACCATTGTGCAACAATATTCCATTGCTCAACCACAACCAGATAGATGAGAAGAGAAACTCTTCTTTCAGTTCACTCTGCTTCAGTTTTACCCTGAGGTTTCTGGAAGCAATTCATTTTTGCTCAAAATGCTTGTTAAAGTCAGCAGGGCATACCGGGGTTTCAGCCATTCGGGGCTAGGAGAAAAATAAACATTAGTAATGGATAAAGTCTCATTAGTGAAATTTCCACATGCCATGGGGTGTGGAACATTTTATTAATTTTGGCAAAACACTGCACCAAGCAGAGAACATGGTATTGCATGTGCATATGCATTTGCTGTACTTCATTCAATGGAAATGAACTATTAACTACTACTACTATTGTTGTATTATCATTAAAAAGACTAAAGCCAGTTTTTGAGGCTTTCTACTTGGTTTTGCAGTTGAACTCCTTGCCAGCTTCCTCATAATTATGCATTACTCTGCAAAGGCTTGAATCATTCATTGAATGTAGTGCAGTATTTGCCAGTCCCTTAGTAACCATTTGAATTCTAAAAATAACATGTTCATACGAGAGAAAATGCAAATATGAGTCTATTTGGTATCTGACTGATAATGTTATGTGATTAAATCCATTTCGATTCCTGATGTAGATAGATGTTCTGCTTGTGTGTCCTTTACACTGCCACCTAAATTATGAATAGCTTGATGAAATAATATTATATTTGCATAAAGCAATCGTGTCGTTCAGTGGTCTATTTTTGCACAAGGGTGCATCCGAGTGTAATTTCTTTCCACTTCCAGCTTGATTGCTGCTCCTTTCATCAGCACAGGCTATTAATCGAGAAGTGAGAAGCAGAGAAAGTTGCCGTTTGTCTTGGCCATTACGCTAAACAGACAGACTGTTGGGACTGTCAGAACATGGAACTGGCCTGCTCCCATGGAGATGCCTCCAGAGGCGTGTATCTAGGCAACTGGGCAACTATGGAGACCAGGAGGGGTACATTACCAAGCAGCAAGGGGCAGCACGTGTAAAGTCTTTCTCTCTCTTTCTCTTTCACTTTCTCCTTCTCTCTTTCTCTCTTTCTTACACACACACACACACACACACACACACACACACACACACACACACACACACACACACAGACGTATACGCATGAGTGGACGATGAGGGAGGCATTTTTGAAGTCCTTTATTCTTGATACAGAAACACCATTCAGACGTGAATAAAAGGACTTTTCTTCTACTGGGCCATCTTTTCCATTGATACATTTTTACAGACTTCCTCTCAGCCCATACGATTCATGCGTGGCTGGAACAGTCTGTGATAATGGAGTCTTTAAGGGTCTCAACACTGCTCAAACACTCCTTGTTGTCTTTATAGAGAGAAGCTTTGTTAGGTGGTGTAGGTGTGTGTGTGTGTGTGTGTGTGTGTGTGTGTGTGGTTCAGTAAGAGATGTGAACTCAGCCTACCAGTAGAGTTTAATATATCATAGTCACCCCCCCCCCCCCCCCCAACTTCAGTTGTGCTATCCCAAATAGATGATATTATATTGAGTTTCTCATTTACTGTGTATCTGCAGCTACACATACAGCAGCTAGTTAGCCACGGGGTTTATGTGTTGCTGTATATATGGTTGACGTTAAATCTAATCTTTTCCTGTCAGTGGTAATGTGAGGCCTTTTTAAAGTGATATTATTGCTTTAATAGACTTCACCTATAGCCACAAATATGCTCAGGAACAGCCAACTATGATTACAGGCTGTCCTGGGAATCTGTGGTCATTTATTTGCTTTCATTCTGAAAAAAAACCCCAACATACTGGTAACACATATGAGCTATAGTAATGTGGCGCTGACATTTTCTGGAAAAAATTGCCTGGATGCCAGTGGACATTGACTGTTCAAGCCATACGACAACCAACATGTGCTAAAAAGTAGAAATATTTTGCTGTTCAGACTTGCTTCATGCATTTAAGGTATTTCATTTTAGGAATTATTATATCAGCCTATATGCAAACACCATATTGACCATAATTTCAAAATTCAGACAAAAACAGCTTTTCTTTCCTTCTCTGACTGCGACTAGGAGCAGCGGGTTTCCAAACCTCATAAGCAGAACCACAGCAATCTTGTAATCCAAAGAATGCCTGCTATTTTTTTTAAGACAAACTTCTCCGAAGGCTCGCTCAGCACAATGCATTTGCAGAAGCTGACCTATTTTATATTTTCCGTCCTGTCTGCTGTAATCATCAGACATGCATCTCACATGCACATGTGCGCTACCCCAGCATTCACACACAGAACCCCCCCCCCCCCATTATATACACACACACACACACACACATCCAGACAGTAGACAAATGCACTTTGACATTTAGTTTCATCCAATTATGATGACTTTGTTCTTTCATTAGTGCTCATGCCAGAATATATTCTCACATCCACTGTATTTGTGTTTACTGTGTTTACTCAATCCACTATTGAAGGACTGTGGCTGTACTGCTGACCTGCAGCACTGCTTTGGCAGACAGAAGTGCGAGCCCAGTGTGCAAGCCCACTCCACTAGAGGGGTCCTATTCATTCTGAGGGTGGCGTGTCTTTTTGATTGGCAGAGATCCGTAACCAGCTGGTGGAGCAGTTCCGTTGTCTGGAGCAGCAGTCAGAGTCCAGGCTGCAGCTGCTGCAGGACCTGCAGGAGTTCTTCCGCCGAAAGGCTGAGCTCCAGCTAGAGTACTCCAGAGGCCTGGAGAAGCTGGCCGAGCGCTACTCCGCCAAGATCCGCACCTCCAGAGAGCACCAGCACTTCAAGTGAGTCTCGGCCCATTGTCTGTCCACTAACCGCCGTAATGTCCATATCGAATGTGGCTGACTGATAAACAACTGTTACATATTTCATACTGATCACTGGCGCAGCGAGAGGTGGCAGGAAGAAAGAGGAACAGAGAAAAGGATTAGCCACAAAAAGGACGGGGTGATGAAAGCAAAAGAAATGACCTGAACTGAAACCAGGACAGGGCCAAGAAAGCTTGTGGCCTCAGGCTGCTGCATTTCTCCCAACTAGGTCAGACTCTTTATCCACTCCCCCTCTTTTATATGTGGCTGTCATTTCATTTCCATTCTCCCACAACTTCACGCTAGACTGCTACCCAACTACTTTCTCAATGGGCACAGTAAATAAAGCAAGGCTTCACTTGGGAACTTGAAGAAACAATGGAGCTATTTTTCTCAGTCGGTGCTTGGTTTTTACACCCTGATTGGCTGAAACTGTTTTAACCGTTTGTGTAACTGAGATGTTTATGAGCTTCATATGAGTTTATGAAGTAAATATTACCCCGCAGCATGTTGATGAATCGCTGCTTCGATGTCCTGACCAGCCCGAAGCTTGCTGTGACTTTTAGATCACGTTCTTAGATGCTGCCCATCTGGATGACATATAAACAGAAAAAAAAACATGGAAATGATTCCATTAAAATGAATGAGTACATCCATAAATGAAATACTCATCATCATATCCCTAAAAACCAACTTTTTCCCCAACTGAATACTATATTGTGCGCTCAGGATAATATTATACATGAGAGCAGTAACGGAAGAAAATGAAACTAGCCCCCATAGTATAGTTGCTAGCTGTGTCAGTCACACATAACAAGCATGTTGGTTTATTCAGCGAGCTCTTTCAGTTGCCCCGACCAATTGGACATAAAGCGTAATCATGGAGGAGAGCTCCCGTCACTGGGACGTTGACAAATGGAGCATTCCCTCAAAGCAGGGAGACCCCTCTAAAAGATTCAGATTGCATGAGTTCTTCTTCTGCACCCCACTGGCCCAGTTTCTCCCTCCTCACATGTCTGTCTTTCAAACGCTAGATTCACATTCACAGACTGCATCGGACTGCTTAAGCCTCTACCATTAATAATTCCATACAGTCTTCTATTCTTGATAGCTATGTCTTACTCTATCTTGCACTCGGTGTCCTCTGTATTACTTTGGATTTTCATTTTTAGTGTCAAACCGAAAAACGGCATAAGGAGGAGATTGTCAGCCAAATCTTTCAAAAGCCTTCAACAGAGTGGTTGCAGCATAGGAAATAATGAATATAATAGAGCGTGACCCAATGTACCTTTCAAAAGGCTATGTAACACCTCCTACATTAGTTAGTAGACACACGGTGGCTCTGAGTTTGTGTACGGAGGCCAAGACAAAAACTAGTGAGATGAGATGCTTGTGTTTTGACTCGAAGCCAAGTGGGTGTGCAGCTCTGAGGTTTTGCCAGGTTTCTCATATTAATGTTTTTGTGGATTGGCACTCTCGGCACACCGGTCAAATTCAGAAGCTTTGACAGAAGCTCTTGCCTTGAATTTCAAGAAAGTGAAAATTCTATAGGCCTAAAGAGAAACACAGCATAGATCAAATACACCTAAAAGCTGAGCCATTAGCCTTTTATTCATTAACATCATATATGGACTTTCAAATGATTAGTGCCTTCTACTTCCTGCTACTTCTGGGGCCGTGAATCTATTATCGTCAGCCTTACTGTTGCACTGACTGTCAGGCAGAAAGCCACCAACTGCCTCGTGCAGCAGAGCAGTGCGTACTCTACAGACCAATCTGTCATCCTCCACGAACTGCTCCTGCAAGTTATCAGGCCCTGTGAGAACTCTTTGTAATTGCTGTTATTAGCTGTTGTGACAGCCTTTCCCACATGATTCATAGAGGCATGGAGTTACGACCCAAACCCAGAGTCACACCTGAGCGTAAAGAAACCAAATATCTCCGAAAGCCAGGGGCCTCATTTCTAAACATGTTCAGCAATTTCCAACAATATAAAATTAGATATTTGGCATTCAAACCTGGAATTATGATTGATGATATTTTGATATTTTTGATTTTTTTTAGATATCACAGAAAGTTGAACATTTTATAGATAATAAATGTATCACAACGGAGGTATTGTTGTATAAATTGTTGTATATAATAATGTTGATTTAACACCGTCTGGATTAACAGGATGTTCATCGTTCTCACATCAAGCTGTCTAGATGTAAACACGGTGCCTTTGCTGTACAACAGTGTTGTTCATTACTCAATCCATGGCAGCTGATTGCTTTACTGATACAGTAAAAAGGGTGCATACTCAGCAGAGATGGCTATCCTATGTGAGAGCTGCATTTTGCACTTCCTCTTCTTTACGAGGAAATGCGCAGTGTTCAATTAATTTATCGCAACTTAACTCTTATTTCTCCTTTTAACAAATCGTCTGTTTGATTTAGTTTGTCCCAGCTCAGGTTATGCTAGCGGTCAAGATCTTGCCACCAAAAAAGGTGCTTTTGTGCACGTCCATACGCAAGTTATGTATGGAAAACAACATGATCCAATAATGTGTCTTTTAGAGTCTGTCTGTCTGAGCTGTAGAACCGCCCCTTTTTTTTTTTAAGATTAGATTCAAGTAGACAGAGTACAAGTACTGACACAACAAAATCTCGGAATTGCTAACCACATGTGCAGTGACCACTTGATCTCTGATATGTGAAGCCCTAAACCTGGGGCTGATTGAGCAGTCTGTAAGAGACGCCTGCTTTACAGTTTACGTTTCATCCTGCTTCCCATTTTAAGATCTGATCTACGGAGTACGCGGACATTATACTTGCCAAAGCCTGAGTACCATGTATTGTGACAAGGGGCGGAATTAGACGTGCAACAATAGATGTGTGTTGGATCCTTTCACTTCGTCGTGCAATAAGCTTGTTTTTGCCTGTTCAGGAAGGTGATTCATCTGTGATCTGCTGCTCATCGTGTCATTGTCGGGGGTTATATTGTCTGGACACTGCAGCAGTATTGGTTTGGAGGCGTTTTCAAGAAGTGATCAATTTTAACAAATGATGACTATTGAAATTGATCTTCATCTTTTGGAATCCATCTAAAGCATTCCAAACATTCTAAAGATACATTCTGAAATCTAGAAGCCTTGCTAAGAACTCTTGTAAACGCCCCTCTGAATATGTGAAAGTATCCTTCAAGTAATAGTTCCACATATCAAGAATACAAAGTACGTGTATACAATAAAAACCTTTAACTTACTTACTCAAAATCTTCACCTTTCTTTGATATTTGCCATCTGAAAGATTAACACATCCTTTCCCCTGGCTTTTTCAGAAAGGACCAGAATCTCCTATCCACGGTGAACTGCTGGTATTTGGTTTTGAACCAGACCAGGCGGGAGAGCAGAGACCACGCCACTCTCAGCGACATCTACAACAACAACGTCATTGTCCGGTTGGCACACGTGGGCGAGGATGTCATCAGACTTTTCAAAAAGGTCAGAACAGGAATTAAATGGATGCCGGCATTTAACCCTGACGTGGTTATTGATGCACACAACCGCAGAACTCATCTGCTCAAAATTTCCTTTACATTCATGTAGCGGTGGCGGCCCGCCCACAGCTGGAATCTTGCATTCACATTCATCATCTGACCTTATAGCTCAGCCCGCCCCCTAAAAGATAACAATTACAATTATGATTACAGTATAATTACCCACATATCATGGAATAAATATCCAAATAAGAGCCATTATCAAACTGCAACACCTACTGGAATCCTGAAATGGGCCCAGGAGTGAATCTGGGTCACAGAACCAAAATTACCCCAACCTCCAACATGTACTAAAAATACTACAGGAAACCTTCAGAATGACTGTATTCTATTTGATGCTTCTACAGACTGTATTTCTCTTGTCATGCAGTTTACTGTCTCTTCATGTGAACAGTGATGCTTAATCAATACTCCAATACTTAAGAGCTTTTTTACATGCAAGGCTCCATTAACTATATGTTGGTGTAGACAGTAGATTAAAGGCTCGGCTGAGTCCAACCCTTCTCTGAGGTTCTACTTGCCTAAGAACTAAGGTTTATTTTTGCCTCACTTACCTTTTTATTCACGTCTCCTATTCGTCATCATGCTTCGTTCTTATTCTCATGTTCAGTTTTCTTCCTAGTTAGTTCAGCAGCCTTTTTCTGATGCTCTTTACACATCGTCACTCTTTCCCTCTATGCTCCTGCTCACAGCTGAGGGCTGCTCACATTTCTTTTCACCGTAAATTCACATTAACTAGGACTCATGCAGAGAGCGTCCAGTGTAACATTTGCCTCTGTTAGTCTGAATCTCCACAATGCAGAATACTCTTATGTAACAATGTTGCTGTTTCTTGGACGTACCTACGTATACATGCAAACTGTCTTATCTCAGAAATGCTCGTATATGCATTGATGTATGGCACGTGTGAGGGCAGCAGGGTTCCCACAATTCAGGGACTGTAATGAACAATCTGCCTTGGGGAGCTCTGATCAGCAGCTATGATTTATGCCCTCTGGGGAGCTCAGAGCTGTCAAGATGGGAGCCGTGATGAGGATGGGATGCCTCATGGCCAGCACAAAGAGAAGCAGTAATAACCGCCTGCAGGAAAACTGTCTCCATAAACATGAAGTTAGCTCAGGTTTTGACAAGGTTTCTCAGAATAACAATCCTGCTATGCTGAAGAATACAGTGCCAACTCCAATGCAGTTTCATTGCTAATAACTTACACATGTGGGAAGGAAATTAGCCAGGCATGGAGCTGTTGAGTGAAACTTTAAATGTATTTGTAAAGTTAAAGTTTAATTCCCATCACATGTGAAATGCAAGGTTGTTTTTTTTTTGACAAGTGGTCCCCGAAAGGTGCAAAAATAGGATTGATTAGGACACTCTCCACTGGCGCCATTCCTCTATTTGGGCTATAAGCCACATCATGGGACATGTCCAATTCATCATAGGCTCTTAGTCCCTGTAACTGATCTGAAACTGTGACCCAACGCCTTGGAAAATGTTCTGCAGCTAATGCACCGTTCTATTTTTGTCTGCCTGTGCATTGTAGTAGATCATTTCTGGTGCAGAGATTTCAACGACGGCTGACATCCCTCACATACAATATACAGCAAGCACATGGACGTGTTCTCATGTGGCAATGCAATTGTACTAAACAAGCCAGTAACTGGTTAAAGATGTTTTTTAAACGTGTGCCATGCATCTCTCTGAACGTGGTATTGTTGTCAGCTATGATATTGTCACCTGTTTCTCTCCTTTTACAGAGCAAAGACATCGGGGTGCAGATGCACGAGGAGTTGGTGAAAGTCACAAATGAACTCTACACAGTGAGTTAAACAAATATCTTTTTTTTTTTTTTTAGCCTCTGTCTGCTATGCGTCTCACTCTGCCTATTGTGATTGGTGTAATCCTAGAGCCGAGCCTCTCTCAGTCCTCAAGCCCGGAGGATGATTACAGCCTGTTACCTATATAGAGGAGCTGGCCTGGCACTGTCCACAGCAGATATGCCTTATCAGCACTGCAGCCTCTAACAGGTCATTTCTTCCTGCTCCTGAGGACACGAAAGGGGAGAATTAGCATTTTTCTCCCCCCTGTGAATTTCTACAGCAGTTGAAGGAGAGAGTGTTCTTGCCCCTGGCTCTGCTCCAAGCAGACTCAGCAGTCTCTACTGCAGAGGCGCCCCGCTCAAGGCAGACGTGCGCTGCTGTAACATTTTCAGCCAGTGCTGCATGTAGTCGAGACACATCTGTTTCAGTGTTACTGTAATAGTTATCTGTCGGTCCATGACTTGATGGTACAGGGACACACAGACACTCCATGTGCACACACACACACACACACAACATTGAAACTCCCAGAAACAGTGTGTGAATGAACATACTAAACAGCATGTTCGGTGCTGGTGCTTCTTCATTGGGCTGTAGAAAATGAACTGATAGGGTTTTGTCAGCTGCTTTACGTGAACTATGGATGGACCTAATCGCTATGAACACAGCAGACTGTTCCTTCTCAAATATCATTGCTTAGTGGTTGCATGATATTATAATGCTAAATCAATATTAAGTGATTCATTTGTGAAAAATAGTTGCTGACTGAGCTGACTCACTACCTAAATTAGATGGCCTGTGTTGACTGAGTTTCTTTGGGCAAGTATGAAAACATGATCTAAAACACGACAATGCAGCGTTGTAGGACAGTCAAGGTCATGCTGGTTTTTTGAAAGATGTACTGATCTATGGAAGTCTACCTTCAGCTAATTCTGACTGCAGCACACCTATTCCAATAGCTGCGGTATAACACTTCCACTTGAATAGTGTTGCTTCAATAGGTCACCAATCAAAGATAATTCACGTAATTATAAAATGAGTCATTATTATAAAATTAGGCCAGGTTATATCTTTCAGCATAGACTTAGCCCTAGTACATTTAATATATCGCTGTACAATTAATTGTGATCACAACTTGTAATCGTAGCAAAAACGTTGGCACTGTCTCCGTCATGCTGTAGTAGCTCTACACCCTCGAGGTCACACACTCGATTCCCTTTTGAAATCTTCTCCTCTAGACCGCCAAGTGAAAAAGAGCAGGGAATGAATGCCAACAGGAAGCAGCTCAGAGCTGATACGGGTTTTTGCTGAATGTTACAGTATTACAAGGGAATGTGCACCATATGCTGTGTTTATTTGAAGTGACAGTGCAAGGATTATTAAAACGTTGTAAATTAAAAGGCACGTTTGTTGACATTTACTTGAATCAGTCTTTCTGTTGCAGTAAAAGTGCAGTAATTAGACTCACACTCATTTCAAAAGGATGTCTGGGGATGCATGAAGTACTGTAAATGTGCACTGAATTAGAAATACTCAGGGTATAAACCACAGGAGAAATATTTTCACATGTAACATTATACAGCACTTTACTGTCATTGATTTTTCCTATTTTTCGTTCATGCATTATTAACTGTGTGTCTCCATCTCCAACCCATACATGCATATGCATCATAAGCCTTCTATACAATGCATGCAGTAGTAATTGTTAAGCTAGTTAAAGCTGTATACATTGTATAAAATATGTTTTTGTAGTCCATAATATTAATGTGTTAATGTGTTGAATCTGAAATTAGGAATTCATTGTTGTTGCAAGTCTGCTGGTCTCGGTTATTGATCTGCTCTGGGCTTTTTGTGAAAATCAAATAGTTTCTTGTTTCACAGACAGCAGAAAAGGTTGTTCACTGTCTCTTTGTAACTTCCTTCCTCCCCGGGCTGATTGATCCCACTGTCCTTTGCACATCAATTATTTCAATCAGGGTTGCCAGGAAACCAGAACTTGAGAGAGTGAAGGAGGAGCGGCGGTTGTTTAGCTTTGCAGCTGATTCAGTGTTAACAGTTTAACATTCACGTAAGATTGCTTTAAAGACGCCATGAAACAGGAAACGGGAGTTCTTTCAGTGTCCAAATTCCTCCAATGAAAAGGAAATATGGGCACGAGTTATGCATGGTTGTTGTAAATCATTTCATCACCATACTTGCTGTAACTTGCTGGTATCATTGTGCCTTTTTTCAATTCACTAGCATGCTGTGGTGAGGACAAGCAAACAAACACAGCATTTTACACACCTTTTCTTAACACAGGCCGAGTAAGCGACACTTCACTAAGTGTTTACAGGAAGCGCAAAAATGTGACACCCTTGATACTGAGTTGAGTGTGATGTTTCATGTGTGTGTTCTCACAGGTGATGAAGACGTACCACATGTACCATACTGAGAGTCTCAGCGCTGAGAGCAAGCTGAAGGAGGCCGAGAAGCAGGAGGAGAAGCACATCGGCAAGGCTAACGACATTAGCACCAGCCTGCTGCGGTATGGCCACGACGACCGGCCACAGCGGCGTAGCTCTGTCAAGAAGATGGAGAAAATGAAGGAGAAGGTCTGTTTCGGTTGCTAGGACTATATGTGTGTGTACACTGTAGACATATCGACCCCAAGCCCAAATGATTGTACTGTAAAGTGTGTGAGTAGTGAGGATTTCATCACGTAATGTGTGCACAAATGACAAGCAGTGTCTCCTTTAGCTCAGAACCTTTATTTGTGGTGGTAGGGTATGGGGTAGGGCAAAGTAAACGGCTTGATTCTGTCATGGCTTAAACAATTTAACGCCTCAATGCATTCCCTTTCTATTGGGATAGTAACTGATATTGTTGTAGCTACTCCCAGTGGGATTCAGGGCTTTTCCTGGTAGGTTTAATCTGCACGTTTTGCATCTACCTCAGGTTCAAATTTACTTTGGCTTTCTTCCTCCTCTTAAGGCCTTTTGCATTGCAAGATACTTTTCAATGTTCATCTGAGGAAACAAACGTTCAGTGTACAGGAGAAAATTAATTTTCCACTCGTTGATGTATGATATATATAGACTCCTATCAGCTGGGGTAATGTCACTTCGCAGACAGGTAACATCCCAAGTTCAATATATAAAATCGGTCAACAATTACCTTTCGTTGTCGAGTCAATATCAGTGCGGTGTGTTTACAAGCAACAGCTAAGTGAGATTAATCTGTGGTGTGACAGAGAACATAACGAGCCATTTAGATCAATTTCTATACATTGACCAACTTTTTATTTTGTGTACAACAGCTGAGCCTGCATGGGGAAACACTGACAAGTACATTAGGAATTGTAGTCATGCTGCAAGACTCCCTACCCTATATTGTGCAAAGTATTACATATATTCAATGTTCAGTGATCACATTAGATTGAAAAAGCAATGCATCATTCGGGTGCATTGAGAATCCACTTAGAGATGCTGTATTGATGTGTCTCTCTCTCTGTCTCTCTCCCCAGAGACAAGCCAAGTACTCTGAAAACAAGCTGAAATGCACAAAGGCCCGGAATGACTATCTTCTGAATCTGGCAGCCACCAATGCTCTGGTGGCCAAATACTACATCCATGATGTTTCAGATATGATAGACGTAAGTTGCATACAGCCAGAGCCAAAAAAAACAAATATTGACAAAGAATCACGTTTTGGTCTGAGAACTTTCTTTTGCAGTTATAGTGGAAGGCTTTTTTTTGGTTGCAATGACTGTATGTTTTTACTTCTTGTCCCAAGGGTTGCGACTTAGGTTACCATGCCAGCCTGGCGCGCACCTTGAGAACCTACCTGTCTGCAGAGTATAGTCTGGAGACCTCTCGCCACGAGGGCCTGGACGTGCTGGAGGGAGCAGTAGATGCCATGGATATCAGAGGAGACAAGCTTAAGGTCATGGACATGCACAGCCAGATCTTCTGCCCTCCAACACGCTTTGACTATCAGCAACACATGGGGGACGAGGTGAGGCCGGTGTAGTGGGTGCCTGGAAAAAGAAGGGGGTATGAGAGTGGTTTGTGGGTGGCTGTTAGAGATCATGGCACATACGGTATTTTTCTGTTTTCTGTATGTTAAATTCTCCTTGTAAGTTCTGTCTTTCTGTCTTCGTGCCAGGTGTGCCAGGTGAGCGCCCAGCAACCCGTCCAGACTGAGCTCTTGATGCGTTACCACCAACTGCAGTCCCGTCTGGCCACGTTGAGGATAGAAAACGAAGAGGTGAGGAGTTAGGCGCCCACTGATCTTATGAGGCTCAACACAGCCAAGTATCAATCTTTCATTTTAAAACACAGCAAACTCTCAGCCAACGTGAAATAAGTAGTTAGAGCATGAAGGTTGGGAAATCTGGTACATTGGTGAGACAATCCTTCTATGCAATAGGTTGACATGCTGTACAGACAACAGCCTAAGTGTCTGAGTTGCTGTGAGGACATGGCCAAACCATCAGATGACTGCAGAATACATGGACATTAATGTATAATCGTTCAAATTATCAAATGACACCAGACAATGCAGTACGGGAAGATCACATACAGTTCTAATCATGTAAACTTCTAGCATTTCATAAAAAATGCACATATTGATCTTTTACTTTTTAGGGAATTTGAGATTTCTAACATCTAGAAAGTTAAGACACAGTTGGAATGGGAATGGACACAAAAGACCATTTCTTTGTCTGAAAAGGTTGCTCCTCTCTTTCACATATAGGCCATCTCACTGGTGTCTCATTTCTTAAAATGGTTTAATGGATGAATGTAAGCAAATACCGCTATTTGCAGCAGTTATCATTTACCAAAGGCCTGGTAATTGCCTTTTCTTGGTACGGCATCTGAGATGTTCGAAAGCCTCCTTTGGCCTTGCTATATTGAAGACTGGGAGAGGTGGCTTGTAGATGACACTTCCTTCCCAGCAATTCAAGTAGTGTCACGCAAACATGTACTGTATGTACATAACAACCAACAACCAGCCTTCGTGGACTGTCGGCATGCATTTGTATTCATCTGTAATTTGACATTGACCCGTGGGGCTGCCTCCCGTCGTTCATCCAGTCTCCTGCCACGGCAGAGGGCCTGTCGCTACACACCCAGGCTCAGTGGCATGCTGGCCTGGGGCTATCAAGGCTGCTCTGACTCACATGTTTAAAGGTCACCCGTATGTGTATGTGTCTCAGTGCCTGTCTGTTATGAATATGTAGATGCACACTCCCTCTCTGTCTGTATCACATAGTTCATCTGCACGGTCCTTCACGCTAGGAGGAAATTTACTCTGTCACTCAAAATGCTGTAGAAATGGTCTACAGTGGTATAAACCTGCTTTATGTATCGCATGTTTACACCATGCAGCTTGTTTGTGACACTGAGAAGATGTAAATAGTAATATCTTCAGTTGGTGTGAGAACAAATGTTCATGTTTTTTTTTTTTCAGCTGGTTGTCTCGTTGCTCACACGTTCATACAGATTTCATATATTGTTCATTGTAAATGTATTGTAAATCTTTATACTGCTATGATGATACAGGTGCATGTTACAATAGTCTTCTTCTGTGTGTGTCAGGTGAGGAAGACACTTGACGCCACCATGCAGACTCTCCAGGACATGCTTACGGTGGAGGACTTTGACGTGTCGGAGGCCTTCCAGCACAGCCAGTCCACAGAGTCGGTCAAATCGGCTTCGTCTGACTCCTACATGAGCAAGGCTAACATCGCTAAGAGACGAGCCAACCAGCAAGAGACCGAGGGCTTCTACTTTACTGTGAGATCTCAGAAAAATGAGAGTATAAAGGTACTGTAGCATGAAACGCTTATAACCAAGAATAACCCTGTCACACTCTTTTTTTTTTTTTTTCTCTGCAGAAATACAAAGAATACCTGAATGGCAGCAATCTCATTATCAAACTGCAGGCCAAGCATGACCTTCTGAAGCAGACCTTAGGAGAAGGTGAGACTGGAATTATTAAAAAGGTGTTTGGCCTCACTGAACTATAATAATGGGAAATAATGGGTAGTAGTACAAGTCAGTACAGGAATGACTAAAGGGCAGTATTGTATTTTAAGGCTATGTTAATCTACAGTGTGCCATCATTTGTGCATATGTGCCTTATATTTAATATTTATTATCCTAAGGAATAAGATAAAAACAGGAATAATACACATTATTTTATACATTTGTTCACACCATCATGTTGCTAGTTCAAAACCATTCAAAGCATCTGCTATTGGCTTAGGGATCAGTTGTGGTTGACAGTAAGGTGCTGGAAGCTGCTTTACACATGACATGATCCTTGAAAAACACTTGACTGATCAAAGAGTGGTAGTAGATGGTGTGAGTACAGTGAGATGTGTGCGACATGCAGTGTTATATATATATATCGTGAAATCATTCTGCTGTACAAAGCGGCCTCCCACTCCTGTTGTCCCCGAGAAACATTTTCACTTTGCGGGGAGAGTAGGCAGGCCATCCCTTTCTGGGGCTCTTGTGCGGTTTCTAGGGCGACCGCTGAATGACCGCTGCCTGGCGGTGAGTCAAAGGCAGCCATGGCGCTCGCCCCATTGAGCCTGTCTGAATAGATGCCCGTTTTTCTCATAACACCCCTTTCCTTCTCCATCTGCCAGGCGTGTATACCCCGGCCAGCACTCAACCATACCACTAACTGCTGTCATTGTCAAACTCGCGTATACTGCATTTTCTCTCTTTTTCTTTTAGGGGAGAGGGCTGAATATGGAACAACAAGGTAAGATGTCCCGTGAAAAGAGGGCGAATAAAGTAGGCAGCGGTGTGTAAAATCCTTCCTGTGTCCCTGGATGTGGCAGAAATGACATCACATTGTGTGAGAAAAGACGTTTAGGCTCAGGTTCTCCCTTTTTGCTAGACAATGGGTTGAATTTCCAATGAGAAAAGGTTCTGCTAATAGTGGTACTTCCTTTTAATCCATAAAATGTGTTAGTGCCCCGGTGCTGTTTTAGTTAGAAACACTTAATCGTGCAGAAAATGAACATATTGACAAGGAAGGGTCCTGACTAATTGCATACAAGGTTTTGTCTTTTATGTTTTTGACCTGTGGCAGAATTCATGAACTGCAGTCAGATCTTCATTAACTGTTGTGTTTGATAATTCCTTGTAGTCATTATAGCTTTGATTAGCTTCAGCAGCGGTGTCTGTGGTGTGAGAGGTATTATGTTTTAAATCATGTTTTTATGTGCAAATTGCTGCGGGGGGGGGGGAAGAATCCAACAGCATAACCTCAATATTTGTCATTGACTTTAAACAACATCAAGTATTTTGTTTTGTATGTATACCTGCTGCATCATTATTTCATAATTGCCATGTATCAACCCTACACCCCCCCCCCCCCCCCCCCCCCCCACCATCTCCCCAGGCCCCCCACTCTTCCCCCTAAACCCCAGAGAATGTGGAAGTCTAGACCTCGCTCCATTTTTAACCGTAAGCTGTTTAACGGCAATATGGAGGCCTTCATTCAGGTATTAGCCCATCTGTGGTCTTTGTCTCTTCATGAGCTCAGCTGTCTCGCTAGCAGTCCTTTGGGCGGGGGGGTGGTGTTCTCTTGCCTTTGACCACTCTTTTTACCCAAACGTCGGCTCACTCACGCACTGACTTTCTTCTTCCTTATTGCCTTGTCTGCACAGTCAGTCACGGTTTCGTTTCCCCTAAAAAAAAAAAAAATTTTAAAAAAAAGGTGAAAATCCAACAAGCTTGGACTGGAGATGGAAAGGTAGCACACCGGCGTGGGTTTGCTTTTAACATCCTTAACTCCTGTGAACCCCCCCCAGCCTCCAAGACATCTGAACACATTTGGCCCCCCCCCCGGTCATCCGGCCATGTCAGGCTATGAAAATAACCACACACGGCCCACATCCACTCTCTAAGGCCGGATCAAGCTGCACTGGAGATCAATAGCTTCAGCCTTTTTATTTAGGTTTTCCAGTCACAATCCCTCTCCTCGCACAAAACACGTCCCTTTTGTCTCACCACAAAGCACTGATGCTTGGGCTGTTCTCTCAGGCCAGGCCTCTTCTTTTCTGAAAGATCTGTCTCTGTCTCTCCCACTAACCTGTTGTGGTTGTTGCCTCTCTTCCTGTCTGTCTCCGCGGCTCACTGCTCTCTGCCCAGGGGAAGGAGGAATGTCCGTGCCAGGAGTCAGGTACTCTGTCTAATAGCGAGGGTGGCGTGGTGCAGTATGCTAACCAACATTTCTATGCCTCTGTCCCCTTTTTTGGTATTTCTGGTGTGTGGGGGAAAAAAGCTCTAGTATTAATACGCGTTAATACACGTTTCGTTCCGCTCATTTTTCTGCTCGAATGTAACATCAGTTATTAAATGTGTTCATTAAGTGAGTTTTCTCATCCCTCTGAGGTTAATACACTGTGTTGATGGCCTCGCTCTAAAGGCTTCTGTCCATACACCCTGCTGGCATGATCATTTATTATTTAGTACGCAGGTTTGGGTAATCTATTACTGTGCTTCAGCTGATTCACTTGACTCATCCTCCTCTTGACTGTCTGATAGGACTCGGGACAGCCCATACCCGTGGTTGTTGAGAGCTGCATTCGATACATCAATCTGTACGGTAGGTTTCTGCTGTGTGCACAATAATCTTCTCTCTCTCCCGCTCCCTGTGTGTGTGTGTGTGTGTGTGTGTGTGTGTGTAAGTTGACATTTTTGTCATGGATATTATGAACTCTTATTTTGTCAAGCTGATGCGTTTCTCAGTCTCAGGACCATTCATTTAACACAGTAGCACTTAAAAGCTCTGTAAATATGATATGTGACCTGATCTGACTTGGATATATTCGGTGGACAAAGTATATTTATATTGTTGCATCTGTGTGGTCATAACATAGCTATGTGTTTATGGAGGGTTAAATGTGACAATATTAAATAAATAAATCATTAAATAAATCATTAAATGAAAGAGGAAATATATTTTAATTCATTAATTATATTTTAAATAATGAATTAAAATGGGGAATATAATATATTTAATTGTTCATTACCACATTCATTTAATTCCACATTTATTTAATTATTTCCACATTTATTTATTTCCACATTTAATGATTTATCTAATTTTATCTAATTCTAATTTATTTATTTGATATTGTCACATTTAACCCTTCATATGTGTTGACAGGATTGTTGGTATATTTTATATGTACGTTTTTGTTTTTTTAATATTATTTTTATGGGATACAGTTAAGTGCAGATATCATGGCCTTGTATGAAAGATCTAAACATTGGTACACCACAAACATATAGTCAGAGTGAAAAGAGTACAAAGGAAAAAAAATATGCTAATAGTTTCCAACATCAGTTTTCTATGGAGAATATTTACAAACTACAGGAAAATAAATGGAAATCGAGCTTGTCCTCTGATCTACGTTTAACTGAAATCACCTTCCACCTCCCACGCTCCCTCTCAGACCAGGCTTGCTCTGTTGGACTGCTGGTATAATTGTGTGTGGGTGTGTGCACATGTCCACGTGATACATATTTTTCAATTTTTTCCATTTTGACACTGACTCGGCCCTGACCGCAGGTCTTCAGCAGCAAGGCATCTTCCGGGTTCCAGGATCCCAGGTGGAAGTCAACGATATTAAAAATTCATTTGAGCGAGGTTAGTCCCAGAGCGGCAGGCCATCTCCTCTTGATTGTTTTTAAATTGCGTTTCATCTGCCTCAGAAGCCACAGACCCCCCGCACAGGCCTCTGAAGTGCAAATGAAGAGCACAGTTGATCGCATGTAACCCGGCAATACACATGTAGACTATTTTAGATGCACAATACACAGGATCACATTCTTGGAGTAATCGTAATGATGCAAACATACTGCACTCTCAGTGTATACACTAAATAACTGGTGTGTACATGAATACTGGTGCATTTTTGTCGTAGTGTGGCTAAATAATGGACAAGTGTGCTGTGCTATGCCTGTAGGAGAGGACCCACTGGTGGATGATCAAAATGATCATGACATCAACTCGGTGGCGGGCGTCCTCAAGCTCTACTTCAGGGGGCTGGAGAACTCGTTATTCCCCAAAGAGCATTTCCTCGACCTCATATCCACCACCAGTGAGTAACAGGGAAACGTTATACGATCAATTGTCGCTATGATTGTTCCCTTCATTCCCTCCTTTTTTTTTTCATTCTCTGTTTCTTTCTTTCAGAGCTTGAAACCGGTGCGGACCGAGCTCATCACCTCCAACAGATAATTGTGACTCTCCAGCGGCCTGTGATCATCGTCATGAGATACCTGTTTGCGTTCCTCAATCAGTAAGTCCAATTATAGCAAATTTAGTGTAATTGTAAAAAAAATGTTTCGATTTTTCTGATCTGTATCGCCTGTGGTCTCTCCAGTCTTTCCCAGTACAGTGATGAGAACATGATGGACCCTTACAACCTGGCTATCTGCTTTGGCCCCACGCTGATGCCGATACCGGACGAGCAGGACCCCGTGTCCTGCCAGGCGCACGTGAACGAGGTCATCAAGACCGTTATCATTCACCACGAGGTCATCTTCCCGAGCCACCGCGAGTTGGACGGACCGGTGTATGAGAAGTGCATGGCTGGAGGGGAAGAGTACTGGTAAGTATGAGGCGTGTGTTGGACGTGATCGCTGATAGCTTCTGAAAGATAAAGGAGGAGGAAAAGCACATTCTCTCTCTCTCTCTCTCTCTCTCTCTCGGTTTCTGCTTCCTCCTGTCTTTCTCCATCCAGCGAAAGCCCCCACAGTGAGCCAGGTGCCCTTGACGAGGTAGACAATGGCACCGGGCCTAACACGAGTGATGAAGGTGAGTCATCCATCACAGGCGTTCCACTGTTAGGACTCAGTGCTGCAGAGTGGCTACGGGAGCAGACGGAGGAAATAACCAGATGTCACAACTTGGGACTCTGACACACTCCTTTCGTTGCAGAGTTGGAGCAGATAGAGGCCATAGCGAAGTTTGACTACGTGGGACGAACTCCCAGAGAGCTTTCCTTCAAGAAGGGAGCCTCTCTGCTGCTCTACATGCGCGCCTCTGAGGACTGGTGGGAGGGCCGTCACAACGGCGTGGACGGGCTGATCCCGCATCAGTACATTGTGGTGCAGGACATGTAAGTATGAGTCGTGTTTTTTTATAGCTTCGGTGTGAGGATTGTATGCAGACATGGATCAGCTGGGCAGCCTTATGAAACTGCGTCAGTACAGCGATCTAGTCAAGATGTCAGTGTCCTGGTTTCTACTGCAGTAGCAAACAGGGCTATACTGGGCCTGCTCATTATTTATGTTGCTCTAGTTTCCCAAAAATCAACACGTCTGTGCTACATTTTAGTATTTTGCTGAGCAAAAAGTAAAAATAGTGTTTTATTTTTTGCTCTGTAAGCATTTTGAACTGGCTGTTGGTCTGTTTCTGTTCCTACCTCGTTCACCAGCTGTGATGAAGTAACAAAACTCTGCCACATGTAACATCTGTGCCGTCCCTAGCGTCGCTATGACCAGCATGCGTTAACGTCCACGTTTTTTTTTTCTTTGCCACCATTTGCAGAGCCAGATATGTGAATGAATGAAATGAACCACTTAGCTGTAGAGCCACTTCTTAAAGAGGGAAAAAACGCTAAGGTCACTCCTCAACTATGGCCTCCTGCCTGATAACCAATCAGCATTCATCACAGGGCAGATAACACAATTAAAGCTTAATTAAGAGAGAGGGTAAACTCATCTCACACTAATAACCTATTTACTAACAGAAAGCGCTTCCTGGGACTGAGAAGTGGTTTGTTTTGCCTCTAAAAATCATGAGGCTAATCATGCAGCGACTGCGAAAGCATTAGATTGTTATGGTTTGAATCTAGTCAGAAAGATCAAACTAGCTACAGACCAGTACAGATTGTTTCTGGGAGCAAAAGTATATCAAGATCATTCGTTTCTAACATGGCTTCACTGCTGTCTGCATGCGTCAGGGATGATGCGTTCTCAGACAGCGTCCCTCAGAGGCCCGAGGGCGAGGCCAGCAGCGGACCCCACCACGATGATCGAGCCTCGTCCAGGAATGACCGTCAGTCTCCTTGCGAACACACGCCTGAGCACCGCTTCGGAGCAGCGCTGGGAAGGTGGTAGTAATACATCACTGTGAGATTCATGCCGTAGTTAGGTTCCCCCGTTTCGTTTCACTCTTGACGCTGATGAATGTTTCTCAGGGTGAGAGTGCGTTCGGATGGCGCCGGCGATTCCACGCCATAGGAACGGTGCCGACAGCCACAGCCCCACCAGAGTGGCAGACCACCCCCCTAGAGTCATGCCTCGGCCTTGCAGCCCGCACAAATTGGCGGTCGGCAGGGGCCCAGCAGACAGTCCAGAGAAACGGCGTCTCACCACGTTTGGCAGTGCCGGCAGCATCAACCACCCTGACAGAAAGGCCTTTGCTGAGAGCCACTCTCAAAGATCCTCACCCAGCAGCACTCGGCATGCGAGTCTAGGAGACCACAAAACCCTGGAGGCTGAGGCACTCGCTGAGGTGAGTCTTAGAAGAGACTTTACAATAGTCAAATACAGGGAAACTGCATTGATTCAGCCATGACTGAATAGCCGTACCTTGAAATACGTAGTCTTTAAATGGACCGATTTTCTGACAGTGCAGCCATTTTGAGGATTATGCCACAGAGGTAAACTTTCATCCTTTTGTACGTCATTTTTGAAGCCAGGAAGGAGAAAGTCTCTTTGTGTTTTGCTTTATTACTTCTTAGTCCATCTTCAAGGACAGCCTTTGGTCATGCTTTCAAGAAGTAGTTGATGATTCCTTTCAAAGTTTGGTATGAGGATTACGATCAAGGTTCAAGGTTCAAGGTTTTTTATTGTCATGTACACAACGTTCACAGAAGCAAAAGTGTGCAATGAAATTCTTGTGTCTCTTCGACACCTAACGCTAATGCTAAGACAAACAGACGTAATTTTAAAAAACACAAGAAATATAATAAGAAAAAGTACAATGTTAGAAAAAGTACAATGTTATAGAAAAAGTACCATGTTCATAAAATACAATACTAGAAGTACAGAGTTACAAAGTACAAAAGTTATAAGTACCAGTTATACTATAAAAATAATAATCAAGTATAAGTATATGTAAAATATAAAAATAATAATCAAGTATAAGTATATAAGTTATAAAGTGAGTGAGTATAAAATAAAGTGACCTTGAGGTAAAGTGGCCTGTTGTGCATGGGCGGGGGGGGCGAGTAGTGGGGGGGGGGGGGGGGCGAGTAGTGGAGGGGGGACGGGGGGGGGGGGGGGCTCAGGTGTGTGAGTTCAAGAGCCTGATGGCTGTAGCAGGAGCGAGAGACCGTGCGACCGTCACCTATGGCGCACAGGTAAGACCTCCTGTTGAATACAATGTTTCCTCCTGCTCGTGTTTTGTCAGGACATAGAGAAGACCATGAACACGGCTCTCCACGAGTTGCGCGAGCTGGAGCGCCAGAACGTGGCCAAGCACGCCCCGGACGTGGTGCTGGACACGCTGCTGGAGCCCCTCAAGCACTCCGGGGGAGCCCAGGAGCCCCCCGGCAGCCCCCTCCACACCATGGTGATCAGGGACCCGGACGCGGCCCAGCGACGCAGCAGCAGCAGCTCCTCCTCCGAGACCATGACCACGTTCAAACCGGCGCTGTCGGCGCGGGGTCGACCGTGCGCGCCTCTGAGGCCGCCGCCCATCAGACCCGCCCGGCCCGCGCCCGCGCTGGGCCAGGGGCCGGGGCCCCACCGCTCGAGCAGCTCCGGTTCCTCTGGCCTGGGCAGCCCGGGCATCACCCCGACTGATAGGGTCTTCCCCAAAGCCCCCTCGCCGTCGCCGTCCACCTCCTCCTCGTCCTCAGACAAGCAAGGTAACGTCTAGTCGTCACGGCCTCAAGAGCTCGAAGAACACTGTGGATACCGAGTGATTGTGATTACCGTCACGCCCGCCGCCCCGCCGCCCCTCTTCGTGCCAGAAAACAAACATCTGTAATGAATATTTACCACTAATCTTGTATTCCCAGTAGCTGTTTTTTGACACCTGTCGTCCGCCCTCATATTGACTTGACAGTTTGGCCCTCAGTGACATTGGCTCACAGAGAGATAGGACTAAAATCTATGATAATCATTTCAGAGAAGACTCACGACTCGACTGCAGGTTGTAACCATGCTGGATTTTAAAAAGGGATGCACTGGAAAACACGTATGTTCACTGAAATCCACTAATGAAACATCTCATTGAACTGTTATTGCGTTACAAAGCTGCTGTGAGCTTGGACTTTGTGCCTGCTTCCTTGGCACATTTATGAGGGAACACTTCGTACGGTCATCTCTCCATATCAAAAGATTAGCTGTGTTACCTCAAGGAACAGGTAGACACGTTCTCTTACAATTAAAGTGACTAATGCACTTATAAACACTGCAGGGAATTGCCCTGCATTGGTAGGTTCTGTGTTTGCATTTTGATCAAGTTGTACTAAATCCAGATATAGCACATCGGAGTATCATTGAAGCTTACATAATGACTAGATTGCACACGATCGGCTACGGCTGTGTGGGTGTTTTTAGATGGGATTGTTTACTCTTGGTGGTGTTTGTTGTCCGTCTTATAAGGATTATCAATATATCTTTAAAGTGTAATAGGTACATATGAATTGAAAATATACATACTGTTAAAGGATACTTGTATAAATAACATTGTATGATAGGGACAGGATATATTATCTCTAGTGTGTAGATTTTGTAACTCTTATCCTTGCACAAACATTAACAAAAGCAGAATAAATGAATGAAACCTTACAGGAATCCTCTCAATGTGTTCATCTATTGTAATGCACAACAACAACAACAACAACAACAACAACAACTCTAAATATAAGGTGCAGAGTGGAGCGTCCCTGTCTATCCAAGCAGAGGATGAACATGACTACCCACTGTTTATGACAATGCACCACACTGACTGGACCTGCATGCCAACATCAGGACTATGCTAAGAATAGTGACACTGAAATGTTGTTGTTGTTGTTGTAGCTGTACTGTATTTGTCACAGTGACACGCTGTGGTGAAAAGCTGCATGAACACACAGCACCCAGCTGACCTCGCAACAAGAGCACAGGCCGCTGATGTGTTAACGTAGAATGGTGTTGTAGTGCCATCTAGTGGCCAAGACGGGCCCTCTGCTCATCCTGTTTTATAGGCTACACAGGTATGTTTCCCCTGCCTACCACCCAATGCATGCTGGGATAGGCTCCAGGACCCCCCCCCCCGATCCTGAATAGAAATACGTGAGAGGAACAAGATCACTCAACTGGTATTTGGTATTTACCTCTCACTCTAAGGAGTTCAGTGAACCTAAACCACGCCCTAACACAATAACAGAGCCATCAAAATCCCTTCACTGTGGAAGGAGACAAGCACTGACTGCTTAGTAGACCCGCCTGTGCTCTTTCTGATGTCTGGACCGACTGGTCTTGATTAAACTGCCTGCTCACACCTTACATTGACATTTGCAGAAAACTGATTCAGAGCTGCTTGTGTGTTTTTTCCTTACATCATGAACCAATGCATGGACATCACCTTAGCCACTGTTCCTGCCCTAGTGCAAATATCCATATAATATATGTTTACTTTTTACACAAAGACCTGGGGAACTGTTACTTCAAGACCTAAGTATGTGTCGGTGACCTGAATGTGTCCAATACTGATACAAATCGTCAAATTTCTGATGACGAATTAACATTATTGGATTGAATCATTCCAGACGTGTTCATGTGGAGGTCGATGCCCTGAGAGAACTGCTGTTTATCTACCAGTAAAACACATATAATGAATAGAGCTTAGACAATAGTAGCAGAAATAAAGCTGAAACAAATGTTCCTTTATCCTTTTCCCAAAACAAAAACATTATTTGTTTTCCTGATCAATGCAATTCTATTTGACTCTTGTCTTTTTCATTACACTGAATAGCACTCAGAGTCAGGTTTAATTCATTTAGGTGTGTTTATTGAGATGAAAGTGAGAATATAATCAGATTACCTTGCCAGGGGCTAAACCACCCAAAGACTAATACCCGGCATTCTGGCTGCGGCTTCCTAGTTCAAAAGACCTTTCTATGATTAGTGGGGCCGCCACAGCAAAGGCAATGCTGGGGATTGTGGTACCAATCCTCTCTGTATTTCCAAACAATGCATGATTCAGATTCCAGGGTATTAGGCTATGTGTTGTAATACTCGTATGAATGAATAAGGAATATGGGTTTATTATTTATTGTGGCCCATCTTGATGTGATGCAGTACTTGTCCTGTAAAGCACTTTAGACTACAAACATCCTGATGGTGTGTAAGACGGGATGGAGAGATTTGCCAAGATAATGGCTTCCTTATACTGCTATTTCAGTGTGTTGCAATAAATCTGCAACCTTTTGGGCCTCTTGATTTACATTGTAGCTGTTGCCATGGGTACAGAAGCTAGCTCAAATGAGGACATTGCCACAAGTACCTAAAGTGCGAGAGGAGAGGTGAGAAGGAGGACAGGGTATTATGGGCTGCCTGGAATGATAATGGCCGATAAGAGGGGCTCATAGCAGTTTCTCCGTGGGTTACCTCACAAAGTTTTCCATTAGCCTTATGGAAACGCATTGTGACCAGTCTGTAGATTTGAAGCCATTTGAATGTGTATGTTTTGTTTTTATTGTGCCTGCAGTCAATGCTGCTTAACCTTCTGAACTGACAAACAGGCTAAGCCTCTCATCTCTGCACGCTCTAATGAACAGATGCACCAAAGACTTAAAGACTTACACTAATTCAATTAAATATCCAAGATTTTTTAAGGATGCAACGTTTCTTAGGTGGCTAAACATGTTAATTATTATTATTATTATTATGAATTATTTTTGTTGTTGTCTTGGTTATGTTTCATTCGTTGACAGTTAGAAAATAGAGACACATACATCATTTGTGCAGGGTTGCAAGGGTCAGCATCACGGTGGGGTCGGTGCTCAGAACGCAGCGTTCACAATCAATACTGGTGTTGTAGGATCTGTTGGAGAAGCTCTATGAGCAGGAACATAGCATTTTCTCTGTCAAGGTACCACATTCCTTTGACAGAACTCCCAAATGAATGATGGTGGCGTGTTCCTTTAAGTAAGCATAGCACAAGTAAATCATGCTGAAGTAAATCATGAATCATCAATTACAAAGGCCCGATACAACCACGTAACAACATGTCCTGGGTGGCATCTTTCTTTCTAGATGGTAAGTAATGAAATCTATGATCTAATGATACATAGCCGATGTAATGTGTAAAGTTGGCTTTGCAGAAACATACATACATCCTACACATCTATTTACAGTTTGATAAAAGCCTGTGTGTGTGTGTGTGTGTTTGTTTTAGAGGTTGTTTGTCTCCACGGCATGTCGTTTTTCTGTCAGTGCCTCTTGATCTATTGGCCTGTATTCCCTCAAGTCAATAAGTGTCTGATTTAATACTCATTGTGTGTATCTTCCATGCAATTAATTGAAAAGCGGCTTATCAAAGTTGCTCAGGCAGCGAAGACTTAGTTATACATACCTGACGTACAGGCTCACATTACGATCAGGTTTTTGGTCTTAGTAGTCGGGGCGTGAAATGCTCAGAACCATGAGACTGGAGCTTATACAAGTTCCCCCTCAGTGATCAGAGGGAAGTGGGGTCATCAACCTTGTAATATTGGATGTATGATATCATGTGCTCTGATTTACTCAGGGATTAGAACCACTGGGACTGTTCGTGTGCAGTTCCTATCGGGAAACAGGTTAAATGAATCGTTCAATCATATTTGAAAGCTCACATAGATTTATTATTTAAACATGGTGTGATTGTTTTGTGGAAACACATGGTTGAACGGCTTAACACGTATAGGTGATGCGCCAGAGGCAATATGTTTCCTATGGTGGGTCTTGTGTCCTGCATGTCATGTTAATTACCATGTGTTTAAAGCAACGCGTTCGTGTTACCTCATTACTTTGACTGCCAAACAGGAAATCAATGCCATCAGTGCTGGTTTGCAAATAGTTGTTTGTTGCACTGCTCATTAACAGATAATGAGTTTTGCCATGAGATTTTTTTTTTTGATGTATTACTATCATTCATGCAGTCATACCAAAATGACAAAATGATAATGTAAACACGTTAGCTGTATCTCGATGCTGTCCCATCCCGTTCACTATCCTGTGCTATTGTCAGCTCATGTAATGTGGATTTAATGCATCTATACCAATGGAGCCAATCCATGCCAGTTGATCCAGGCTGAATTCCTCCTTACGTTCATGGTTCCCTCACTGGTGCAAATACCCCAGACCCACCTCAGTGTCATAAATGTGATTAACTCCGTGTTTCTTTTTGATCAGTGCAAGCGTGCAAATGTGTACAAAGTTCAACGTGATGGATAAAATGAATGTCCTGCTTCACAAAGTTGAGAGTAATTGAATTGATCATGCTTATCTCCAATCCAAGGCAATATTTGGATGTTATCTGTCACATGTTAACTTGTTAGTATGTATTGCTATGGAACAAACATAGGTTATGGAAGTTGTATTCCAAATAAGTGTATTCCACATTAGTGTCGTTGCTCTGTCCAATTTTGGATTCTTTTCTAAATGCATCTTGTTGTTGTATAGGCTCATGCCAATCCTATTCTCAAATTGTCCTATTCCCTGTTGTGCCCTCCTCTTGGCAAATCTCTCCATCCCATTTTACACACCATCAGGGTGGGAGTATGTCCTCAGAGCTCATAGCTTCAAGTGGGAATAATTTTAGATCCACCATGTAATGGGACCCAGATTCATTCAGGCATGAACCGGTGCATAAGCATGAGGTAAGGAGGAAAAGACATGAGTTTCTAGTCTACCATTGCACCCAAATATTTTGCAACAATTATGGCCTATTTCACAGCGTTTAAGACCGCCCCTCGTCTTGTTTATCTCCAAAATGCTTGGTTAGTCAGATTGGGCAGGGTTTGTCTAAATTGAGTGAATGGGTTCAGTAGGTTGCTGAACAGTCATACAGTATTATGTTCCTTCATAACTTGTGGTGGGTTGTGAAATTCACGAGACTCCTCAGTATGAGAGAACTTGACAACCTGTGACCCTCGAGGAAGCTTTGCCTTCATATTACTTGTTGTACTTGACGACTAATAGCTCCATTTTTCTCCTCGTCATGAATTCTAACCTATACCATATATAAATCACACCACGCTCCCTTGTCTAGACCATGGGATTTTATACTGCAGAGATGGTCGCGAGGGTGTTATTCTGAGTTTCCCTCCTGGCTAGGACCAGCTGCCCACATTTGTCTCACTATCTTGTCTTTGTGCTTTGTGTCTTTGTGTCCACTTCAGCACTAGCATGTCTGGATATGTTCCCTTTCATCGCTAACCTCCTCAACTGGCTGACTGGACAGCCTCAAAACAAAGCTGGCACTGAAAGTCTTTGTCTGTTGTCTATCTTTTTGTTTCACTTTTTATTTAACCGGTCAGTTAAGATTTTGTTTACAATGACAGCTTGGCAAAAGTCAGGAGAAAGAAAGGAAAGGAGAAAGAAGAAACGAGGGGGGCTTAAAATATATAATTAGATTCACAGACAAACAACGTGGAAGGACATTTTAGCAAGATGGAGACAAGATGGAAAGTGAATCAAGATCCAACAGACAAAGACAAACACAATGATAAACCATAATGACGAAGATCAAGCAGAAGAGCAAACAAAGGGACACATGAACATTTTCAGAGGTGGGTAGCAGCAGCAAGTGAAAGAGTGGGCGAGCCATAAAAGGAAAGCGTTAAAATATAAGGGTGCACATCTGCCAAAACCTAGACAGGTACTCCTCTTTAGACCTCCTCCCCTTTGAGAGGAGGCTTATGTTATCTTTAAACTGTCAGTGAAGTATGAACTCAATCTTTGTCATACTTAAAACCTTCTTGTGATAAAATTAATTTGCCTTTACAAATAGTTTTGGCTTGAATGTCTAAAGTATAAATCTACCATTACCCCAAATGGTAATGGTAGATTTATATTTTGTCCTGAATGTCTAAAATATAAATCCACCATTAACATTTGGGTAGACCGATGTGGCTGCGACTGTACAGTATATAATCATCGATACCTCGTTGAGGCATATGTACTTTTCTTGCTAGATATTACATTTACAGTTTCAACTACATACATTTAGAACTCAGATTTAGCCATCAGCTACTGTCAGCCCTGTCAATCATCTTCAGACCGATAAAATAAACATATGGGATGATGCAGCCGCTACACTGGGGTTCTGGTTTACCCACAACACCACACTCTCCACGTGTCCGCCCAACTCTGCTCACTCACCTAAGATAAGCGGTTGGGGCTTTAACAGTTAGGATACGTTTTGTGAAAGCCAACGAGAACATACTGTTCAGACTAATTAGAGGAAAAGAAACACTCCATCTTCTGAACATTCAAACTGCCACTTGCAGTAACAACCGACGGCTCTGGGGACAGAAGCGCCTCGCTGCGTACTTGTCAAAGGTGGATGGCAGAGGGCAGCGTAAGGTCAGGAGGATTGGAGTCGTGTTTCTGTATTCATCTAATCGAATCTAAAGAAGGGGAACATTACGACGAGGGCCGTGAGCTCAGAGGAGCTGAGACGAGAGGAACTGTACCTCCTTTCTCCGACGCTATTACTACACTGCAGGCGGACGAGGAAGAGCGTGCGATAAGATCTTTGCAGAACAAGAACCCGAAAAATGTGGTGGAGCTGCTATAGTGTGTGTGTGTTTGTGTGTTTGTGTTTGTGTTTGTGTGTGTGTGTCAAGTCAAGTTTATTTATACAGCCCTTTATCACAAACAAGCCTCAAAGGACTCTACAGGCCTAACCAATGTCAATCAGGTTTATGACACAGTCGGGCTCAATTACCAATCAAATGATGACAATTATGATGTTTACAGAATATGATCAGAACAAAAGCGTGTGAAAACAGAGTAATAGGCAGAAGAGGACTGAGGGAGGAGGGCGTAGCAAGCCTCCATAAGCCTAACCTGGCTGGCACCACCAGTCTGAGGCCTCTATGAAGACAAGGAAGAAAAACCTTACATGGGGAAAAATGGAAGAAACACTGGGCGGGGCAATTCGAAGAGGCATCCCCTACCAGGAGAGCTGGGCGTGCGTTAGATGACAAAATATAGTGCAGGACCATGTAGATCTGTGTATATAGTTCAGTCGAATAGTTCTGTATCTGTGTGTGCAAATTGTGTCAATAACAAATAAGAAGTTCAGTGTTATGGAAGACCCCTATCATGCAACTTCCTGGCTCCTATTGCCCCTGCACCGCAAAAGAGGAGCAAACAACCAGGTTTCTGTTTCTAATCAGTGAGACATGGTGGGTCGACCCCCCCTCCCACCTGCTCCCTGGGCTAGCTAGATACTACATGGAGCGACTGGAAGGTGCTGAGGTAACTGTCAGCGGACAGAGGGGCCCGATGATCTAAATCTCCCAGAAGAGGGGAATTTTGGCCCAGGAGGAAACCGTCAGCTATGACCGATGACCAGAGGCCGAATTCAAAGTGTGCAAAATATTTCTAGAAGATAACTGTGATTCATTTCTCATCCAGTGGGTCTCAGGGTCCATCACTAGCGGAACTAAATAAATATCCCAGCATGGTATTGGGCAAATATGTGAGTGAGAAAAAGGCAGGGAGTCTGTGTCCCGGGGGAGGGGAAGATATACTTAGTTTTCAAGTTGGCTGTTAAGCTTAAACCCTTAAATATTGTTTTTACGATATTGAGCACCTACATACCAATTTCTCTGATCGTGAGATCCAAAGGTTTGGACACCACATCATGTTAGAATATGTAGCATAAATCTTGTGGAGGGCACAGACGGTGATTTTACAGTAATGTAACAAAATGGTTCATGGATGCTCCAAAGCGTGAGGTAAAGGTCAAGTGTCCTTTAATGGCGTTAATGTGATACTTCCTTCCCGATCGGTGCAGGGACACACTGTAAACGCAGTAAAGTCAGGAGTGGGTCAGGAGTGGGAGGACTCACCACGCCTGGTGTCTGCATGTCCTGTAATTTAACATGCGTGCATTTATCTTTGCTGTTTTGAAATTAGGATTATCTCACTGCATGGGAACTTCCTCACCTCTGGTGTATTGGAGTCCCCAACCCCCATCTGTTGAGTATATAACTGGCATTTCTTATGTCCTACAAGTAACGTCCCGTGGGTCCATTATGAAAATAGCCACGAGCAAGTACACACAGATTTGATATGGGTAGAGTTTCACAAGTCTCATGAGTGGCGCCTTGTCACCACATTGCAGTGCTGAGAGCGTCCCCACTACTGATTTCACGGATATCATCTTTCTCCGTGTTTCATATGAGATACAGATGTAAGATCTCTTTCCCACATCCATGTGTTTTGTGAAACAGCGGGGAATGCTTGTTTGTTTGCCCTCTGCTCTTCCTGCGAACGAGAAGTGGGCAGGCACAGTGGACAGTGGCATCAGGCTGCAGGCGTCCGGTCCCATTGGTAAGAGAAGCACGGAGGGATGAAGGACGTGGGTTTTTTTACACACACTGCCCACGTTACTGCATTCCAGACCGTACCCTTGCCTACAGCGACTCAAGGACTTTCTGAATCAAAACACATGCTTATGTTGGTTAAAAGGCTTGATCAACCCTTTCTATTTTTTCAGTCTTGTCTGTTTATTATTTCACAGCATGCCCTCAGCTGATTTGTATGCATTGTCTTCCCCATCACATTCAATTCCAGTTTAAAACTGAATGACCAATCCTTTTAAAACAACTTCATGCATAGTGTAAGAAACTGGAATGTAGTGTACAGGCCGTTTCATGTTCACGTTAGATGACTCTTGAAAGTGCAAGGTTACATATACATGAGTGTAGATAACTAGATAGATAGATAGATAGATAGATAGATAGATAGATAGATAGATAGATAGATAGATAGATATGGAGGTGATTGCTGTGTGTTTTATATCTTCCTTTGTGTATTAACTGTTTTGCCTCTAGAAAAGTCCCATGGTCTGGGATAAAGCACTCTTTGACCTCTGACCTGCCAATGTTTGCTCCAAAGCACCCAACTGGTTCCATATCATCCTTGAAGCATAAATAACTAGATCCAACCCCCTTTCCTGTGTCTATGTTTCCAAGACTGGATTAAAGCTATTCAAGCACTCAAGTTAACTTCTTGTTGATTGTGCGTACAGTAATCGACTTGAAGCCCAGCAGGAGACTTAGAGGGTTTTTCCACTGTGGCCATTGGAGCCACAATGTCAGACTCTATTCCACTGGCAAAGGGGAATTGTAGAGCAATAGAACCACCGTCAGTTCAGTAATGTAGAGGAACTGAAGCATCAAATAACACTTGAATAACCACATGATGGCGATCTTTACAGCTTGTGCTACCCACCATGTAAATATTTAGCATCTGTTATGCAAAGAAGAAATCCCCCCCTCCCCCATCCTCCGCCATATATCTAGTAATGTAAACGACTGCAGCAGAAATGGCGGATGCCTAACATTGTCCAGAGTCTCACTTCTTCCGGCCCCAGGAATGTCATGCAAGACAAAATCAGATATAAACCATGTTCAGACTCAGACTTTAACTCAAACAATTTCAAAGCTGCCTTTGTAACAATACATAATTTAGCCATCTCAACTATGTAATGTTACAAACGCAGACAGGGAAGAGTGTGAAGCTCTGACATCTTAGGCATCCACATCTCTTTAGGGAACTGCACAAGCTGCCTTGTCACATGTCTGAACATTATAATTTCATAATACTTCATGCTTAATATAACTACAGGAAAATAAAAAAACACCCCAAAACTCATAAAACAACCTAAAAGTCAACTTTGATGGAATTGGTTTTCAATTGAAGAAGTAAATATCTAATATAAGATTATTATGCTATCGTTGCTACAACAGCTCAGTTACTAATCAGCTAGACTAGCAAGGTAAATGATTAGACAATAACTGAGGAGCATTACTTGTGAATCTGATGCTTTCTGTGACTATTATGTGTATAGTCACTCCCATGTTATCAATGTTATGAGATATATTATATACTGTATATGTGGTGATCTTTTCCTGCCAGTACCAAATCTGGATAGCATTATCTATGTATGTACACAACCTTCTAGTAGAAGAAGGAATGGTCGTCATGCCACCACAAGCCACACCACAAGCTCAGTAGGAAAAGACTGAGCTTATCCAGCGCTAATTTGATATAAAGTCATGTCACAGTACATTTAGACAAACATGATAAAGATACATTTCCATTTCGGTGTATTGTTTGTAACTATACCTCCATATAAGCTTATTGGTTTTAACTATTTGAGAGCTACAAAATTGAGTTACAATATTTTATTGCAATGAACTGATTGTAGGCTATTGTTAATAACCGTATCTTATTACAAACTTCTGATGGAGATAATTACCTCAATACATAAATGATTGTTCTGGTAATTTCATGCAAGTAATTATTTATTTGTGGCTGTAAAATGAATGGGGATGTTTGCATGAATGAACACACTTCCTCTCTCTAATGGGCTCAGTTATTGGATCACAACCTTTAGTTACATTGGGCCATGAGTCCATTGCCACAGAGTGAGAGTTGATCTTTCGGAGAAGTCGAATACAATGGCTTACTTGTTGAGGTGACCGCCAGTCTGCTGGGACCTGTGAGACATGGGCCTTTCACCAAGCCTGTGAAGGAACTCAGTGAAATCAAACCAGGAACTAAAAACTATTTTTACTTTCTTTTTGTTTGTTATTAAGGCTAAATAAATAAATAATTATGAAATCGCTTTCTAAATATTCCTCATACATTATGTATGTGACGTGGTTGTCTCTGAGTAAAAATTAAATTGCTCCCCCAGTTGAGGTCGCCTTGCAGGATAAAACTCAGTATGAGGAGTGTGTCGCTTACTACTGAAATTGTCCAAAGGAATGTAAAAATAAATGAGTTCCTTTTCACATGTGAAGTACAAGGTGCAATGCAGCAGACCGTACTCACTGCGACTCCACTGTCTGGGCTCTTGGAGAGAAAATGTCTACAGGTTCCGACCTACCTCATGCACTAATGTCAGCTCTTGAAGTGTGGCCTGGAACACCTTAGTGCTCACTGTTTGGCTGGGGTGAAAAATGAGGGCTATGATTGCATTTCATCCTGTCAGGGCTGGACAGTCTCCGGTTGGAGCCTTAATTTAGCTTTCTCTCCATCAATTTCATGTTTCGTTGTCAGCTGGAGGGAACATATCACAGACGTTGCAGCTGTGAGCCCCAGTCCAGCAGCCTAAATCCAGCACAGCAGGAATACATGTAATTCAAATAAGTCACCCTTAAAATAATGCCTCATTTGTCATATGCTCAGAAATGGATTAGGTGCTATGACTATTATTGTCTACAGGTACTGCAAAATATTTACATCACTCACTCGGCAAAATAGCTTCCTACTTGATCTCTTTTGGTCATGCTGATATTCATCACCACCGTACCGTTTAAGGAAAACTTAACCTACTTGGTTGTTACTGTTGCTAATATGAGTCCATGGGAGAGCTATTGAAAATACGATCAACTGTCAACCACCTTTCATCACTACCAAGTTGATTAATGGCCGTTGTGTATCTTAGTGTGTATGTAAAGATATGAATAGGTTTTGGTTTGGGAATGACATTGATATATTGGTGTTTCATGAAAAACAAAAATGAAATTCTTTTGGACCTAAAAATAATAATACTCACCACTCATGTTTCCGGTGCGCCGAAGGATGGTGGCACTGACGATGGCTCCGTGCCAACTCTGTGGGTTTTATTTTATCCTGCTGCCTTTTCATATTCATACATTTTTTTGTATTCCTATTTCTATTTTAGTTTATCAGCCCTTTATTGTCTAATTGTTATTTTGTTTGTAGATGATATAGACTTAATGTATACCTACCCAGTTGAAACGTGCCTCGTCCCAAACATTTCATTGTCCATTATGACTGTAAGTGATATTGTACATATGACAATAAAAGACTTGAACTTGAACCTGAACATAATTTTCACCACCAGTATGTTATTGCCTCTATCACTTCTCTTTGTGTCTCTTCTGCCTTGTCTCTTACTGTATGTGATTTACTCTGTTGAAAATGCCAGGATGACAAAAAACCAACATACTGTACCATCACTCTGAGACCTGCTGCAGGGCCAAATGTGTTTCACCTTTTGATCTTATGTGTCAATTTGAATCATGGTTAATTAAAACATTACGTTATTGTGGTCCATCTAAAATAAACTTGTCCATAAGTGATTCTAAGTGAAATGTCTACAATGACTACATCTAGTCATACTGGTATAATTCATTCAAAAGTTTGCAAACATACAATTTCTAAACAATGCACACGTGTGCATAATCAAATAAGAAAAATATTGACATACATTTACATTTCTTAGTGAATGCACGATGCTTAAATGAACCAGGACAGTGAGACAAGAGGAGTTACATAAATTGTGATGTTCCCAATAACACATGAAGTGTAATTTCTCCCGTGCAGGCCCAGGCATGTTGCTATCTTATTCCATAAACACAATAACACTCTGACTAACGCTCATTTCCTGCAGTGCCGTGTGATACACTGATCAAATCACTGTTCAAAACAGGAAAAAAAAACAATAGTTGATGAAAAACATTTTAACTGATGAAATTAAATAATTACGATGTTTGCTGCTTTTAGTTAGATTCTATCTGATAGATAGAAAGGTGTGATGGTGTACGTTTAACCTTGCTTTCAAGGCAACAATGATACAAAATGTCTCCTTTATTGTCTTGTCCTTACTTCTATCAATTAAATATTATCATGTGTTTTTCTTCAGTAGATAAGCCAGTATGAACTCAACTGTTACAGTGTATGATTTGTGGTCTGTTTAAGTGCGCTATGTTAGAATTAAGATGGATAAAGCAGGAGGGGACAACCTGACAGGCCCGAGGCTGTAAGCAGACTGCATAAGGCTTGGTTAACGTTTTTTATTAGAATCATGGATGGAGTTTTGAATGCATGTCTGCAAAGCCTGGTTTCTAATTACTTCAGATATTTACATTTAAGCTTTTGACAACTTTAGACGTAACATTGCACATTACGTAAATGAAAAGCTTGACCATTTGAATTTCAAATGTTTTTTTCCTTCACCACTCATTTGTCACATATATGTCCTTCATTAGTGTTTGTCATTGAGCCCTTGGGCAGAAGCGATGCTCTCACATCGCCCCTGGCCGGGTACTGCCACCAGGGTCAAGACCTGGCCTGGCAGACATCTGCTGCTGAAAACATCTAAGGTTCACGTGGACCAAATTACACACAAGCTGAAAGTAGTTAACATCCTGAGCTGAAAGTAACATTTTTGTGATATGTTGTATGCAACTTTGTCTCAGGTCAGGCTATGCTTATACCATCGCTTCCTGAGGGAAAATTGCAGGAGAGTACATACATGCAAACCAGAGGGCAGACCACTTACATACTCACATATACAATCTTTGTCTTAAGCTGCAGGACAATTGTAGAAACTATTTCCCACAACCTGAAATTAAAATTATAGTTGGTTAATTTTTAGGATGTCAAGATACTTTTCTCAGCAAATTATGTTTCTATTCCTTAAATTAATCCCACATGTTCAAATGCTCAAACAGTACGATAACACACTGATAGCTCGCTCACTGCCGTTTCGGAGATGTTTGTGTTCAGCTTGTAAGTTTCAATTCATCACTTCCTGTGCTCGAAGAAAACTTTCCTGCCAGTGTACCTCCCCGACTTCAAGACTTCACTGGGGTGAATGGAGCGAATCTACAGTGGCATCATTACTACACACAACTACACAACACATTGGTTGACATCAACCGTACACTTATCAGATTGACTTCTCCTGTACATTGCATACATAAGGTGTATAGTAAAATTCCTAATAGACAAGTGCTGTTCCATCTATAACACATCTATTACCAACTGCCTGAGTAATAGACATGTGTGATTCTCAGTCTGTGGGTTTTTGAAAGCGCAAAAAGACCCTCCATGATGGTCTGAGAAATTTCCTACTGGAAATAAACTAGAAGACCTCGCTTGAACACTTGATTTCACTAGACAGCGTGTGTGTTTCTACATTGGTAGGTGTGGTATTGGTAGAAGATTTAGGCTTACAATGAAGACTCACAGTTGTGAATACAGGAGCATGCATGTCTGGGGCAGAATGTAACTGAGCCATAATGCCTACATGGATCAACCAGCATGATGGTTCATTTAGAAGCTATGTGTGCTTGTTGATGTATAACAGTGTGCTAATAGAGGAATTCAAAGGAAAAGACCTGGCACCCCCTAAATTAAGTAGAAGGCAACTTCTCTCCCATTAATCTGTCTTCCATTCATAATTTATTATCCAATCAGTTTAAAATTTGGAGATGAATTCGCCCTTTCAGTCGTACATCATTTCTAATCGTCCAATCACAAGTCCATGCTTCAGACACCTTCTCTCACACCTACTCTGGGAACCAATCACCAAACTGATACTCCACCACCACCAGCATCAAGACTCCATCAGATAATCCAGTGGGGTTATATCTTCAGGGTTGTTTCATGTCTACAGCCTATCTATCATGTCTACAGCCTATCTTCACCCCAAGAATGGAATGGAGTCTATGCCAAATCTTGCGTTGTTGACTTCAATAAATTATTTCTGAATTTGTAATCCTAGTTTCTCCTGATTGAACTTCTTTAAAGAGAATGGAGGGAACATTCCTCAGACATGGTCATGCAACACTGTACATGGTTCTCGTCATAGCATGTCTCAAAAATACTCAACATATGAAGATATTACAGGTGGTTCAGTACAATTTAAGCATGGGTGCAGCATTATGATCAATCTTAATAACTTGAGTACATACCGAGTAAGCAATGTAATATACATTATCTAGAACATCATATTTCATAACAGGTTTTGCTCTACAACTTTGCTCAATGAGGTGGATAATAGGATGATGAGGATTGAATGAAAGAGCCCTTCTGAACGAGAGGAGAGCATATAACTGGGCAACGTAATGTGCACCATATGTAGCAAGATGAACCACTCACTCCCACAATGCAAGCTGTAAATTAAATTTTCCAGTTGAAATTTAATCAATCAGGAATGTTGGAGGGTATATCCTGAAGAGGCTACTATAGATCCCTTTGGGTTTCTTTATTATCTTGATAGTCATCTTCTTCCAGATGTACCCAAAGAAGAACTGATGCTGCTGTTGAACCAGGAAGTACACTTGCACCCTGTTGACACTGTAAGGGAATAATGCTTTCAAAATGTGTATCCCATTCATAATAAAAGTTGGGGTGAGACAGACAGAGACTGTGGTTCTCCAAGGCATATGAAAGGAAAATGCTTAGGCTTGTCAGCCTGTGTGTAGCATACTATTCGACAGAGCATTTGGTCATTGTTGCTGGTATATTGATTCTTGATCAGAATGCTGATATGCTGGCTTGTTAGCTTTTGGTTGTCTGTAGCATGCTAACTGACATTGTTTTCAGGTTGCGTGGCTGATCTGGGTGTGTGGTAGTAGCATGGTTGCTGGTATATTTATTCTTTCGAATATTGTATACAGTTTGTTGATTTGTTATCAATATTAAGTCCAGTAATTATTGAGTAATGTTGGGAATTAGGGATAAGCCTAAGCATAGGTACAGGGTAGTGTAGGCAGTTTTTAGTTGTTTAGTTGTTTGGTGCTGAGAGCAGGTGTACAGGGACACCTGGGGCACCAGGAATCACTGTTGAGCCTTCTGGAGGTGCTGTGGGCCTAAATCAACGAAACATCTGTGATGACAGGAGACCACTTGATAACTCCATACCTGACATACCTGCACTCACACACACAACCCTGTAGCATTTAGATTAGGTGGCTAGTGAATGGTGCTGCCTGTCTGATGGTCCTGTAGATTTACAATGGCGTAGCCTGATGTCCTCTATAGTCACCATTTGTGGGTTAGTGCACCGTTCTTTCTGACTGATGAATTGGGCTTCTGAGTGAATGCTCACCTTGGATTATGCCAGAAGGGATTGTGGATTGGTAAATAAATTACATTATAATTCACTATGCCTCAAGTGTAACATGAATAAGGCCACGTATGTATTCTAAAGATTGCCCCATACTGGTAAGATATCAATTCTGCACTTTGACCCCCCTCTGGCTTGTATTCAACAGCATCAATGTCTAGGTCAGATTCTAGGATTGTGGTATATGCTACTAGGTTGTTTGGATTGATGATAAACCTTGTGACACATCTCTCTGGTATGGGAAACATGTGAATTTCCTTCCACTTGAAAGGTTATTGCATGTACTCAATAACAGACTGGAACAATTCACAAGTGTTGAAAGCAATTTGCAAATCAGACTTAAATCAGTATATCATTGTTTCTTTTGTAAACAGCTGTCTTTGTGTGGCTTGGCTTTGTCTCACGACTGTACAGTTCAGGAAGAGGAGGGTTTCCAATTTGTATCGCTGCTCTTCCTGTCCCTGGGTTGACCTGTCTGGGTAACAGCTTCTGGTCCACAATTTTCAATATTCCACATTTTTGAATGCAATTTATTTTTCAACTCATATGTGGTCCAAGAAGGAAAAAAAAGTAATGAAGGTAAAGGGGGAAAAAGCAATTCTGTCCATAGCAGAGAATTAATTATCCAGGAAGCTATTATTGATTGTTTTTGATGTTTAAACTTTATGCTCAGTAATTTTGCTGCATCGTTCTTTTCTCGTTCCTCTTTTACTTTTATATTTGTATCCACATTTTGTTTCTCCATCTGTGTGTGTGTGTGTGTGTGTATGTCTGTCTGCCTTGGTATGTATGTGTTTGTTTCTCATGTCTGCTCAAGCCAAATTCCCTTTTTTCATGAGGATAGCTGGAAACCGCTCTGCACTCTGCTCAGACCTCATTGTTTCTGACTGGATAGTCAGAAAGTCAAAAAGGAAGAGGGAAAGAAACTAGAACTACAATCGTGACATGAGAACAAGCTGTAAACAAAGGAGTGTTTTTCTTGTGGTTGATCGGCCAAGTGGTTTTCTTGGCCCACCAGCTTGCTGACTGTCCACACAGTTTCTTTGGTCATGAATGAACTTCTGGTGACTTGTTGATTGTGTTCCTTGCAGTCTGAGCGTGGGTGTTTGCATCGTGGGAGCCACATACACAGTCTCAAATGTAACTCCCAATGTTTATATTTATGTTTAATCTGATGTTTAATCTATATGTTTAATCTGATGTTTAATCTATATATTTAATCTGATGTTTAATCTATATGTTTAATCTGATGTTTAATCTATATACTTAATCTGATGTTTAATCTGATGTTTAATCTATATATTTAATCTGATGTTTAATCTATATGTTTAATCTGATGTTTAATCTGATGTTTAATCTGATGTTTAATTTGATGTTTAATCTATACCGCTACCGCTATACTGCTGCTCACCTTCTGGAGGTGTCATTGGCTTAACTCAACGAAACATCATTGATAACTCCAATGACATTCCCACACTCGCACGTTCAACCCTGTAACATCTAGACTAGGTGCTTAGTGAATGGTACTGCTTGTCCGATGGTTCTGTAGATCTGTGATGGCGTAGCTTGATGTCCTCTATGGATTATGGCTAATGGATTTAATGACATGGACACTTGCAACATCTTGGGGATAAGTATCAGGATGCTTGATATCCCCTTTAGACAAAAACATCCACACCAACTTTCAACTCATGATTACAAGCTGGAAAATTCAACAAGCATTTATAAAGGAGAAAGCTTGTTTGTTTTGAGTTCACAGTAGGTGAACACTCCCACGCAGTTGCTCTGAAATGCATGCCAAGTCCAGCCCAAGTTGTCCTTAGTGCTACCCCTGTATGGGAAATAATGGTGCAGTTAAGGCAACCAAAATATGTGTCTTCTCAGCATTCACTGGATAGTAGAATGGCATCTTGGATTGCTTAGACAAAAATAAACAAATGTTCAAAAGCAAATTATAATATTATGACTTATTTTATGAATATTAAATATGAATATATATGAATTATTTTGATCATTATATCATTACATTTATATATCATTATGAATTATCACATTTGAAGAAAATGTAGCATCTCATGAAATCCATACATTGGTAACAACAGTCATTCGTAACAAAATACTGCAGTGAATCCAGTTGAAGTGACTTGATCATGGGGTAAATGACTTTTGAGGAATGGTATAGTTTACTTACATGACACCAGGTCAACTTTTCTGCCAGTGAAATTCAGAAACAAGCCATATCCCTTCCAAGCAAAAAAATAAGACCCTCTATTTCATTCTTAAAAATGCTGGATTGTTCAAAACTCTTTCCTCTAATAAAGCTGGGTTGTCCGCAAATACAGCTTATAACCCTGCTCCATCAGTCCTTCTAAAACATGTTTCAGCGTACAGGGGCTTTTTCAGATGAGTGATGTTTTCAAACCTATGTATTTATCTAATGACTAAGAGTGCTGTGTCCATTCTTCTTTTCAAACAGGAGAGGCTGTGTACTTCCAAGAGAAGCATCACGGTCACACTCCAAATGATTTAGATTGGATACACATTTCCAAGTACAATAGACTAACATGATTTTGTCCAGTATTTGAAAAGCTGGTAAATTTTCCTGGCAAAGTAGTTTTACCTTGCCCAAAGTAGGGCAAGCTTTCACCATCTCAGTCATCACATTTGAAACTATTTAAAGGATGTTCTGAAGCAGTGCCTCAGACAAGCTTTTCCACCACTATGAAAACAAAACACCAAATGCTGGCTCACCTGACATGTTTTGACACTTTGTATAGGTGTTTCTGTTATTTTGTCAGTTACACGTGCAGAAGATGGGCCCATGCCAGTATGCTGTCCTAGGCAAAACAGCCCCTGACCAGTGATAATTATAGCCAATAACCTGAGTACATAACGATGCTGATTTTTAATACCATTTTACAATTAGTAATGTATGTTTATTTTCATTTAAACGTTTTACAGGCATAGAATATCCATAATACAAGAGAAAACATTAAATAAGTAGCTGCTATGTGTGTGTCTGTACCTCCATCCTATTCTACATGCATTATAAGCAACACGATAAGTGAGAAGTTGCCGGTGACCCCTAATTCTGCTTAATGGATGGGCTGGCTGTGCATGTACAGTACATTTGGCAACCTATTTAGTTCCCTAAATAGGTGACAGCTAGTTTCTCTTAGATGACTGATTGCTCATTTCAGGGTTCAAAAAATTACAGAGAAAAATTACAAGGTGCCGTCAGCTCCAAGAGAGCAAATTTAGCACTTCCTTAACATGGATTGAGGAGCAAGTCTTTCCAGGTAGAAATGACCTGTGAGAAGGCAAGGCCTTGTGCCCTTGATATGATGTCCCATTGGTGGGAGCAATCCCCACTGGACCCTTGGTCCCGAACTGGAATGTCTGGACATACTGTACCTTTCAACCTTCCTCCCTTCAGCTCATGTGTAAAAATAATCTTAAAATTAAAGTCAAACATCTCTAACCTTGCTTTTCCATAGTTCCTTCTCTTAACTTTATAGGTGCTGTACTTTTTGTTTGTTGAATTACATGTTGTTTCTGTAATGGGTCATGGTCTTGACAGTATATTTGTGTCCCCTGTGCAATGGCCATTATTCTGCTTCCATGCTTGACCACTCTGTCCTATGTTCCAGTCAAGGGAACACATAAGCTTTGAGAGGAACATCCGTGGGCAGGAAATAATTTTAAAAAAAGCAAATCCTCTTAAATTCCGGGGTTTTAAAATGAGATTAAATTACACAAGAATTTTCTATCTGCGTGTGATTTGTTGATATGGATGTTTCATTGCATGAAGTCAAGTAGTATAATTTTAAATCTGCTGGACTGCAGTGTTAAGATCTATAAAAAGTTCCATCAAAATCCCATCAGTGGTGTCACATAAACAATGATGCGGTCCCGCTTTTGGGACAATCAGTGAAATTTTGAAAATCCCCCAAAATGCAATGATGAGATGCATCGTTCCCCAAAGTTTCATCAAAATTTGATCATTGGTGTATGAGATATTGTACACGTTACATGGATGAACAAATCAATGACACAGCCCGGTCTTGGACAAATCAGTGTAATGTTGAAAATGCAACGCAAGTGAGAAGATGCACCATTCCCCCAAGTTGTCAATGTGTTTGTCAGTGTCTGAGATATCTATGGACAGACAGACAAATATATGGAAGGAGACCGATCGATAGTCCTCCCTGATTTCACTGGGGGGGGGGGGGGGGGTCAACCATGTAATACATCCTGAAAGGTAAATTGATTTACAAGGTAAACACAGGAATCCAACTTCAAATCCCCCTAATCTCACTTTTGTAACAGTGGATTTGTGTAGTAACCTAAACGTGGCGGCAGCTGTATTTATCTGGTAACCTGGAGGTTTTACTATATCGTTCTCTCACTTTTCTTGCTCTGTTCTTTTCACGTACCATTTTTCTTTGGCATGCAATATTATCCAGCACATACTTATGGTTTTACTTTTGTGTCTCTTTCTATCGATTTACTAAGGGGATTTCTTTGTCCCTCCCCTCTCCACCCCTCACTGTGTCCCCCCCCCCCCCCCACACACACAGATACACACAATTTGATTCATGATTTATTTTTTGAACACCCAATATATACTGGATACTCACTAGAATAGAACAGTAATCCTGAGGAAAACTATCTCACAGGAGTCCTAAATTTCCTAAATTTGTTCCACTGCCTACAATAGCACAATTTAAGGCTCAACAAAAACAAGCGTACACTCCAGGAATGGCTGGGAGAAAGTGGGAAGGGAGGGCTCTACTGTACACTGTCTTGGACACTGGAGCAGTTGTGGGTTAAGTACCTTATAGATGGTGAAGAAGGGATGAGGATTTTGAAGGTTTTTAATATGGTTTTAGAGCGCTACATAATACAACAACTGCCCTTATTAAACCGATGACCTTATTTCCGCAGTAGATTCAGATGAAAGTTAAATTATAGTGCAGCCTTTGACACTGTAGACCAAGCAAGCTGAGTTGGCATCAGCGACACAGTAATTGGTTCAGATCGTACCTCTCACCTAGAAAGAGAAACTCTTCTCCTTCAACATACATTACCTGTGGATTTCCTCAGGAATCAGCCATACCATCTGTAAACACTATTTCCTTTGATTGGTAATATATCTACACTTGAAACCCAGCGACTTAAACAGACTATAGCCACTCTCGAGGAATGTTTCGTTGATATGGGAAATTTGGGAATAATCTTTGATGCTTGAACTTTAATTTTGAATGAATCATCATACAATATGATGATATTTATATCAGCAATAAGGAAGAGTTGGATTGAAAGGAACGGGGGCTGAGGAGTCAACTACAGCAGCTGGTCAATTGCAAGTTAAAAGCTTTTCAAGGTCACGTCACTCATTCTGATTGTTATGTGCAGCATGAACAGGGAGTGGCAGAGATGTAAACAGGACATTGACAGAAAATAATTCATTATTTGAGTGAGGGAGATAAATGAGTGAAGCAGTATGAGTATGATTCAGGATATGGAGGATAGCAAGTTACTAGTAGGAATACCAGTATGGCACTTTCCTCCACAGTACGTCATATACCAGATCACTGCCAAAATAAAGGAACCACTTGAGTAATTGTTGGATCCCTAAGATAATTAAGCTATTAACATCCCATCATTCTTAGGGCCATATATAAAAATGGACTCGGCCATTTGTCCATTATTTGGCTGCCACGGGTAGGAAAATAAATCTCAATGACTTTGAGAGAGGGAAGACTCACATAATTGAAACCCATTTGGACCGAGCTTCAGTCATGGATAAGCTACTCTGAATCAGTTTCCTGCGAAAGTCAATCTAAGGCCTGAGCAGACGGTTTCAACAGTTGGGACAGAGGAGAAAAGATAACTTCATAGAGAGGTTGCAGCGTGTAAAGTGAAGTGGTGCAAACAACACAGAACGCTCTCTACTAAAACAGTGGGAACAAGTCATATGGTCAGACAAGTCATCCCTCGCTACGTTCTCAACAAATGTGCAGTACGTAATAAAATGTCTATGTGTGGTGGCGGTGCACACCTAAAGCAGTCCACAGGCCCTGTCAGGATGTAAAGCTTGCCCAAGGATGATACACTTAGCGACATAAGTGTTGAAGTCCCTGCATGTTCGTCATTAGTGGCGATATTTCATTTCTTAGATGGTAATGTGTTCAAATGTATTTAAATGTTATTATTGTCTTGATAGGAGTTAAAATGTGAGTTAATCTCAGTTACTATCTCATTCTTTGTCATAATGTTTGAGATATAACGGTTTGTGCTGATTTATCACCAGTATATACTTCCAGTGTACTGAAAATATACCTTAAAAACTTCCAAAACCTACTAAAATGACCATGATTCCACACGATTTCACCACGAGTCACATGTAAAGTTTCCTGTGTGATTTAATGTAAGATCCATTATTTAATTCAATTAAATTAGTTAATTTATTTGTCCCTGTAGGGAAATTCTATAATTCTGCAGGGTTGTAGTAATTAGTACAAAGACGAAAAGAAAAAGTTTCAAGCAGAGATACTCAATACTCAAGAGCACACTGATTCGGGACTAGACTACATCTTGATTCAGTCATCTGGGTGATTATAATCACATTCTCTCTCTTCCTTCATCCTGTCCCTGGGTGACTGTGATTAATTGTGCTGTTATTTCACTCTCTACTGCAGCTTCTTTCCAACACAGATGCCATGCGTCAACAGGCCTCTAATGGATCACTGTCCATGGAAAATTGAGCCTAGATGCTAGACCACTGGCTGTTTCTAACCTGTCTTCCAATAAGATCTACAATTCTGTTTAGCGTTTTGTTGCTCAACCAAGCACACATTATTTTGGTCATACTGAATAAACTAACAGAGAGAAGCACCTTTGAAACTGAATTTGTTGTGATGATTGACTCCCCCTGCCAATCCATTCACGTGAGGAAGATAACCGGAGGAAGGTAAACCATGCTGTATAACAGAGGCTTGATAACACTTGCTAACACTTGTTAACACTTGTTACTTGTTACTCAGTTGTTAACACTTACTTACTTGCATGCATGCACTTACTTGCATGCAAACCTTCTATTTAGATGTTTTTCCATTAATTAAGCTCAGCTGCTGATGGTACCGATGCTGCAGATAACAGCCAGAGGCTACTGGTATATGTTGCTTTCTTATGCATTCTCTCATGTGGTGCTTGTCTTTTATCCCCAGTTATAAATTGTGTCCACATGATGGAATAATAGCTCACACTACTGGCTCTGAAAGCCTGAATGTTATTTTCTCACTATCTTTCTAAGTATCTGACTCTCTTTTTACAGGTCTTATGTTTGTAGACAGAGTTACCTTTTGTGAAGAAAAGATCAGCCTGTGTAACTCTGACTAAGATGTAAAATGTTTTGGACAAAAATCTGCTTGGTCCCACTGGGATTCAATATTTGCTCAACAGTGCTCTGTTCTTAGTTCTCACAGGCCACACAGTCACATCTATTGCATAGATCGCATGGTGATTCTTCAGATTACCTCAAGCTGTTGTGGAGAACCTCAACATTCATTTCTACCCAACCTCTCCACTTCAAAGAGATGCCATACAGAAGGAGCCATGCGTTTCCTGAGGAAATGTCTCTTGGTTATGTAATTCTCAATTCTGCATTCTTCTTCATGCATATGGTCCAGTTATTAATCATTTGTAGAAGCGATAAGTTGAGGTAGTGTGATTATTCAGTTACATAGGTTTTGCAATACGTTATTCCATAAATGTCCCATAGTCCTCACACTGTGGAACATTTTGTTTTTCAAACACCTTCAGTAATACTGAAGTGTGAAAGCTGCTAGAAGTCTTGAAGTGTGTACTCAAGAACGATCCAGAGTAACAACATATGACGACATAGTTTCAAGTTTCAAACTACCAAAGTGAGAAGAATCATTAGAAGTGCATCAGCTACTGTTCTATTTTAACAACCTTTTCCTGGCAGCTTGGTAGAGATTACGTATTATGTGTTTACTACCTTTTCACCCTTTGTGGAACACATACTTGCGCCTCTAACAGTAACATACACATAGTAACCATATCCTTGCCTATAACAACAAAAATGGTCTGTGCTCAGCGACTACAGAAAAGCAAAACAATACTTTTATATGCGCAACAGGACACAACACTGAGTGTAAAAAAAAATTGTCTTTTTCACACAGTGATTGTTTTGATTGGCAGTGTCCACACAAACCTGGTGTCAGTCACGCTACCAACATTCAGCACTGCGTGTGATTTCTCAACCTTTCACCACACACATGCTTCAGGTTAGAAGCAAGAGAGTGACTGCTGGTTTACACTTATGTGAGTGCTTGCAAACCACAGGGCAGCTGTACCAACAGACAGGCTTGTTATCCTTGTAAGGTCACAGTGACCCTAATGTGCATGTATATTCCCATAGCAAGATGCCTGCACATTTACATCACTGAGGACTGTCATAAGAAGCCAAGTTGATTTTAACTGAACTGATGACATATAGATGCCAAGTGAGATTGAATGAATGGAAACTCTTTGTGTATTTTCATGTCAGTTTCCACATTAAAGAGTCTTCATTGTGACTTTTGGCTGTTTCATGTGTGCGTAACTAAATTGCTTTACTATATATCTTTTCAGTTCTGCGCAGTGAGATAACCGAGAGTGTGTGACAAAATCATTGAAAAAGCCATCCATGCCAGATATTTTTGGTTGAGATGCTGTCAGTTTCACTGACATGCTGCGGGCCATGATAATCCCAATGGCATCTAGTCAGATGTCCCAGGCAGCGGAAAAATACTATTATTACATTTTCTTAAAGTCTTTAGAGACAACTTGTGGATCTGTTTAAGATATTGAAACAAGGTAATGGTGTGTGTACAAGTATGGTTCAGCTGAATATTGATCAATGGACATACATGCAGCTCTGGCAGGTTTCTTAGGAACAAAACAAACAGTATGTTTTAGTCGTGTTGTGATTGATCAGTACTACACAAATCATGCATTATAGGTAATTTCACCCTGAAATACAAATTCAATAGACTTATTGACTCCACACTCCATCTGAAAGATACATGTGGTCAGTATATGATGTAGCTTGTGGGCGTTCTGACTGTACATAGTAATGATTTCATGATTTCAAGTTATAAACTTGCTCTTCATTTAGTAAAAATAATTCACTCCAATATTTCCTTAAGTATCAATTCACTACATTACTTTCCGCTATCTTCACAGAGACCAGGTATAAGAACCACACTGTGATTATTCTAACCAAATCCTAGCATGAAAGGAGGATGGCGTGAGAGAGTCAAGTAGGTGAACTAAACCATCTTTTTGTTTTGAAAAGCTGAGTAGCTAGGTATTAACTAAATCCTTTTCACTGCAAAGCCATTCAGTTGCATACCAATCTGAGGCTTTTCTATCATGGCCCAAGCCAAATATTGACTCTAATTGGCCGCTGGAAGGTGTCCATTCTTAATTATTATTGGCTTTTAGCATGCAATGGTTTGACTAAATGGTTCTTCCAGTAGTTTTCCAGTTAGTTATCCAGCCTGATGAAAACAGTAGTCCTCCAAAATAAAATACTGCTTAGTTCCAGAATTGTTCCAATTGTTAGTTGTTGTTTTTTTTTCTGTTATCTCATTGTAACATGAGTTATAAACATTGTCTATTTTTATTATCACAACAATGTGCTATTGGGTAATTTCACAATAAAACGTTAATAAGAAAATCCTATATTTATCATAGTTACATAATTGCAGTTTGATGGATAAAATAATGAACAGTATTATCTGGCGTTTAGTCCGCCCATAACGTGGCAGATATCCATTATTAGTATTCACTTGCATTCACCTGCAAGATAAGAGTGAGTCATTCTCAGAAACAAATAATTATTGATCAAAGCATTTTGAGGTTGGCTTCTTGTCCAGACATTACATGGCATAATATAATGTGAGAGGAGCCAGGAGCCAAGCCAGAGATGGATAAGATTCAAAATATAAATTTAATCTTAAGATAAGTATCCAGCTTTTGTTCCATCTAAAAGTCAAAATGTTTTATAAAATGTTTTTTTGTACAATGTCATGTCAGTGATAAACAACTCCTTACACAGAAGGTGTTACCAACCTTCTGTGTAAGGAGTTGTTTATGATTGTGCAATGCAAAGCTCTTACAAACAGAGTGTTGCCCTTTAAATATGTATACAGAAGCACTGGCTGCCAATGCTTGAGGCGGTGTCCAGCTGCTGCTGCTTAGTGCACTATAGGAATCAATGCAACTTTAAGAAGGATGTTGTGCACATGTCCTGTTCACAAAAACAGAAGTGGGGTTTAGTGGGGTGGCCCTGACACATTTCACAGTGTTTCTATTGACAGTTGATCAGAAAGGCATTTTTGTGTAGTGTATTTAAGTAGTTAGCCATCACTGTTACCTCAGGAATGTCCTTTGACTTTAGATCTTTTTGAAAAACTTCTTATATCTTGGTAAAAACGTCTATGAACAGTGTGACAGATACAGCAAGCCAAAGGAAATAGTTTTGGACACGTCTTCCTCTCCATTTAACTTTTTCACATTTTATGTTGTGGCTTCGTGTGTTGTGTAAATCCGTATGAAGCACTTATTCCCAAGGCAGCAGCACCTGGTTGACTCAAAGTTTTATGCAAACAATCGCCTCAGCTCACATTCATGGAATGCCTTTGGAACATGAATTGACCAAAAACGTTGCAGATGACGTCAATCTGTATGCTGATACGGTGGAATCTCATGTAGTTTACATCCCCTTAAATTCATTTGTGGCAGTGATTCATGTGAATGTGCCATATATGCCCTGTGCTGCCTGTCCACCCACCTTAGAAACCCTGCTGTTCTTGTTGACAAAGACGCTATGCTCCCCCTTTTGCCCTTTTCACTCACCCATGCCCGTAATCAGTTGGCTATCTGCACCTTTAGCAGCCTTTTTAAATAGACGTCTGGAGCAGTAAGAGGCAATCCTGTATGAGACTTACAGCAGTTTCTTCCCTTATCTTTGGCAGTTTAGGGGGAAAAAAACAGGGCAAGCAGAACAGCCAAGATGTAAATTTTCCCCAACGACTTCCTCCAGCTCCTCCTGGGGGAGCTGAGAGATGTAGTGTCTCCAGCATGCCCTGGGTCGGCCCCAGGCTCTCCCGGATCGGTGAGCTCCTCACCTGGTCACAGAAGTTGAGGCCAGCCACCCTGCAGAGGAGCCACATTTCCGCCACTTGTATCCATGATATCATTCTGTCGGTCATCAGTCAGAGCTCGTGACCATAAGTGAGGGTTGGACTGAAGACTGACCGGTAAATGGAGAGCTTTGCTTTGTGTCTCAGCTCTCTCTATACCACCACGCTTCAAGACAACGCCCACACTAAGCAAACCGCCGCACCATATCATCAAAAGGAGTAATATGGATTTTCTAAATATCATGTCTATTTTAAAAGATGGCATTTGAAAGAATTGCATTACATTTTGCTGAATGCAAAACCATCTTTTTTGCAAACCCAACAGTATTAGTGAACTGTTAAATAGTGGATCTGTTGTGTGCGTTCCTGCTCTGAAACAATTATTAGTGATTTAGCATACTGAATTAGTTTTGTTTTATTAGTTTTATCATACTCCTGGTTTTAGAACTGGCATGAAGTAAGACAATCATGAGGACCATTTTAAGATTTTACACTTTTTACATATTAGTTAACATTAGTTAACATTGATTCAAAAAAATAATACATTAAGGCATAATCTATGCCAAGCAGTTCAAAAGGCTTTGAAATATAGCCACATTATTTCAATTAAACTGTCTAGTTATTTCATTTAATTTGGGAAAATAGCTGAAACACATAAGAAAGATTTAAAGTGCCAATTAGTCATTTATGACTTTTATTGACCTCTATAGGCAATCAAGGAATTGCAGCAACATCCACTTATGGTGGCCCCTAATGGACAGAAATAATAAAGCCATATTCCCACAATAGAGGCAAGTCAGCTAGATAATAAGAGCAGAGAGCCACCAGAGATGTCTAGTTAGGAGGAAATATATTGTGATGCAAACTATTTTTATAATAATACTGCTTTGTCATTTGTTTTTTTTTGGCTTGAGAATGAAATGTGTTGTGATCTGCAGTCAGTTTGCATCCCTCCCAAGTACGTGGGGATGTAATATTGAGCATGTGAGTGAATTTAACCTATTTAATTGGATACCAATTATTGATCATTTGTAGTTTCATTCTTGATATTCTCTGGTATGAACTATATGCTATTACTGTATAATATGAGCAAGATATGGATCCAATCCACAGATAGCCCTGTGATGTCAACAACCCCTTTAAACTACCAGGAGAGTAGATCGATTATTCACTGTCCTTCACACCTTCAGCAGTTTGCACACTTCATGGTCTCCTCCACTCTAAGTAATTCCCCCCTTACACTCAGTAATTTGTCTCTCTGTCCATGAAGGAACAAGAATAATTCCTCAAGGAGAAAGCCTACATAACTTATAAGCACAAACCACTTAAAATCACACACTTTAGTATTGTTGCAAGCATCTCTTTATGCTTTGGTGCAAGTTTGCAATACAAATTTTGAATGTTGGCTGGTTGACAAACACATATATATGTGGCTGTGTGTTGTGGCTGTGGGCTCCAGAACCAAAACAGTCCCACTCAACTGCCAATGAGACATGATTGGTTAGATTGCGTCTAGCATAAATTCAACATGAAATCTCTTAGGAAGGCTATTCAGCTGAACAAATGACTAACAATACAACACCTGACAGTGTATAAATGAGTGTCAAATTGGTGCAAAGCATAAAAGTGGTCACATCGTACATGTATATGTTATGGCTGAGAACAATAAAGCAACTAAAGCTCTAAATTTTGCTCCCTCTTTGCTGCTGAACCAAACGATTTAGGTTCACAATGATGAGTCAAAACCAGCTGACAGTTCCTTATTGGTCCAGTTGGGATTTTATTGACTGATCCTATTAATGATTTGTTCATATAAATGATGTAAACCTGTTTTAGAAATGTATCCATGAAAGATATTAATTTTATATTTTTTATCATATATTGATATATTGTTTCAGAAAGTGGTTCTGCTTTCGCTTGTTGTGCAGAAAAAATAACTAAATAATTACTTTGAAATGGGATGTTAATCACTTCACTGACACACTTAACTTACGTCTTTTGGCTCCTCAGGTACCTGTAATACATCCATGATTGATCTTGTGTGTGTAAGTGTAATGCCGGACCACAAGCTAAATTATAGCAGACGTCTCACATATAGTATTTTCATCAAAAGAAAACTACAGCTACACAGATATCATCTTTTTCCATCTGTTTTCGTTGGAAAGACAGTGCCATCGTGCCGTTCTGGTTCTAGTTAGGATTAGAGTGGAATTTTCCTCCTTTTGGATCACACAAGACATCACTCAAATAAATGTTAAAAGCAGAGACTTACCTCAGCACAATAAAACATAACATTGTCCAAATGTCATTAGAGAGCATATAGTTTCATTATTTTGACTGAGACACAAAGCACTCCACAAATTCAAGAATAAACATATTGTAAAATAGACCAGTAAATGGGCACTTAACGAAAACAGGGGGGAAGAAAGAAAGAAAGAATGAATGAATGAAAGAAAGAAAGAAAGACAGAAAGAAAGAAAGAAAGAAAGAAAGAAAGAAAGAAAAAGAAAGAAGTAGAGTATCCCAGTATCCTTGCATCTTTGTATTTCAGATAGACAATACACAGCACATGCCAGCCTAATGCTCTTGTATGCAGCATAACTAACAGCATCTACACACAGTGTATATTGTGTAAAACACCATACATTATTAGACATGTTCAACCCATAGTCATACAAAGACCTAATAAGGCTCTTTTTCTAATCTAAGGTTAGGGGAGGGCCTAGTCACACTGGTTTGCTACAGCATTGAGCAAAGGCATCAGACTACATGAACACTGCAGGTGATGAGGATTGCGGTACCCTGATGTCCCAAACAGAGCGCCTTATTTGTTGCAAAAGATCGATTTAAAGGTAAGCTGCATTTGAACAAACGCTGTTGATATGGTTATAACCGTTCTATTGATTAAGGGGTGAAGTTGCAGTGAGCAATGAATCAGCTGTCAATGACATGTATTTCATACTGTTTCTTTTCAGACTGCATCTTCTACAAAAGACAGACGCTGACTTGTGCATCAGCCAATCATGTAGCCAGGGCAAATCACCTCACCTAATTTAAAAGAGTGAGTGGCCAGCACATTGAATACAGCCTGCCCAGCAAAGTGCGCAGAGCAGGTATTACTGATAGCGGGTCAGACTCTGTATCTCTGATGTGACCACTGCCTGCGCCAAAGTGGCGCCTTTTTACGCACGATGGAGGACCTTCTACGACAGCAAGATTGTTGGGCTCTGAATGTTTCGTGCGGCAACTCAAGTCGTGGAAATGAGACCGACTCAGGGAACAGCACCGTGAATCCTTTGAAGCGAAATGAAGAAGTGGCAAAAGTGGAAGTTGCCGTCCTGGTCCTGGTGCTGCTGCTCGCTCTGGCCGGCAACATCTGCGTCCTGCTGGCCATCCACACCACCAAGCACAGCCAGTCGCGGATGTATTACTTCATGAAGCACCTGAGCATCGCAGACCTTGTCGTTGCCATCTTCCAGGTCCTACCGCAACTCATTTGGGATATCACTTTTCGCTTTTACGGGCCAGATTTGCTGTGCAGGTTGGTCAAATACCTACAAGTCGTCGGTATGTTTGCGTCTACGTACATGCTTGTCCTGATGTCCATAGACAGGTGCCTAGCCATATGCCAACCACTTCGCTCTTTGCACAAGAGGAAGGATCGCTTCTATGTAATTGCTTCGTGGATGCTTAGCCTGATATTCAGTACTCCTCAAGTCTACATCTTTTCTCTGAGGGATGTTGGGAACGGAGTTTTTGACTGTTGGGGGGACTTTGTACAACCATGGGGCGCCAAAGCATACATCACATGGATAAGTCTCAGCATTTACATAATCCCAGTGGCAATTTTAATCATCTGCTATGGCTTGATAAGTTTTAAAATATGGCAGAATTTTAAATTAAAAACTAAAAGGGAACACCGCCGCTCGCCCAATCCAAGAGCATCCAGAGGCGCTGCGTTCTCTCGTGTGAGCAGCGTGAGGCTCATTTCAAAAGCCAAGATCCGCACAGTGAAAATGACTTTTGTAATTGTCCTTGCCTACATTGTGTGCTGGACTCCGTTTTTCTTTGCGCAGATGTGGTCTGCATGGGATCCTGCTGCACCAAGAGAAGGTAAACGAGCACCCGATGTCTTTACGCATGCACAAGCACTACACTGGCGATGCAGTGTAAATAAAAACCCCTTGTGAATACCAAAAAGCAGCAATTTACCTGAATAAAAAGTAGATTCTTGATGATTGAGGATGTTTTATGGTTTATCAAGATAATTAGTATTACCCCTCCCTTCCACTTAGTGTGCTAAGTACATATGCATAGAGAGAGAACAGCACCAGGAGCAGAGCCTCGTTTTCTTATAGGTCTTATTTTGGTAAATGTATTGACCATAAAACCCTGCATTACTATTATTCTGTAACAGCATTGCATTATTAAGTAGGTTTTGCTTTGCAATGATGGAAGAATGTGATTTATGGCCACCAAAAATCAACTCTGAGGGCTGAGGTCACCAGGTTCCTATAGGAGAATGGGGTGGGTCACACCTTTAAAGAGCCGCCAACCTTTAAAGAATTTAATTTGTATGAGTTTCAATGGAACTTTCTAGTGCCCCATGGTCTAAATGACCCCCCCCCCCAGCAATCCATCTCACCTCAAAGACAACACAGTGGTGATTAACTTTAGACTTCCCTTGGAGTGGCACTAGATGAATGAGGCTGTCAGCTAGGTAGTTACTATATCAAGGTCCTCAGTATCAGGACATCAAAGAGTTCCTCCTTAAGAGCCCCCAGTATAATTTAGGTGGCACAGCATAGTTTTAGGACATTTACCCCTCTTATCTTTCAAAGTTGCCTTTAAAGGGAAGAGCAAGATGGATATCCTCCACAAAGCCTTTCAAGTTTTGTTATCTATTGTTATCCAGTAATGTTCATTGCATTCAGAGATTTAGTTGTTCAATTTATTTTGAGCACTTGGTGAAATTGGTTTAACTTTGCACAAAAGTCAGAGTTCAATTGATATATGTTATAATAGGGGCCCGGATTATGTTCATTTTGCAAGCCAGTTAATAATCATTTACTAAACATTGTAAACATTAGTCACAACTTCATAATAGAGGCCCAGAAAATACTTATTTATGTTCTACTGTTCTATGAATACTTAACTGGATAACTAATGACTAATACATTTAATTTTATTTCTTAACAGTTATGATATGGTATATGAATAACTATTTGTTTAATTAATGATTAAATAATGTACACTATATCATTTACTATTGTTTAGTAAACAATGTAAGAGATTAACTTATCAATTACTTGCTTGTTTTGTCATTGAATGATAATCAATACATCTTAAATAATGATCATTCACTATTTATTAGTGATAGCTATTATAAAGTGTTACCAAAAAAGTTACTGAATTGAACATCAGTAAACACATTTTCATCAAACCTCAAAATGGTAAAAGAAAAGGAAAAAAATGTTGAACAGAGCAGCAAAATGACAAAGAAAAAACAAAGTGTGTGTGTGCGGCATGTGTGTGTGTGTGTGTGTGTGTGTGTGTGTGTGTGTGTGTGTGTGTGTGTGTGTGTGTGTGTGTGTGTGTGTGTGTGTGTGCGTGCACGTACATGTGGTATGGAGAGAGAAAGAAAGATATGCAATCAAAATATCCCAGTGGGTTTGTAGGGTTAAGTTTCAGACAGGTAGACAGGTAGTTCCTGAAGTCTCATAGAAAATATAAGTCCCCTTCCTGGCACTATATATAAAGATAGAGACAGCGCACTTTCACTGACTTTCTGCTCTTCCTGTATTAGGCAGGAAATACTCAGGGAAAGTACACAATATCTATTTTTCCGTACAGTGTCAGGAAGGTGATGATTAATTCTCTCTACATGGGTAGGCTTCTACAGGGGAATGCCATTCAAATTAAAAAATGTGTTAGTTCTGTATCCCAAGGCATTTCAGTCAGTATCTAAACATGTAAATTTCTCTTTCAGTACTAGAAAACATGTCATCAAGATGAATGTTCAGGTCAAAAATGTATTATGAATCCTGAAATTTAGCGGCATTTGCCTTTAAAAGGATTCCATTCTCCTTGGACAAGATTGAAACCCCGGCCCTCCCCATAGAGTACATTTTCCATACGTCTGACAGGGCGTTTGACGTACTACACACTTCTCATACTTTGGAAAGGACGTTTGGCTGACATGTGTACTGCACACCTCTCACAGTAAAAAGGGACGACTGTGGGGAGTCAGAGCACCATGAACAGGTCATCGTTAGGGAGCGGAGAAGTAGACACTCACTAAATCTGTCTCACCCCATCAGGGATAAAAAAGAAAAACTTGGAGTTCTTCCACTTTCCACCGTTGAAGTGACATGTCTATTCCTTTCCTATTCCTGCGCTTCAAATAACTTGAAAACTGGAAATGTGCATGCATCAACCATTCCTATACTTCTTAATCGTGATCCCAAATGTTTCTGGGGATGTCTTCCATCCATTGTGTGTTTATTAGTACATCAGTTGCCTTGGAGAGGGAAAGATTCATATGGAGAAAAATGAAAACTTGAGCCCTTTTGTGTCAATGCAGGATAATGTCAGGATTTGTTGCGATTTGCTGCGATTCGCTGCTCCAAAGTACCACACTCTCCTTCCAAAACGCTTCAGTGATGCTTTCAAAGTGATTAGATAACACCCATCCCTCTTACTCTCTCTGTAAGGAAGATATTAAATAATAGATAAGAACACATGCCACCTATTCAATTGAGTATAACTGATAAAAATGTGGATCAACTGAATATGTGGCTTCCAGCTACTTCTAAATATCTCTTACATATCTCAGTTCACAACAGGAGTGAATGCATTTTTGAAATACATCAGTTAACAGTTGACAGTTAAAATGAAAATGCTACTCAAGAGGCTTTATAAATATGCTTTTTCCAACCTTAGTGTTCAATGAAGAGTTGCTTTTTCCCATGCCAACCTTTGACAATTCAGTTTCCCTTCGAGTAATTTAAGAATGCAGATAGTTCACCAAAAATATCAAACATACATGTATGTCACCAATTTATGTATCTGCTCTTCTCCGTCTGTCGTCTAGACATGGCCTTCATCATCGCCATGTTGTTGGCTAGTCTCAACAGTTGCTGTAACCCCTGGATCTACATGTTCTTCGCTGGTCACCTGTTTCACGACCTGTTGCGGGGCTTCATCTGCTGCTCCAGACAGTACCTGAGAGCCTCCTCCCTCAGCTGCGAGCACCAGTCCAGCCACAAGAGCAACTCCTCCGCCTACGCCATCAAGGACACCAGCAGCCAGAGGAGCCTCACACACACCTCCAGCATTGGAGGACCTGGAGAGATCAACTGAACGCCATCCAAACTTCCGATAGTTGAGTAATCCGGCCATCATATAAGAATTATTTTGCATACTTTGGAAGTATTACTTGTATAGTGTAGCATACTCTATGTGGTAATTGTATTTGTGGTTAACTCAAAATATTAATGTACAGGAATGTGACATTTTCACTCTTGGATTAGTCTAGTCTAATATTTCCACTCTAACAGCACATCTCAATAGGTAATCCAATGGACTGCATGTTACCTCAAGGGGGCAGGTTTCAGTATTTTGAGTGGACTTCCCCTTTAATATTAGTTGTCCTGCGCAATAGATCAATAGATCTAGTGTCCATCCTTCATGATGTACAGCAGTAAGCACTTTGTAAATAGTTTCCATTGCATTTCACTTGTATCTGCACCTCACCAGTGGTCAACTTTATCAACCATCCTTTTTGGAAAATAATATTACTAATAAATTATCTATTATGGTCTGTGTAGCATGTTGAGGGGATGTATGTTTTACGATGCCTCTGTGCATGTATAATCACTGAGGATAATCTTCTATGTACGATTTAGGGTTGTTTTCTGCACTCTGAAGTACTCTAGTGTAGTCCAGTCTAAATCAAAGAATTATGGCTCCCCCTTGTGGCCAAACATATTATTCCAACACATATCCTGTTTGTTTTCTGCTCTGCCTCTTTTGCAGTAGGATATATGATAACTGTTTATAGTTCACTTGGAGAATTTCAGTGCAAGGAATAACATAACAGAGCTTTTTGTTTTATTCTGTGACAGCTCATTACAGTATCTGGGTTGTGTCTCACACTTTCTTAACCCTTATATAACCAGGCAAGTTGTTGAAGAAACCATAGTAGTTCACAGCAACAGCCAGGGGGAGTAGTTGCAGTTACACACATTCATTCCCACACTCTCACCTAGCAGTACTGCTGCTACCCAGTACTACTAAAATCTTAGCAGCTCCACTGGTGCACTTGAGGTTCAGCGTCTTGCTTAAGGCCACAACGTGACAAACGTGCCTCGTTTTCCTTATTGGGTCATCAGACGCAACACGATTTAATTCTTATGATATTCCCACCTCTCAAAATATGACGCCATTCTGCTGAGGATGAAAGTAAAACTTTGTGTGAATATCATTGTACAAGTAATTAGCTATATTAAAACTTTGCTTACAAAATAGTGATGTGTTTAATGATGAAATTCTATGTATTTATTGAATATGCTATGAACCATTCATATGATGAATTATTTATTTCAGGTTTAACCATCTGTATAGTATAAAAAGGAGCATATTTCTCGGTAAAACAATCAATAAATACCATTAAAACTGATATCCTGCATGAGTGCAGCTGGGGAAACATAAGCAGTACAGTAACAGTAACATAAGCCCTTTCCCTTCATATTGTCTTAAGGTGGAGTATTGTTGTCACAATTAGACAGACTTTTATCTGCTGCAGTAATTCAACTCATTAGTGTAGGTTAGTATGTGGCCTAACACACAACAAGTTAATTTGCTTGTTTGCTGAGTTTCCATGGATCTGGTTCCCAACGGTCAGAGAGAAGTCCAAAAGGTGGTCTTTAAGCCAGGGTGCTATGAGACAGCCTCACAGTATTTACACCTCCTTGTGCAGAACCACTCTCACATTGCTGAATATCTTCCCCAGTGCCTCAAAGAGCGGGTCACAGAAAGTGTGCACGGCCAGTGAGTAGATACGACTCAGACACTGGGACTCAATCAGACAGCTCTTGATGCAGGGCATGACCGCCCAGACGTGGCAGAATGACAGACAAGCAAACAGGAAGCCCCAGAGCAGTGACACGGGAATGCCCAAGATGGCAGACAGGATGCGGTAGCACCAGTACTTGGACACTGTGAAGGTGGTGAAGCTGGCTTTCCACACCCCATCCACACTGTGGGTGCCATCGGGCTCGGCAATCACATCTTCAAAGTCAACCTAGAGCAGAACAACTGGGTTACTGCATTTGTTTGGTTTTCATAGGCCTCTTTGTTAATGGTCACAAAGTCAATGGTTTTCACAACACTGTTGAAATGATCCCATAAATGTACAGTAGAATTCAGCCATAATCCACTTATACGTGTTATATAATGATTACATTTCCTCTCTATTAATGTAAAATTCTAAATGTTTCATGGTACTGCTAAATCTGTTCAACACACCTCAAAGGGTATTATTCTGCTTAGACCAAAGCCATTTGTCAACAAATAAAAAGATCAAAACTGTTCCCTCATCTTGTCCTAAAGTGTAGCATATTAGTCCCCATGCAACTTTCTCTCTGATGGGCGTGGCAACACATAACTGTCAATTCACCTTGCCATTCAACTAGGAATGGCAAGCTCTGTTAGGAAGCCATTTATTTTGTTTTATTACTGAATTGAATAAATATTGCAGCATTAACAAAAACTGAATGCTGTGACTAAAATCTTCATTGTAAAAACAAATCACGAACAGATTCCACGAGAGCTTACTCTATAATGTTTTGTATCAAAACCAGAGAATGATCCAAACTAAAATTGTATGCACTTCATATCCTTTTCAGTTGTTTCCTTCAACTTAACGTCACACCCTATCCCTTCAGAAATATCTCTCAGAGATAGCGATACCGTGCTAATGGCTATTTTAGGGAACAATTTTGATTCACTGCCAAAACCTGATCATATGTTTCAGTTCATGCATATCTGTGAAAACGAAAAAGTATATTAACAATAAATAAAAATACATTATTTGCACCTTGACCACATCCTCATTGATTTGCTTGGGGTCCCTGTTGATGAGGTCGATCTCCTTGGTGTGCCTGTCCATCCTGATCTTCTGCTCCTGGCTGTGGTTGATGTCAGCCATGGTCCCGGTTTCTGGCTGAAGTGTGAGAGGTTTGAGTTAAGGCTGAGACGGTGCAGAGAGAGGAACTAAGGCGAGAGGGAAGAGATCGGAGCCACAATGGCGAATATGAAGGCAGGGAGCGGCTATGCATAGGCTGAACCTCTCCTCAATGTTATGCCACTCCAGGAATGCCAGCAGGCAGCTGCCAGTGATGACTACCTCAACCTGTCAAAAATACAGCAGACTGCAGATATACCACAGGGAGTACACGGACACACAAATACAGACACACACACACACACACACACACACACACACACTTTCACACACAATAATGTTGTCCATTCTTTGTACAAACGTGATAACTCACACTGAGAACCTAAGTATTGCTTAAAAGGAAAAGCGGGCTCATGTTGCGCTAAGAAGTCACCATACAATAAATACTTTAGTGAAGACACTATCAATCCTCTTGTCTTGTATCTTACACATCTATTAATTTATGTGTAGAGTGTATGTTTCAAGAATTACTATATATTACTATTAATTACTAGCACCATTCTAATTATAATCCAACATCTAGTTGCCATCTTGATGTGTGTGTGCATGAATAAATATTTCAAAATGACAGTTAGGGGTACAAACAGCTTTTATTTTGTGAACACACACTACCCCGTAAACACAGGACAGAACAAACCTCTCACCTTCACAGGACGTGTCCTAAGGATGCATCTATCATTCATGAGTCAATCTTTGACCTTCCACAAACCTTAGACTTAGTTAAACAGAGTAATGATCAAAGTGTTGTGTTTAAGGCTAGCTGTATTTCAAACAGAATTTTTTTTTTCCTGTCATTTCCCTCCAAACAGAATACCTCTAAAATATTGGATCATCTTTTCAACACAGCTACTATTACCCAAATAGTCTCTTATTTTGAAAGCAGTAATTTGGTTAAAATGCGACTCCAATATTTACATATTGCTTGTGCTTAAAACTCAGAATTGCATTGTATCAAAAAGTAAGAAAATATGAAACAGAAGCCAAAAAATAATGACATATAAAGATTAAAAGGCGTTCAACTGTAATTTGCAAACCAAAACTGGATAATATTCCAAAGTTACTTAAATTATAAAAAGTACTCTCAGTGATTACCCTACAATAATATCAGTGTGAGAAATTGTACTGCATGCTTAACAAAAAGGGTCACGTTCATCCCTCTCACACATTACCTAATGAATGAAATCATTCACCCTAACGGAAGTTATTAAACTGTCTTCAGTTATTAGATTTAATCACACTGATCTCAGTTCAGCTGTAATGTCCTCTGCTCCACTCTGATCCGGACAAGGCTGTTTCCAACCCTGAACTTCTCAGACAGTGTTGATGAGGTTCTGAAGTACATCACCAATTTATTAATTGTTTGAAAATGTCACAAGCCTTGTATGATCATCTAAAAGGGCTAGCGGATACAGCGACTTTGGCCAAACTTGTCTCAGCTGTGGAAAAAGTTTGATAATATGAACATGAAAATTGAATTTCAATGAAATAAATGTAAGCATTTTATTCTCAATGTCCATCTGGGCTCAGTCCACACCAACACCCGTGCATCTTGGCACAATGCTGTAGGGAATAATCCCAGTCCCGTGTGTGAGAAACTGTCTCATTCCCTGGCCAGGTGAATGCTGAAGCCTCCACAGCACTTCCCAGCACTAGTGAAGAAGGGACGCACAATGACGTCGAGCACAATGCTCCACAGGCTCTGCAGCCAGCGTGTACCAACAAGGACGCACTGGATACACGGACGAACCATCCTGCAATAATGAGAGACAGACAAGCATTCAGAGAGAAAGGGACTGAAAAATATAGTCCACATACAGTACTGTATATATATATATATATATATATATATATATATGAGTTTTCTGCATTAGTGTTTTACATTACTGCTCTTTATAGTCATTTTTGTGCTATTTCCAAAATTTTCATTTCATTATTTTTGAAAGCATCTTTGCTCTTGTACAGTAGTGTTATTGCTCTCAACACACCAGATGTGGAAGCAGCTGAGAATGGCGAAGAGGAGACCGGAGATAATGGACATGGGAATGGCTAGAAGCACTGTGACGATCCTGTAGATCCACACCCTGGACACTTCAAACAGAGCGTTGCTCCAGATCCACACCCTGTCCCCACTGCGCACTGACACCGGCTCAGCTATCACATCCTCAAAGGACACCTGGAGAAGACAAAGAGAAAGTGGTGGCGATAATACCAAGGTGAAGTAGAATGACACCTTACTGTTCTCTTTGATTCTTTCAGATAATTGCGTTTACTTTTAATACATAAATTGTCAGTATGTGAAGATGCACTTATGGTCCATAAAGAAAAAATGACTCAACAAAACTGTAACAGAGCAACTGCATAGAAATGAAATACCTTGAGGCAGTCATTGACGCCTCGGGGGTCTCTGATATTGAGCAGAGGCTTGGTATCACTGATTTCCACTAGTGTAGATGTATGAATGTTCTCCTCGTCTTCCAGTACAGGTGGAGCCTTCCACAGGGGCTGTGGTTCCTCCCGGTCGTCAAAGTCGTCGGGGTCATCCGAATCCCCCAAGTCAATCTCTATTTCCTCGGAATCTTCCCCTTTCATCATAGTGTCCACCCAAACATGAGAAGAAAACCCAAACCAGAGTTGCGTGGGTGTCTCTCTCTCTCTCTCTCTCTCTCTCTCTCTCTCTCCCCTAGTAGCTCTGTCAGGCACATTCTCAGACCAAGGCCAGCCAATCCGACCCCTCAGCTGGCACGGCAGAGAGGTTATATTGGGAACGTTACAGCGCCCTGGATAGTATTTCCAGATGGTCTTTCATGTGTAGACTACTTTCCTATGCTTAGCCAGGGTATAAATACCAGGGAGATGACTTTCTCTGTGTGCACTGATACACCCAACTGGGAACACAAGCACGCAAACATAACACCAACACACTTGTGCTCTTCAGCTCTGCTAGAGATAGCATGAGGATAGAGGCAGCAAGGACGGCAGGACAGCACAGAGTGAAAGAAATGAATGAACGGATCAAAGTCAAAGGTATGAAGGCTGTATTGTACATACAAGAGATCAAACAAGTATGAAGGCCATATTGATATCATTGTTTCTGTGGTTTCCCTGGGAAACGTTCAAGTGGGTAAGCTGCAGAAACATTTTCATTATATTACATTTTTATTTGATTATGTTATTATATTATTCACCGTTTCTGACTCCAGATCAGGAAAGGGGTCAAGACTACAACTCAATACTGCCTCCCTCTGGCCTGTAAAGAAAATGAGGTCCCCTTTTAGAATCTCCTCATCTCTCCTCACTGCAGATACAGTCAAATGTAATGTGATATGCATGCATTTTAGTGTAAATATTGACCTAGTAACCACTGGTTACAGTATAGCTTTTCTCTTTTTATAGCTTTAAATACACATCTAGGACATATTAAGAATGTTATGTGTTCGTATGTGTCAAATGTAAGAGACTACTGATTGAAGTTATGTACATTAAACTATTTTATCTGTAACATCTGTAACCGAAACGTAAACTTGATCAGAAATATGACTTTCCTATGTCAAAATAAGGGATTGGTGTAAAATCCTCAGTGTTGCTGAACCATGAAGCTTTTCCTGTGAGCTCAAGAGGGAAGGTGGACGTGTGCAGTATTGATCACGCCACCATAGCTCTTTCCTGACTGGTCAAACTGACAGTGTTATTACTAACCCTGTGGTACAACCATAACAAACCATACCCAGTCTGTTATTAATGCTCATCTTGGAACTGCCTCTTTAATTTAAACAGGAAATCTTAAGTTTACAAGACGTGGCTTATCATTCAGTTGTGACGAGTCTGAATTACTGCCTTGGTTTGCCCTGTCCAGTTCATCAATAGCATCACTCACTGTCCGGAAGCAACAGGGAAGGATAACAACATGCTCTTCTGGACCTGGCTAATATGGAAAGCGGTCCCTAGCTCTCTGCCCTCTTGCTGATGTAAGGTATATTTCACAACATGCTTTTAAGGAAAACTCTTTCTACTGTGTCAACCTTTGGACCCATTAACAAATCATCCTCGCTGCCTAATAGGTCAGCTATGAGTCCACAGAGGTACGCTTTATCAGATGTCCTCCCAGTTCCCTTGAATGCATCTCATCTTGCTCTCATCATAGTCCTCGTATAAATAATAAATATAGAGCCAATATCACAGCCGGGTTGGCATAATCTGACAAATGGATTTGAACATAATAAAGGCCCCCGTCAGTGACAACATCAGCCCAGTCAAACTTCCCAGCTCCTCTGAAAAGGCTTCATCCGGAGGTTATGTGTAATTATTAGATTAATGCATCTTTAATAGCTTTTAATAGTTTCACCTGTGCACTACTAGCAAACAAAATGGAAATGTTTTCCATTTCATAAAAGGTGAATACATTTTCCTGCTTGTAATGTACTGCTAAGTGCAAAACAAACTTTTCTACTGTACCGTGTTGACCACATGCGGTCTACTCCACGATCTCCATGGTGAATGATGACTTCTGCTCGCTGGGTGAAGACAGAGAGGGAACACATTGTATTGATGACTGAGAGTTTCCTGTGTTGGTGCAGGCTAGCAGGAGACAACGGTATGCTAATGGACTGCACGCTTCGCCAGATGGGGTTTGTTTGTGTCCATGACTAGACAGGTGAGAAGACCGGTGAAGAGTGTGTGTTTGTGTGTGTGTGTGTGTGTGTGTGTGAGAGAGAGAGAGAGAAAGAGAAAGAGAGAGAGAGAGAGAGAGAGAGACCACACAGGGGATGGTGAATAATCATTACTTGGATGGGTGACTTATTGACATGTTTGTTTTAACCGATTCAACTCTGATAAACTCCCAACAGCAGCATCTTACGTGGGACGTGAGTGATGTTATACAGTGTTCCTGTTCAGCACCTGTTAGTCCAGCTGTTTTTATGCTTTCAGCACGACAGGTCAGACACCTTCATGACAGTTACCAGTACGATCATCAATCTTAATGGTTGTCCCATCTAACATCTGACAACAGGAAACATGCAGGAACCATATGTTTCAAACTGAACTGAAACTGTACAGTGTGCACTTAATCATCCTGGCATTGGGCCTTTAATTAATGTGTCACCCGTGACAGCAGTGGACACCAGTTTGTTCTTTTGTGAACTGGAGATGGTTGAGAAGCAACCGTGGCATATGTGTGCGTGCAGTTCTGGGCAGACTGCAACTGTTTCAAGGACGGTTTAATGAAATAATCTAGTCCACTCTGGTAGACAGAAACATCAATCACACTTTCTCTCTTTGATTCCTCAGGACTGGTTCACTCATTATCACTGCCTCTGTGACAACAGAGAAATATCATCGAGTTTAAGGTAAGCAGACGGCAGAAGGTACAGGACGGAGATAAATATTCTGCCTTTTCAATGGATTTACCATTAAGCACAGCTGAATAACAAACCGCTGTCGACTGAGCTCAAGCCATGAATTCTCATTTCCTAGAGAATGGGCAGGTGTTTGATCTACAATGAATATCATCTGCGAAAGCAATGAACAATTGCTGTGAATGTCTTGCTTTAATAAAGCTGCCATTGAGATGGGAGGTCCTTCACTTTAATTAGCAACTTATGAAGACTGCTGAAGCACAAATATTCATGAACCTGAATCACACAAACTATGGGAGCAGCGGTGATGAAACGGGCAGTCAGGTCTTTGAACTGTATTTTCATCAGCCATGTTGCCCCTCTTTCATATCCTTTTATTTTATAAATCGTATTTATGAGATTAATAAAATGGCTCAATTTACAGGTGCAATGTTTTGTGTATTCTACTTCCAGAGTGGAGAGGAAAAAATAGGGCAAGAACTGAGAATGATTATTCAGTCTCGGCTTGGTTTCACCTTTCATTTTTTATAATAAGATATGATTTAGGGTAATACTAAACCATATTAAAACCAAAAACCAAATGACACCACACAAAATAAAGAAGAAATTAATAGATTAACAAACACACAAAAAAGTAATATTTATAATGTGTCATAAATTACTATCAATTCTTATTTTTATTTCATGTAAATGAGCATTTGATATGTCCCCTGAAGACTCGCAGCATCTTTTATTCATTTGATCTTTTATTTATCTTTTAAAGTTGAGAATATCATGTTCTCTCTGAGGAGGTCTTGAACTTGAGGAATTGCTGCGCTGAGCTGTTTTGAACCCTTTTCACGTACAGTCCTGGAAGTCAGTGAAAGCAGCATCCAGTTCTGGCCTCAGGCTCACAGAAAACTGATGAGGCCAATGAGGCAGTGAAGAAGAGTGTATCTTCAAAATTGAGATACACTCTTATGGTAGACGTTCTGTTCTATTTTGAGTTTGTCTATTTGTTTTAGTGAGTGCAGGTGCACATATATGAGCAAAAGGAAATGAAACATTTTAGCCCCATCTCATCAGGGGCCTTAGCCCTCAGTACGACCTAGCCTAGCCTAGTGCCTCAGGAGGTAACAAAATCAATAACTATTTAAAAATGTCCTTGTATTGGCGTTTTAACAGCTTATGATTATGATTGTTATGATTATGATTATTATGATTATTATTGTTGTTGTTGTTATTGTTAGTAGTAGTAGTAGTAGTTGAGTTTGTAGTGTTTCCTCTAACGTATGTTGTAAAAACCCAGCAGCAGATAATAAAGATGTGAATGTGTTTACACATCACAGCTACAGCCCATAAAATGGCACGGCGTTATCTTGCTTTTAAAATTTTACAATACATCCGGGCCTCTATAAATGACTGAACCTTGTGTTTCAGTGTGTGTGTGTTTGTGTGTATATGTGTGTTTGTATGTGAACCTTTGCAGGATGCTTTTCTTTTGCCTGTCAGAAGGTAGCCTCGTCCTGAAATCCTCTCTCCTCTCCTATTTCTCACTTCCTATCTTCCTCAGCATTACACTGAACCAGATGGTATGAGGGGGCAAAAGAGGAGCTATTTCTAATCTATCTATTGTATATCAATCTAATCTATTCATTTGTTTGATTTACCTTTGTGTTTAGATCTCTACATAGTGTTTACAGGGCTTTGAAAATTTAGCTCAGCATGTTCTTTTCGTTTGTCACCAGTGATCAGCACGTCTGATGTCTATACGATGTCTAATCTGCAGATTAGATTTAATGGATAACATCGTATAGACGTGTGTGTGTGGGAGGGCTGCACATTCTCAGTATAGTCAGCAAAGAAGTGATCGATGTTTTACCATCGAACTGTCTTTACACAGATTGATCCATGTGAAAAGTGTTTCTCACAAAGAAAAATATTTACGATAAGAAGAACTGCATATTCCATAATTGTATCACTACATTATTAGTAGGGCATATCCATAAATAAATGTATAGAAATATAAATTTTGTTTTAATCTGCCAGTGTGCACATATTAAGAGGGTATTAGAGACAACCACTGTGAGCTGTTATGAAATGGCATTTTCTCCTTATATAATCATGTGTTAACAGGACTCAGTCACAGGCGTTTCATAAAGGACACAGGGGGCGGGACTCAGAGAATCACAGCTCATCTGCAGAGAGAAAATACGAAACATACAGAATAAACATAGGTGCATAGGTACCATGATGCTGGTGCAAATGGCTCCTGTTACTTAAACGCAAAATGTGTATTGCATGTAGTGGTTGGGGAGTGATAGGCATTTACATTTTTCATTTGATTACATTGGATTCAGTGTCTTGCTCAAGGACCCTTGGACTGGACACATGATGGGCTTTTGATGGGCCCACAGGCTATTACTATGCTGAGACCTTATGGTAAATACAGTCTGTCTAATCATTAGGCCACTCTGATGCTCCTGCAATTTTAGAGGTTGTTCGTGTAACATCCCTGGTCATAAGTGAGTAGAGCAGTACATTATATATCTGCTCTCAACAACACATGATCTATTATTGAGGAAAGAAACCCATTTTCCAATCATATAGAATGTATTGTGTGAACGTTCTCGCTCAAAGGATACAACAAATCTGTTCAGTGCAGACCATCATGCACAATGGGCCATAGGAACCAAATACTGCTAATGATGTAGATCCTTATAATGGGAAGAAAAAACATTTAGCCTAGAGTTTATTTGCACAATTAAAGCAAAAAGGTACAACCAATTCTTAAACAAAAGGTGATCTCTCTCCTATTATGACTACAATAAATAAAGCTTATATAATTTGCACATACATATAACATTACCACATTTAATTGTCAGATTATTTGTACAAATAATATTGCTGCTAATGATATGATAATCATACTCAATAAGAAGCAAATAGTCTCCAGCACTTTGATATTGGACCATTCACTCTCATCCTCAGTAAACTGACAAACACCTCTATCAGATAATAGTTGTTGTTTACTGGATGCACTGTGATATAATAATAATTTACTGTTCAAGTTACGGTATTTGCGTTCATTACCTTTTTAATAAAAGAACAGAACTGATTGCAGCCAAACAGTAACATTGCTTTAGTAGCGATGTAAAGGTTGCTAATAAGATGAGTAACTGTATCACTGACAGTTTAACCAGAAGTACAGAAAGTAAGAGCAACATAACACACTAGCAAATCCTTTTTTTCTGAGTGGTAAAGTGATTCTACAAATAAAGAACAGATGAATACGTATATCTTGATGCTGTCTCTCATCTCTCACTGTATGCACAATACAGCAAGACAGTCGTGTGAGTACTGTGAACCCCTTCACAGGCAGGGGGCTGTAGATCTTGCTGCTGTAGTGGTCCTGAAGGCTGATCGTCCTGTGGCACAACATTGAGGTATGTCTAACTGAACTCCTCCGGGATTTGCCCTGGTATCCTGAAACCAGACTGCCCAGTTTGATCTAGAGTGTTCCTAGGGCTGGATGTGGCAAAGCTTGCACGGGTCTCTACTGTGCAGCTTGTCCTATGGAGGAACTGCAGGAAGTTCTCATGGCCAGAGCCCTCATGGCTGGAGACAGCCAGCTCCACTGGCCGGGCTGAGTAGCAGCGCCTCAACTTGCAGAGTTCCTCCCTGATCTGCCGATTGAGAAGCCCATAGAAGAATGGATTGATAGCAAAGGAGGAATATGCCAACCAGGTGACTGCTTCCTCCAGGTCCTCAGGAATCGTGGGTGAAGTGTCTAGTGTCAGATGGAGGTGGAAGGCAAAGTAAGGCAGCCAGCAGATTAGAAACTGGCCAACAATAACCACCAGAGTGAGCGCGGCTTTACCACCTCCAAAAGGCCGATCACGCGCAACCCTGCGGGGGGCGTTGCGGGTAGTGATGATGGTAGTCTGGCTGTTGATCGAGTCTGAGCGATGCTTTATTTGGCTGGTTGTCCATGAGGGCAGGGGTCCGTGCTGGCGGGCAGCCACACGGGCCACCTTATACACATTACAGTAGACAGCAAAAATAACAACTGCAGGTAGGCAGAAGCAGGCTACGCAGAAGAACACGGAGAAGGCCCGTCTGTGGCCACTGTGGCTCCAGTGCAGCGAGCAGTGTGCAGCGCTAATGGAGCTCAGGCTGCCATAGGATGGCCACCCAAACACCGTGGACAATCCCAGCACGGCCGAAGCCACCCACACCATCGCCATGACAGCCGTGGTCAGCTTCAGTGTCATCTTGACTTCGTAGCGCATGGGGTGGACGATGTAATAGTAACGCTCCACACTGATGGCTGTGATGGTGAAGATAGAGGCCGCTATGAGGAACACGTTGAGGAAGACATAGACCTGGCATTCCAGCACGGTGAACACCACACCGGCAAAGTAAGGGGAGCTGGACACAATTCCCAGAGGCATGAGCAATATAGCGCACAAAAGGTCCACTGCACACAGGTGGCACACAAAGGCAAACTTCCTGAGGTGAGGGGCTTTGATGACCACCACCAGAACAGCGGTGTTGGCCAGCAGTGCCAAAACGTTCAGGGTCACCATGAAAAAGATCCCCGCCAGGTCCTTGAAGCTTGTGTGGCCAGTGGGGAGGGTGGCCAGCTGTCTGCTGGGGCCTGAGGGCAGGGGAGCCCAAAAGGTGGTGCTGTCATTGAACTCAGGGGTCAGAAATGAACGAGTCTCCTCCATGATTCAAAATGAGGATGTCAAAGTAAACATGCGTCTTCCAGACTCCTCCATCTTTCAGTGGTGAGACAGAAGAATCCTTCAGCGGTCAAATAATACTCTTCACTCCTATTGGGGAGAAAAGAACGGCCGTTATAACTAGAACTAATACATAGTACATCATGTTTCACTGCTAAAAGAGTGAACAGGACAAACGGCAAAAGTTACCGATTTCATCCGCATGAGCACGTTTAAGCCCTGTCCTGTTTAATGATTGAAATATCCTTCTGGTGCAGGCAAACATAATACTCTCTGAAGCTACTACCCATGTATCAACACAGAAAATGGATTGCATTAAATGTAATACTAACTATAATTTTATAAGACGGCATGGCTTTCCACGTAGCGACTGGCAATCAAATGTGTAATACATAAATAAATATTGAGAGTTACAATGAGATCTGTACTACGGGATCGCCGCCTTCAAGAGCGCATAGAACTGGTACTTTCCATTTTCCCTTCAAGGTATGGTAAAGTGAATCAATAACTGCTCCCATAACTCATTTGTGGGAGTATTCGAGAAGGGACCCTTACTCTCTCTCGGTGAGGGAGGGACATGATCAACAGGAATAATTCATGGAGGACACCCTGTCTCTCCTCCATCCGTCCTTATCCTTTTCAAATGAAAGATAATGAGTGTGCTTGTTTTAGCCCAGCTGCAGGGAGCTGGCTGCATTGATTAGTATGTGTCACCCTGCACAACACCATCAAAGACACAACCTCTTACCAGGAGAGGTCTGATCCAGGAACACCGGTCAAATCCTAAACCTGAATTAAAAAACAAGCAACAACCATTAAATGTTTCTCTTTCCCTGTGTGCTTGGTTTGATGTAACACTGCACTACTGAATGCTGTGTCCTAAATACATGTGCTCGCTCAGTGCCAGTGATCTACTGATGCTTTCCCCCGCTGTAATCTTCTCTGGTTGGACAGCGATTGGCATGTCCCGTTTGTGATGAGATTTATCCCCAGGTCTAGTGCATGTACGTTCTCGTGCATATTATGTAAGGGTGTCCTCATTTTCATGTTAGCATATCCTACATCCTTAAGGTCCACTTTTCACTTCTAAAATGCTACTACTACTACTTATTTACACATAATTTAATTGACTAATACCTTCTAACACAAAAACCGGCCATGTTTTGTTTGATTTGTTTTTTTAATCCCCCTTGAAGTTGTGCTACAGTTCCTTTTAGCCTCTTAGTACAGTGAAACCACTTATAATCTCACCAGTGTCTTCATGATTTTAATGATTTAATGCTGTGAGTGACTTTGCTATTCCAAGCATTAAACTAATAACATCCATTTTATGCCAAATGAAAAGAATATTAATATTGTGAGGTGTTAATCACGTCACCAGGTTTCCCTGGTCAAATGGGGTATAAAATATTGTATCATATAGCTCAAAAATGAGAATTGGCAAATGAAGATGTGCATTACATTCATTTAGGATACATCTGGTTATATTACCTTTGAAGTAAAAAAAACTCTAAAGGCCTTTGACAGGGCTTTTTGATGTAAATAGGCTCATATAAAATACTAGTATCCAGTTTACAAACACACCACATGCCACTTTTAGACACCATACTGAAACCCCCATGCCACACATTTCTGCTGAGATACACTTGTGAATTTGAGAAGACCATATGCTGTGGGCCCTTTGCTGTCCTGGCACAGTATGACATGGCTTGAACCATGCGACACACAGCCCATCTGTGTGTGATGGTGTAAGGAGTCATTTGTGTATTGCAACATTCTTGCATTGGTGAAAAAACACAGTGAGTTTAAGGGTTTTTGTATTGTATTTACGTAATTGTATGCCCTGAAACTAGAGATCCGGACCGTACAGAAGGTGTAATGTTTGTCTATGTATGTTCAAGTGTTTGCTGCCCGACAACCATTACAGCCATGCTTTTTCATCTCCCAGACTCATTGTATCCCATTGTATCATTCAAGTAGGTGAGACTGAATACAGTTTTTATACAGGGGGGGATAATTTCACATTGTTAAACTGCCTGTTGAAGGAATCATCTGCTGATTTGGTCATCTGGTCTCTACTCACCTATTATACTTCTATATGGTTTGTAATGTAGACCTTACAGTTCCTGTGATTCAAACATCATCCCTCACTCCTCTACACAAACCCAGCGTAGTGTGCAAACAAAACAAACAAAACAGTGTTCCTTCCTCAGTTTTAGGCCTCACTTTTAATTTTGTCTACCTTGTCTACCTTGCATCTCTTCTCAGTCTCACAAATCATCTTTGCGACAGGGATATGAAAGTGCTAGTGAAGTGAGTAAGAAGTGAATTTTATATATACAGAATTACAATATCAAATGTACCAAATATATTAGATGGCATATGACTACAGTATCTTCTTTGATAACAATTGTCAACGCTGGACAACAACCAAAGGAAATTAGGCTTGTAGGCTAATCAGGTTTACAAAAACTTACCAAACAACTTTTGTCATGTTTTTAAAAATGTGCTGTTGCTCCTCCAAAAAGTCTTCCAAAGTTGAATACTTCCAAAGCCCATTGACAACTTCACTTTCTCCACAATAATCCTTCAAAGTGTGGTGTAGAGGCTGACCAGTACTATCCTATGGACCTCTGCTGCCTTGCAACCTGTAATGAAGTTTAGCTCCCCTGATGAACATGAGGATGAACCTCAGAAGCACCCCAGGGTAGGATGATATCAGAGGAGAGGTAGGTGATGTGTTGTGAGACCACTGAGAGAACACAGCTGGCTGGTGGGGGAGGAGCCAGCAACTGGTCATTGTTCAAATCACATCGTTTAAGAGAGGATGACTCCATGAAACCACACCCCCTACCCATGTCCCACCCACACACACACACACACACACACACACATACACAAGCACTCGCTCTTTCATCTGTCAGTCAGTCAACATGTTATTACAGGTCTCATTTTGATATAATGCCACGCACATATAGGTCACCACACCGGACTTATTTTTGTGTTGATCCTTATGATGTCAAATTTCAATGTTTGCATTTTAACATTAAATTAGGAACTATATTAGAACCGGCGTATTTCAACGTTTTCGTTCTTTTGCCTGAAGCACTTTTATGTTCAGAGGCTGGCGGCTAAAATACCAAAAACCTTAAATACCAACATAGTTTCACAACGTTATTTGGTCACATGTTCTAAAGCGTGATCTTCCCAGTGCTCGGTTCACTTCATGTAAAGCATCTAATAGTGGCGTAAATGTCAAAGGAGATAACATCCGTTATTGAGACAAGCTCGTGTTGATTATATGCAAAAGGTATGACTCGATTTAACTTAATTCATCCCATAATGGATTGTCTCTGTTCCCTTTTTCATTATGGCCTATATTAATATAAAATATGTATTAAAATAATTAATAATACTAGTAAAACTATTAGTAGGTTGAAAAACATTCATATGTGGTGATATGATGCAGATATTGTGCATAGACAATGTATTTCTATGAGGTGCGCACGCGGACACATGCGGGCGGGCAGTTTTTTTTCCGCTCCGAGCGAAAAAAATCAGCTCCACGTCCGCGAGCCGTCCGCCCGCATGCCGTGCGCCCGCGGCCGGTGGGATCCGCGGCATTCGTTAACATGGGAGCGGAAGTGAAGCGCAGCAGTGCGCGTGTGCGTGCGCCTCCGCTTGCGCGTCCGGTGGGTACGGGGCGTGAGGCTGCTCCGAAGCAGGTTACCCGCCTGCTCGCCTGCTGACCAATCACAAAAATGAAAAGTGGCATCATCATCACTCCTAGAGTATCCCGCGGACTTTTCAAAATAAATGTTAATCCCATTAACAAAACCAGGTATGAACAAAAACTTTACAATCAATCTCCTACCACATGAGAGCACCTTGTTAAGCCCTTTTTAAGACCTGATCGTTCTAATTGGTTTTCACTTAAAAGGTCACTTCAGATGTGGGAATTGTGCACATTGCAATAACACATCTAATTTAAATGTTATGTAAATATTTTAAAAACTCACTGACTGGAAGGAAATACCACATCAGACAGTTTATCAACGTGTGGCGTCGCCACCCACCACTGCTCCCTCACCACCAAGAGAGGGAGCCATATACAAGGACATTGGCCCTTTAAGAATAGGCGTCAGCTGGGGATGGATGGAATCTACCTACACTACCAACAACTGGGAACATGGAGGTAACCCAGCTGACGCCAATCACTAATCAAGACTCAAGCCGGACTATATAGAGGGCTTTATAGGGCCTTATACAGTGTGTGTGACAGAGTCGTGGTAGATGTCACTGAGGTGGCTCATGGTCATAAATGGATGCTGCAAATATGTCTTCCTGGTCAGTCCTGTTGCATGACACATTTAACTCAGGGTATGCTGTCCTGCACCACAACTTTACATGACACTTACATGACACAAATAATACTTCTAATCCGAAAGAAGTCAGTGGAGTTGAGAGTTTGCTTTTCAAAGGATCCTCCTCAACTACCCCCTCTAACCCTGGGTGGACACGTTGTTTCTTTGGTAACAAGTTTGAAATACCTGGGCTTATACTTGGACAACCAGCTCAGTGGAGATCTATACATTGATGAGGTGGTGAAAAGCAGCTGTACTTCCTCACTTCCAGCCAGGAACCAGGGCTACCTACTGAGGACCCGATAGTTAAGACTGTGTCTGCAGTATGGGAGTGTGCTCCCGGTAAGCTGCACATAGAATCAGCAAGCAGCTACAGACAGGGTTAGAAAAAGGGCTGCGAAGGATTAAGGGCATCCCATTGCAGCCTCCTGACCTACACATGTGGAGAGAACAGGCCACCGGCAGTCTAGTCAAGCGCATGCACCAGACTGATTATCCACTCCATGACCTTCTCGCTCCAAACAAGGGTGAGAGGATTGGCCAGCTTCTCTGACAGGATCTACCGGCAGGCAGACTGAAAAACTCCACCATACCCATTGGCATTAGTTTTAATTAATTAATAAACTTTTTTTAATTAACTACGCTTTGCATAATAAAATGTTTGGATTGCAAGCCAGAATGTTAAATACACTCAAACTAGACCCTGGTCACTTGGCCTCAGTATTGGAAATGAGGCAGATAGAGTCACAAATCATCTTTAGAAAATCATCTTTGAATAGGCATGTCCATTCAAAGAATATACTACGTTGCAGAAAGTGTTTAGATCTTTCTACAGGCAGCCTACATAGATTGGTGTAGATTAGGAGAATGACCTTGGTTATGCAACAGTAGTGTAGTTTAAGTTACTTCCTCTGAACGCTCATAACCACCTGCGGTTGGTTGTTATGTTAAAACAGCTGAAAACAATGATAAACTGGCCAGGAAGTACCGTTCTCAAATATGATGCAGCAACAAAGCTCTGCTTTTGTGTTGAACGGGATGTTTGTCTTGGGGTCCACAGGTCATTTTTTTGTCTGACGACAATAAGGAATATAGCAGGTAGCATACGTAGCCAATTCATTGAACTGACGAGACAAACAAGATTTATATTTTCTTGCCAGTTTGGATCTTATCAGTTTTTCTTAATGCTTATTTGTGCTGCTATGATAATAATGCAGTTCATAGTGTTGTGCTCTACTGAGTGGCCTTAATGGTGGAGTGGAGTAAAGCCACATGTTTGTTTTGTTTTTACTTTTCAGCATTTGTAAATTTGTAAAGTATACAATATACATGCTATACAATAACAACAGCAATAATATAATGGTAGTGCTAATGAGTACAACTATGGTAGCACAACTGGTAGTAATAGGAGTAGTAGTAGTAGTAATAGTACTAGTAGCAGCAGCAATAGTAGTAGAAATAGCATTAGTCGTAGTTGCTGTTGTAGTAGCAGTAATAGTATAGCAGTAGTAGTAATAGTAGTAGTAGTAGTAGTAGTAGTAGTTGTGGTGGTAGTTTTAGCATTTATATTTAACAATATCTGTTGTTTTTTTCTTTGCCAAAGGTAGAATAACAAAGCAAATACTGTGTGTGTGAGAGTCATATTACACAATCATTTCAAAACCCTTTTGTTTTTATTTTTTCATTTTACTTATCATTCAGTGCCTTACTCAAAATAACACAATCGTTGTTGATCTCATGGCTTATGAGAGAGTTGTGGAGTTAAATAACAAGCTACTGTAATTATTTTAATGAGAAACACACAAGTTCATATAAACAAGACATAATTTTCTTTATCTTTTACACAAGACAAAGTTACTAGTATCTAGCATATAAAGGAAACAAACTATCAAAAATAGAGTTCTATAATATACACTGACGTGAATAATAATTATTAGTTACATGGCAGAATTAATAAGCTATACATAACATATTGTCAAGCAAGAGTCCATTTCATGTGTGCGTTTGCACTGAGGCCTCGATTCAATCCATTTAGTACGGTGGAGCCTAGATCTTATCCATGCAGATGGGCATTACATCTCACAGAACAAGCATAAATACATGTATAGAATATAATGTCTGTAAAACTGTAAAACAAGTGGACTTGTCTGCATCTACTGTCAATCCTGTATATAGGTTTTGCAGTCACAAATCAATCAACCACATCTGGCGCCATCATGGAGGTCCATTGGAGAACAGGCACACAGAACTGTTTCTTTAATGTCTAAATATAACCAGGGTAGACAAAAAACAATACCTGGAAAAGACTCTTGTGGTGTGGGTGTTGGTCAGATACTATGGTTAGCTAGCTAATATGCTGATATTAATTAAACACATATTTGATCAGATGCATCAGGAGAAATGATCAGGTCCATGTCAAGAACAGCACAGAAATTAACCATGTTTATTCATTCCTGCTGAGATGGACAAACCCAAACCAAGTGTTCATAAATATTGTTGCTCAAGAGCTGGTGACCTCCAATATGGCTGCCAGGGGATGCATTACGCCATCTGAAATCTCTCTATTGTGCAAGTGTCATGTAATTCTTCAACACCAGTTAATTAGGTCAAATGTCTTGTACACCCATTACACTTAAAAATGTAAGTCACTCTAAGGTTTGTGTCTTTAGATCAATCATCTTTCCAAAATATGCTTGTGTCGATTCAATTTTGGCAAGTCTACTATGCTAATATACATTTTCCTGTGGTACCTACTATTTAAAAGGAAACCTAACATTGAGAATTTTAGTTAAAGCTTGGAGCCAACTGTGCCCTATGGTTTCAATAATAAATGCTAACAAGCCATTAAAGTAGGAACTTTGTCCCTTTTCCTTTTTCCTACTGTCTGGTGAAGATGTATCATGAGGACAAGGATATATTATCGAGTTTTTTTGGGTGTCAGTAATGCTAGTTGGCATTATTTAATTAAAAAGTAACGTCATTAAGTAACTTCTCCCTGTCCTGTGCATGTGTAACATCTAGTCTCTGCCATCCATTGTGCCCCATAGACAGTCTCTCCCTTCTCCGGGTGACTAGAGGGGACTCTCCAGAGGGTAGTTCCTCCTCACTCGGGCTTTCCTGCTCTCCTGTTTCATCTTCAGAGTGCGGAGTTTCTGCTGCCGGCGTTTCTCTCTGTACCACAGATTCTCGCAGTACTCGTCCACACTCAGACTATTGGTCCCAACCATGTGCAGGTCCTTGTAGCCCCTCAGAGGAAGCTGAGGGTGCTGGGGCAGCCAGGAGTTCCTGTGTCCTGGTGGTGGATGAGGGGGACCCGCCTGGCCAAGCTGCCCGGAAACCCCGACCCCTCCTGGGACAACCCTCCCAGGGATCATAGGGCTTAGAGCGGGTCCCTGGGGCCAGTTGGATTGGACTGTGGTTCTGTTGGTAGTGGGCTGAGTGGAGGTTGTGGTTGGGGATGACACGGAGGCGGTATCGGGCCAGAACCTGGGAGTACGAGTGCTCCTGGCTGGTGCAGGTGTAGAGGCCCGTGTCGCCCAGCTCCAGGCGTTGAACCAGCAACCCTCGCTTCATGTGGAGGGAGCGGTCGTTGTTGCTCTGAGGAAGCTGAGAAGGAGAAAGAGGGTGAGAGAAAGTGAGAGAAGGGAGGAGGAGGTGGTCACGTATTTGGTTGAGTCACTTCTACATTGCTGTTGTCGTGTGAAAATCTTGTCCTGTAACTCCAATTTTAGGGATTTTCATGTTTTAGTTTGATTCCCTTATAAAATAGGGCAGTAGGTCAAAACCTACTAAGCTGTGTTTTGGAAATATTTTTTAGCTAGCAGGTATAGTCCCACAGTAAAATAATCTGTAAATCTGGCTGTGCCCCTGCCCCATCCTCTGTCCCACTTTGAGACATCGCCCACTGAGGTTTGCGGATGGACAGAAAACAGGAAAGAAATCCCGCTCACCTCTTTGCTTTGGTAAATCTGACTGAGAGTTTGCTGCTGGGTCTCTGTGTGCTGTGTGGACCACCTGAGCTCGGCCTGTGGCGACCTAGAAACACACTCCAGGAAGGTAGAGTTTCCCTCCACGCCGTACACCAGCTTGGCCTCCACAGAATCTGAATCTGACGAAGAGAAGTGAGACAGATGGTAAGAAAATAAACAACATTTTTTTAGTATTAGATACGGTTAGTCCAAATCTGAAAAAGAAACAGAGGAACAAAAAGAAAGGAAAATATTTAGTGTATTTTGTTTCTCTTGGCACTGTATGTAACATCCTTATTAAGAAGAGAAACAAAAAGGAAAACAGATGGAAATGGGGAGGTAAAAAAATCAAGGATCAAGGATATTTATAATAACATTTATATAAATATTACATAAAATATTAAATAAATATAATATTAACGATTATATCACATTATAGCCAATATTTAATTGAAAGTGCTGTTGTTGACTTGCCTGGGAAACAGAGAAAACTGCAGTTGCAAAATATATCCATTAGAGTTCGCCCTAATACTGCTAGCAGAATAGAGTGTTACTAGAAGATATTCTACATATTTTTTATATGTACATAGTAATGCAGTATGAGCGTTCGGAAATGAAAAGTTTTGTTTGACAATGAGTTATCCATATTTTGAAAAAAATACAAAATGAATGATAATAAAAAATGAAAACATGATGGTAAGGCAGTGGTTCTCAAGCCTGGTCCTGGAGTACCACCGTCCTGCTGGCTTTCTATCCTACCATCCTACTTAAAACATCATTAATCACAGTGAAAGTGGAAAACTACTGTAAAGGAACATTCCAACATAAGATGTTGTTTTATATCATCAATCTTTGATGTTACATTCATTCCAGGAGTCATTTTGTGATGAAGTGTAGTAATTTATCTTTTTGTTGTATCCACTTTACCTCAACCTGCCCCCACTTGCTCAACTTGTTATATTCAGCTGCGTTTTTATATGTAGGTGGAGGGAGCAATATTAATAGTGACAGTAACTTCAAGAGAACAAGTTTCCAGTCAAGACCAAACGCATCATGTCTTGTGGCATGCATTGCATTCTGGTCTATTGAGGCTACTGTCAGAGAAATGAGTATCTCTTCCTCTATGATTGTTGAACATCAGTACAAAATGGTGAGTCCAGAAAGAAGACCTTGCTGATGTTTACTGTTGATGTTTTTAATCACTGAAAATGTAACTGTAAATGTGAAACTACACCACCAAACAACACAATTGCTTTCTAAAGGCGTTCAAGTGTTTTAGGGTGGATTTTTCCTTTAAGTAATGCTAACCAGTTATTGTAATTATGTCATTATTGACAGGAAAATATTTGAAGGAAGTTTGAATTGGCACAGTTCATCTGTACGAGGCTGTGGAAATCCTTACCGTCCTCAGTGATTGGACACTGGCTCCAGGGATCTCCATACTTGACATCCTGTCTCCGCGCCCGTCTGACACAACACACACACACATGGACACACACACACACACACACACACACACACATACACACACAACAGTTAGATAAGAGGAACCAACTGTAATCTAGTGTGTGTCTGCGTAAGTGTGTGTTTGTTAATTTCATGCTTGCATATTTGTATGTGAAAGTGAGTGTGTGTGCGATGTGTGAGAGTACATGTGCATGCCTGCTTGATGCACTTCAGTATGTAAGTGTTTGTGCATATGTGCAAGTTCTTTTGTGTGTGTGTGTGTGTGTGTGTGTGTGTGTGTGTGTGTGTAGCCCCCTCAGTTAAATGATAGCACCAAATAATGTAGTTGCCTTTAGATAAAGTTGTATAACAGCATTAAATCTTCCCCCTCACTGTTGTTGCTGGGCTTCTGCAGGCTCTTCAGGGGGCGAAAACGGGGATTTAAAGTTGTTTTGAGTGAAGAAACGCTGAGCAATAACAAACTGTAAAAATATAGAATGTTGTTTCAGCCTCAGTAAAGAGAGCTGTCATATCTCTCTCCTCCTATATCCACCTCCTGCTGGCGTTTACTTCTCAGAGGTTGTAAAGTATCTCAAGGTCTCTCTACCTCTGTCTCTCTTTCCTCACCCTTTTTTCCATTCCTCCCTCTCCTTCCCTCCCCTCCCTCCCTCCCATCTCCTCCACCCCCCCCCCCCCCCCCCCCATCTACCTTTCTCACTCGCTTTTTCCCCCTCCATGCCTCTCCCCCTTCCATCTATCTTCTTGCTGGTGGGGAATAATTAGGAGCAAGCAGGTACATTCCTCTCATTCCTTTCTTCCTTCCTTCCTTATTTCCTTGCTTCCTTCTTTATTTCCTTCCTTTTTTGCTTCTTTAATTGCTTCCTTCCTTCCTCCCTTACTTTTGTAATTTATTACTTCTTTCCTTCCTTCTTTAATTACTTCCTTCCTCATGTACTTACTTAATTCCTTCCTTCCTTCCTTCCTTCCTTCCTTCCTTCCTTCCTTCCTTCCTTCCAATCCAGCAGATTACCTGAGAAGACCTTGACTCACATCTCAAAATGAATGTGATAATAATGTATTGATGTTAAAATGCTGCACATGGCATCAGGAGCTGGTGGGTGGACTCCTTCCTCCGCCCATTCTCTCTCTACCCTTCCTCTCTCCCCTCCCTTTCTCCTTCCCCCACCCTCCCCCTCTCTATCTGTCTCTCTACCTCTTGCTGGTAGGGAAGAATCTGGAGCAGGTCTGTCCATCCCAGGAGCAGTAGGGGTCCCTGGCCAGGCAGCACTCAGCACAGTCGGTCCCATATAACTCACATCGCTGGAGCCCCAGCTGGACCACGCCGAGCTCGCTGGACACATACAACTGTTGCTGTAGGGGAGGGAGGGAGGAAGAATGAAGGAGAGAGACAAAAGAGAGTCAGTACATCCGTCTGGGTGAACCATACTGTCACTCATACTGCTACTAAACACACACACACATACACACACACAGACACACACAAAGACACACACTAATGCTGATGTGCTGACATACCCTTGAAGGAACTTTGTCAAATGAACATTGTGTTTGTTTCGACAGACAGATAAACCTACCCTCTTGGTTGACAGCTCCATACTCAGGATGGGAGTGGGACTCTGTGAAATTAGGAAGGAAACTGATAAGTTTACACACTCAGTCCAAGTTTATACATCCTACAGTTTCCACCAGTTAATTCTGGATGCCATTTGGCTAGCGCGGCTTCACAAAAGTGATGCTTCAGGTTTCAGCGTCACCAACATCTCCAGCACAGAATCATTTAGGCTTAAGCGGTAGCTCGGGGGCAAACCTCAACCTAAAGTTAAATGCTGCGGTTGGCTTTGAGGTCGGGGCAGCCACTGACGCAGATTAGAAATCTAGTCGCTTTCTTCTTCAGAGGGATAAGTTACTCCATGACTGAATTCTTCCAGCTCACCGACTTCTTTCAGCCTTTCACAGAGGGAGTCAATGGCCCGTGACCACCTCAGAGAGGCTGGGTCAAATGAGATGGAGGGAGAGAAACAGGAGAAAGAGAGGAAGTGATAGGGAAAGAGAGAGAGAGAGAGAGAAGGAGAGAGAGATAGGGAGAGAGAGAGAGGGTTTTTACAATAATCTGGCTATCATATGTCCCATCGCAGCCAACAGATCGACCAACCAGTTAACTGCCTCCTCTTTGAAACCCAGTCAGCGTGCAAGCCAGCCGTTCAGTAAACACTGCAGTGTATCCTATGGCTGTACAGCACAAACAGTGATGCTGCAGCTGAATGTCCGGGTCACGGCCAGCAGGTATGCCCTGGTTGTCGCTGTGAGTGAGCAGCTGCTGGAAATGGGTTACTTCCTGTTTCATTCTCTATGTAAGTAAACAGACAATATGCATCACTTATCCTGTTTGTTTGTCCTTCCTTATTTTCTGTCTTTCGTCCTTCCTTCCATATATTTCCCCTCTCTCCGTCCTGTGTTCTGCTCTTTCTTTCCCATGTCCCTCATCCCTCTTTTCCCTAATGTGTTTTCTTTCCTTTTCTCTCCTCTCACTTGATTTTCTTTACTTGTCTCCTTGTTTCTCCTCCTCATCTCCTTTCCTCTTTCCCCCCCCTCATCCCTTTCTCTTGTTTCGATTCCCTCTCTTTTTTCCTTCTCTCCAATTATTTCCTCCTCACTTTTCCTCTCCTCTTCTCCGTTAGCTTATTTAGAGGACCTTGGGAAATATGTGCCCTTCTATCTGTTTTTCTGCTTAGCAGGGTTATTCCAGTCAAATATGTTCCATTGGAAACTACAGGCAGTGCCTCACACAGCCCATCATGTGGTGCCGGGCCAAACAGATGGGCACTGGGAGACAAAAACAAGCGCTCCTATTCAAGCTCTGTGTACTGTGTAGCTGTGCGTTTGGCCGTGTAGAGGGACCTAGAAGGGTATTTGAGGTGCTGTGAGTGGAATGAACAGACTGAAGAGTAATTCAAACTTCCTGGACATGTATATGTAAACAATGTAGTCTACTGTCTATTATATTATCTCTATTTCCCCCTTGGACTGATGTTGAGGCCCTGTACCATGTGATCACTATATAAGTTGTCCATATGTTTCTGCACTGTTTCATGCTTCTGGGTGAGTAATGTAATTCTGATTCTGATTGTGAATTTTGGTTTCATTCAAAATAGCTTTATTGACAGCTGTGTCTCACCTGGAAGACAGTCAGCTCCTCCAGGATGATCTCCTCTGTGTCCCAGTTGTCTTTGATTACCGACACCGCCTTCACCACCTTACCATCGTCTGGAAAGGAACAGTCAGTGCATTTATTGATTGTGTCAATACACACACAAACACACACACACACACACACACACACACACACACACACACACACACACACACACACACACACACACACACACACACATAAACCGTAGCTGTCTAAATTCTCAGATTGGGAGTAGACACCAAAGTTGTCGCCATGATAGAAAAAAACCCACTCATCACAGCTAGCTAGCATTAAAGGTCAGGTCAGTTTGAAATATGACACATGTGGTTAGCTCTCCAGTGCGGTCACAGCAGCAGAAAACGTTTTTTCGTTGTTACCTCGGTCTTTCAAAGAGTAGAAAATGTGCGAAATGAGATTTTAACATTTTAAGGGTCAGTTGAATGATGATGACCGGGTGTCTCCAAAAATCAGGCACTGGCTTAGCAGACTTTGTAAACTGATACCACTCAGTTGATACAGAGGAGTTTACGATTCAAAAAATTTCGTGACAGCCACCGTGGTAACCAAGGATACGTCATATAGTCGTAACCACGGTAACAGAGGAATCCAGAAACTAAACATGCGCAATGTGAGAAACCTCAATCGGGGATTTATGAGCGCTACCCCGCGGCTGGTTCAGATACCAGCTGTTACACTGAAAACACACACACACACACAGCATGTCAGCACATTAGCTCACACACATACCTGAGTACATTAGCTAACATACACGTGCACACACATACACATGACCACAAACACACACTTGTACACACATATATGCACATAAACAGCGCAGACATCCAGAGAGAAATCCACAGAACTACACATGTAAACAGACACACACACAGACACACACACACACACACACACACACACATGAACTGGTACGTTAGCTCCTCGTAATGTCAGGATGCTCCCAGGGACCTTGAGGGAGCTCGCTGTGGGAAATGTATGATGGGTATAAGTATGACGGGTGTGCGCACGTGTGTGTTTGAGTATGCGTGTGTGTCTACGGACGAGTATGTCAAACAAGCCTCCCGTACATGGGCTAACGATGTCGTTGTACGCATCAGAACTCTGCAACATTTCATTTCAGACTTGAGATCATATCTGGTAGCTTTTGTTTGTGCTCTTCGGAGCGCGGGGCCAGCGCTCCTTCAACTACGAGACGCCACGACCCAATATGGCAAAAAATAAATAGCAAGACCCCACACATGGAGAGTAAAATAAACCTGGGTCCAATGCTCGCTAGTGACTGACGAGTTTAAAAAAAATCCCATACATCCATTATCTGACGTTTATCATTCAGTACCTTCTGTCTGTCTCAATTATTTTAAGAGTGTCACTTTTGACTCTTTTTGGTCCAGGCTGAAAATGTTGCTACAAACTCACTCTTCAAACAAAAATCTCCTCATCCCAGGCCTGTTGCCAGTCCCAGTCAGTCAGTGATGCCAGACCAGTATTTTTAATTTTTAACTTTAATTAAAGGGGTATTAAATAATCTATAATCTTTATCAACCTTCATTTGTGAGTTAAAGGTTGGTCTCCTCCTACTCAAGTCTCTGGCGCAATGGGCAGAGAGCATTTTGTTCCAAAACAGAGTATAAAGAGTGTAAAGTCGAAGAATTCAAGGAGCATTGCTCAGTTTTGAACATTCACTTTGTTGGGGATTAAACATCTTGGGCTTTTGTCTTAGGGCACTCTGGGTCAAATGCTAGTGTGGTGACAGTGTACATAGATGCCAGGGGTGTTTTGACTAGCAGTTGATGGTCAGACGCCCGAGGTGGTTTTACTGATGGTGAAATTACTGGCAATTTACAGCTTAGGTGCCCTCAAGGCTGGACATTTTCCATCTCATAGGAATTCTATGGCTGCAGGCGAGACCTTATCAGCTGGTTGGGCAGTGGGAGGGTATAAGGAGGACAGTTTCATAGTGTTTGGTAGGAAGTTTTTATCACAACCTGGGTGCCAGTATTCTCTCCCTCAAGATCTTGAGAGCTTTTCTTTGGTAAATTCCAGAAACTACAGTTGTTATCTAGTCTGTCTAGTCTGACCAAAAACACCAGACCTGCATGTTCGGTCTCCAGCATACTTAACCGGAGTACATTAGCCAGCCAGTAAGAGCCTCTGCTCTTTTTCAGTCACGCCCTACTACACACTTCTATAGTTACACATCCTCACAACTGGGAGCTGGCCCATTCAGTGACTTCTCTATTGGTGGTCACTGAGGAGCTCTACTGGAGTCGTGGGGGTTAAGTGCCTTTCTCAAGGGCAGAACAGCATTATTGGGTGGGTGGGAAGGTTATAATAGCAATTCTCCAGTTTCTAGGTTTCCCTCAATCCCAAAACTTCCTTACCATTCCTTGAATTTGAACTGGTGACCCTGTGATCACAATCTCCCGTGTCGACCCTCTAGGCTACCGCTGGCCCAGGGTTAAGTACGCTAGGTGTGGACATTGGAAGTTCTGTTGTAACCTTGGGGTTTATATTTAGGAACTCTAGACAGGCTAGGACAGGGTTCATTGCTCTGGGACCTTGTGCATGAACCAGCCCAGCACAGTCTTAGGTTTTTGCTGTTCTGCTTCATTTGATCTGTAACATGTGAAGAATTTTCTTCCAAAGTGTAATTTCAACCATTTGGGAAAAGTGTAACATGAATACAAATAGAAACAAAAAGATTACTAGTATGAAACTAAAACAAAGGATAGGAGCAACATAAGTCCATGGTTGACAAAAAACACCCTCATAGACTAGATTTTCTGTATTTAGTGCAGGATTACAAAACATAATAGTTTTGAGACAATTTTGAGGAAAACATTTCCTGATATATGTGACTCAAAAGGGTTTGGCGGATGGCTGCATGCTTAAAACAGAATTTCTCAATTCTCCAGACACGAGTGTCTTGAAATGCCAATGGGTGGGGTGTTTTATTCCAAAACAGATTATGGGCCGGAAAATGAGTTTTGAAAGCCAGAAATCTCAGCCCCTTCTAAAGTAATCATTGAATCATTGGTATTGATCCACAACACGATCAACTCCCTAGATATGCAGTGGTGTCCAAAAGTCCACTGTTTGTTTTCATCATTTAACAAAACATAATACCATTTTCTTTACTCAGTCGATCCTTCTTATTCAAGAATACATTACAGAACGGATCAAAATCAAAATGTTTACATCTTTGAGAAATGCTCGTATGAAAATATCTGAATATCTTGTCACAACATTTGGTTTTCTCAGATTGTTGTCACACCATATATTTAATTCAAATATTAACACATGCATGCTCCTAATACACAGTGTGAATTGTTTTGGTCTTCTAACAACTTCTACCAGATATTGACTAAATTAATATGGTCATCTGTGCTTTATTGTCACGACTGCTCGTGCTTTAACTTTGATTTTTTAAAATTATTAATTAAAAATGTGTATTAGCCTTGATAAGTGATCTTGGTGGTGGACTCAGACTTTTGGACTCCACTGTATTATGACCATTTTGTGCTGTGGGGCAGTAATAAGTCTTTAATGCCCTTTTAAAAATCACAAAAAGTTCAGTTGGGGAGAAGAGTTGAAAGATTCAGCTTGGTCATACTATGTGAAAATCACTCCATCTAAAGGAGCCTAAAGAGCATTTATCAGGCAGGTAAATGGGCGGTTGATGGGGAGATGAGAGATGCCGGAGAGGAATCCACTTAGAGGAGATGTATGGAGCCGCGGGACCACCTCTGGCCCCCCGGCCTGTCACCAGACGCTAAATATCCTCCACCATTTATCACAACCAGTAACACTGTCAGACAGACAGAGAGGTGAAGAGGCGTGCGTATAGACAGAGACACACACACACACACACACACACACAGGATCACATATTATTTGACATACAGCTTCAGGGGTTGACAAAAAGTTTCTGAACACACACACAAAAAACACATACTGAAGAACCCATTCACCCTGTCAGAGGTCTTGCTTTGGGATAAACCAGTAAACCGCTGCCTTTTCCACCTTCGTCACGAGTTGAGAGACACGTTAAAGGCATGATGAATGGATGCAGGATGTTTATACATAACAAATGAACAAATGAACCACACTCACTCACAATCATCAATCATCATTTGTGCTATTCAGGAAACAGAGGAAAGAGAAGTGGATTGGTCTTATTCAATTTTTCCACCCTAGAAATTCACTCATATGTGATCATTCTTGAGAGATTTTCCCTCGCTCACTAACTTTCCCTCCATCATCTTTCTCTCGCTTCCTTCTCTCAACCCTCTGTCTTTCTTCCTGCACCACTCCCTCTCCTATCTATCTCCACCCCTTCCTCCCCAATCCTTCCTTCTCTTCCCTCCCCTTCCTCCTGTCTCCTCTCCTTTGCTTTCCTCCTCCTCACCTGTGCCGAGGTGTAGGACGTCGTAGGGTCCGTCCTCGGCGTCCACCCTGTCCACTACCACCCTCTGTAGCATGTAGGGTACATTGACCTGGGTGAGGACGGGCCTGCGGCCTAGGGGCAGGACGGGCTCCCACATCAGCTGGTGCTGCCGCATGAAGCTCACCACCTCATCTGGGAAGTCCTTCGTCGACTTGTGCAGGGGGTCGTAGGTCTCGCTCGGACACTGGAGGACAGGAGAGAGAAATATTAGTGATAAAGAAATCCAGGTATTCTGGTATGAGGATGAGAAAAGATACCTAATCACAGATGACCTTGTTCAGATTCCCACTACACACACAGAGCAAACCAGACTCTTGCCTTTTGCACAAATATTAGAAAATGGAAAAAGGAAGGAAGGAGGGCGTGGTAGACAGATGGATGGAAGGATTGGCAGAAGGGAAGGAGGAAAGAAATGACAGAAGGACAAAGAGAGCAAGAGAGAGAGAGAGAGAGAGAGAGGTGAAAATGGAAAGGAGGAGACAAGGGAGGAAGGGAAGGTTGGACTGAGGGAATGACTTAAAGATTGTGTCAAGCTGCATGTTGACTTTGGAGAGGAACTTGATTCACGTCGACACTGCAGAATGAAGAAGAAGTAGAAGATGAAGAGCGGGAGAGATAGATGTGTTCAGTGAATGATACACAGATTGTTGCGTGGATTCATTTAAAGAAAAAACGCAGGAATGAGGAGAATAAAGTTTAAGTGACATCACTTTGGCAGAGCAATTGATTTGGACATGACAACCGTTATTTTGTGTGCAGTGTGTGTGTGTGTGTGTGTGTGCAGTGACACTGATCGGGGGTTATGAGCACAGCATCCATATGGCTGTTCATCATTCTACCAAAACACACACACACACACACACACACTAATGTGGCTGACATCATCAGCAATCAACTAGATCATGCAAAACCACTCCACAGAGAGGTGAATTCCCCAACAGGGAGAATGAAATAACTCTACACACATAAGTGTGCTGGCACACACACACACACACACACACACACAGACACGTACATACACATGGACAAACCAAACACCTCACATGAGCACATGCGCATGCACACACACACACACACACACACACACACATAGTAAAATCTAAGCCTTTCTGACAGGTTGAAGTTTCCCAGAGGAATTCACAGCTGAGGTGTTTAAACACCCGAGTGTAACCCTCTCACAGCTTCTTCAGCTTGTTTTCATTAGCACACATATTTGTGAGAGTGTGTGTGTGTGTGTGTGTGTGTGTGTGTGTACGTGTACTTACCGTGCCAGGCCTTGGGTAGGGGATGCGGCCCTTGTACTCTATCCAGCGATAGTCAGGACCTTCTTTATGGGCGAACGGCCCGTTGAACGCAGCCCGGATAGACGCCATGGAATACACACACACCGCTGAACCACGAAATACAGAGCTATGGGAGAGAGGGAGGGGGAGGGGGAGGGAGGGGGAGATGGACAGATGGATTGAGGGAGGAAGAGAGAGGGAAGCAGAGAAGAGATAGAGGGATGACAGGGGAGAGAGAGAGAAAGAGGGAGACCGAGAGTGAAGGAGAACGAGAGGAGGAGGTAGAGGGATGAGGACGGAGAGGAGGGAGAGAGGGAAAGAGTGAGAGCGTGAGGGAGAGGAAGAAGGGATGGGGAAAGGGAGAAAGAGGGTAAGAGGGAGGGAGGGGGAAAGAGTGACAGGGAGAGGAAGAGAGAGAGAGAGGGAGGAAGAGAATGAAAGTAAGGAGGGAGGGAGGAAGGGAGGGAGAGAGAAGGAGGGAAGACAAGAAAGAAGGAGAGAGCAAGATACAGGAAGGAAAGGAGCGAGGAAGAGGGAGGGGAAAAAAGGGAGAGATGAGGGGAAAGAGGAGAGGAAAAAGGGAGAAGACAGCAGAATTACAGGAAACCGGAAACATAGAGGACAGAAGGATGGAAGGAAAAGGAGGAAGGAGGGATGGGAGGAGAGGAGAGGAGGGGATGTGAATGTTTTGATAGATCAGGGTAACAACAACAACAACAACAACAACAACAACAACAACAACAACAACAACACAACCAGCTGTGCCTCTTCAGCTTTGACCCTCACAGCGCCCCGTATATCACCGCTGGGCGTGCATGTGTCGTCCTGGCTGTGAGCGTGCACGTGCCCCAGGGGTTGCTGTGGAGGAAGGAGGAGAACTGCGGGGAAGGCCTTCCTCTACTTGACTGACGGGTCGGCTGAAGCTGTTGCCATTTATGCAAACTTTTGAAATGTCGCAAAAAAAAAAATGAACAATGAAAATCAGATGTGTTTCCATCAGGCTTCTTGGATGTCAGAAACATCCAGGAGAAACACGGAGTCTTTCAAGAACTGATTTGAATTGACCATATTTCTTTGGTGTCCTTTATGTTTGCTGAAGTTGGCCATATTTTATGCTTTGATCTGAAGACTTGATGATATTTTAATACACCAACTGAATGTTCATGCAATCATGATGGGAGACTTGGGAGGGACATGAGTATACACTAGGAAGTTGTGGTGAACAGATATTTTTAGGGTACACTTCTATCACACTTCATCACTTTCTATCACTCTTCATCACTTTCTATCTCTCTTCATCACTTTCTATCTCTCTTCATCACTTTCTATCTCTCTTCTTGACAAACTGACTGACTCACCTGGAGGTGGTGAAGACCCCATAGATGGTGGGGTTCTGCGGGTCTTTGGTTTCCAGAACAAAGATGTCCTCTAGAAAAAGATAGACCTTATCAATGAAGTCCATTTTAAACACACACCATGGATGTATCATTACAAGTGTGTTTCTCACACTGAGGACCCAAGGATGCTCACATGCACTCACTTCTGATATAATTTTAAGCTATTTTTATTATAACTTCGACAAACAATGCCGCCTTTCTCGCATTTTGTTCTTACTAATTTAATAAAAGTTATGCTTTTCATAAAAATCTAAGTATCTCGCTTGTGGAACCGGACGTCCATTCCACCAGTGAGAAAAAAAGAGGGAGGAGAAAAGAAAGGAAAGAAGGAAAGGAAGGGAAGTTTATTACCTAGCTTGGTCACACCGTGTCCACTTTTGAAGGTCAAAGAACTGAATGTCCATTCCAGAGGAGTGAGACAAGAGAAAGGTAGGGAGGGGAAAAGGGGAGAAAGAGAGGAAGGAAAGGGAGGGAAGGTGCGTTACCTAGCTCATCAAACTGGGTGTCGACTCCAGACGGTCCGGGAACAGAACACACCAGCCTGGCCTTGAGGAAGGTGGTCCAACGATTGATCAGACTCCTCTTCCCTCCAACGTCATTCTGGATGGAGGGAGGGCAGACAGCAGGAGACAAGGAGTTGGGGGAGACAAGAGGGAAATTGTGAAGAAGTTAGAGGACAAGGAGAGAGGGTGAGGAGACAGGAGACACAACCTTGCTGTCCCTATAGAGATTTCCATGTTTGTGTTGTTTTTGACTTTGGACTGATCATTTTGATACCTCTGATCATTTTGTGTTTCTGTTTTGCACAGATAGCTAATGCATCTAGCACCAGCGTTAGTAGTGGCTGGTAGTCACATTTTAACATTAGTGTTGGTTGCTAAATTCGCCTGCTGGCTAGTTAGCTAGCTAACACTCAAGTCTGTAAGTTAACAGAGTGTTTTGGAGCAGGGCTGAAGCCAAGACAGTTTACTGTATCACAGTAACCTACATTTGGAGACCAACTCTTCATTTTGACTTGTAACTTGTAACATTAATGAACTGACCAACATCCATGCCATACCAATCTTTTTAGGTATCTCTCTCTTTCCAGCCCAGTTGCTATATACACAGTTAATTCTCCACTAGACCTCCATGATGGCGCCAACCCTGGCTACTAGGAGATTTGTGACTTCACTGTAAAGCCTCTGTAGAAATAGCAGGACCTGATGATTGAGATGTTTCTGGAAAACCGAGCTCAGGTTTGTCCCTTATGTCTTTGTGTCTCACAATTCAAGCAGCAATGCATTTCCCATTTCTCTCTCTCTCTCTCTCTCTCTCTCTCTCTCTCTCTCTCTCTGTCTCTCTCTCTCTCTTTACCTTACAGACTCTAGCCACGCGGCTGTACACCCTCTTGTCCCACTGTCCGGCCTCCACTGCCTTCTCCTTGAAGAAGAAGTAGACCTTGTCATCGTCAGGACTGTGAGTGTCAGGGATGGAGAAGGAGCCCACAAACTCTGGCTCTGTGAGGAGGAGGGAGACGAGAAGTTATGTGTGTGTGTGTGTGTGTGTGTGTGTGTGTGTGTGTGTGTTCCATGGTTTGCCGATTGAGGTCGATAGAAGTCATAGATTACTTAATGCACCTGTAAAATGTCTTCCTCTAATCTAAATTGAAGGCTGGTCGGTTATAAAAGTTTCTCACCATTGAGCCAGTTGTAGTCGTAGGCCTCAGTCCGAATGTAGTGCTGACTGCTGCCCTGAATGGACGTACGGAAGATAGCAGCATTGGCCCCCATGTAGTCTACTGAGGTACCAGCATAGAGCTCACCATCTGGGGGGGAAAGAGAGAGAGAGAGAGAGAGAGAGAGAGAGAGAGAGAGAGATACACTGAATAATCCCTTCTTTACAATACTTCAATACAATACTAACACACCATAAAAATGTGTGTGTTAAATATGACAGTAACTTGTTCCTCGTGAAATCTATCTTCCTGCTGAGCTTTTCAAACTGTTCTTTACCTCCAATGGGCTTCAAGTAAAATAGTAAATCTTAGTGAGCAAAATTTCCATTTTTCTAAATTATGCAATGGAAAAAACAAAAGCACAGAAAGCCTTTGAACCATTTTTTAATTAATGTTTAATTTATTACAGTAGATAAGTTTTGCCAACATCTCGCTGTTCAAACCCTTTCTAAATATCGATCATTGATCTCTATGGCAGCTGTTTGTACTGCATATTTTTAGTATCCTGCAATTATATGTCCATACATTTTTGCCAATTTCTAATACATTTCAGGAAATATATCTAAAATGTTTGGGATGATGTTAGCTGTTTACAGGAAAGGCGTTTCTGTGTTTCATTTCTGGTTTCAATAAGTTTGTTCCTTTCCCTATATGAAATTCCTAAATTCAATTTACAGCACATTCCCCTGTGAATGTACATAACTGTCAAATTTATTGGCATGTTTCATGTGAAATGATCTGAACACACATTCTCATATTCCCATAAATTGTGTAACAAGTGTGAACAGCTTTTATGAATTATGTGTCTGAATCCCTGATAACAGCCCTCAATACAGTCTGCATCCCTCTATAGCATGTCAACTGTGCCAACAGCTTTTTTAAATTATGATTTGGAGTCCCTAATGACAACATTGAGAAAGTCTGTAAACATCTTAATCTATAATTACATGACCAATGTTTTATACACAGATCTGCTGCTCCACAAGCTTTCATGAACTGGGTATTTGTTATTTATATGAAAATGTCACAAATTATTACTTCAACACGTTCCACAACATGATCTATTTCCTTGTGTCTGTGGTATGTTTATATAATAACAACCCATATGGTTTATGTCCAACGTTCCTATGGGGACACGACTTCGGATTGAAGACTTGAAAATCCTTCAACAGCCAACGTGTGTACATTGTGTGGTCAATCCAAAACATTTGGGGTGTGAATGTCATACAGTACATCGCATAAATCGCCTCTTTATCTCTGAATGTGCTAAACCCCACTGAGCACTAGGTGTGATTTCAATGTGGCCTCTATGTTTACCTCTAATGTAGCCCAGCTCATAGCCCAGACCAAGCAGTAAAGGTGCCACGTTTTTCAAACAGTGGAGATCTTATTTTGGTTTGAAACACTTCATATCCTCCTAAGGCATCAGCAAGTCTCTAATTACAGTCCATGTGTTTGCTGTACACAGAACCAAATCCTCATTCTCAGGTTCTCATAACTTGCACAACAATGGAATAAAAAAAAAACAACCCATCACAGGTCTGAAAACGTTTTTTAAGGATCCAACTATAGTTGATACATTTCATGTCCTCGTGTCCTACGGGGCCACAGGACTGACGTCAGCTGCTGAAATAACTCAGCCATTGTGTCTCCAGACCACACACCACAGCTGAATGGAGGATTTACAGGGAGGAATGAGATGTCACAGCAGACAGTGGTGGGATTGTACGCTACAGGACATTAGTGCCACTAGAATATGAATATGGCCGTCAGAATATGACAGAAATAATGATTTAATACATCCACTTTCTGGATTTGTGTGTGTGTGTGTGTGTGTGTGTGAAAGAAAGAGAGAGAAAAGGGAGTGTGTGTGTGTGTGTGTGTGTGTGTGTGTGTGTGTGTGTGTGTGTGTGTGTGAACATGACCTACCAGTCAGTCTAGCAGTGAAAGTCTCTCGGGGACTGAAGGGACACTTTCCTCTGCCTGACTCCACTGTATTAGACAACATGAACAACGGTTCCTATAGGAGAGACAGACAGAGAGCGACAGTAAGACAGGAGGAGAGAGAGACAGAGTGAAAGAGAGAGAGAGAGAGAGAGAGAGAGAGACCACACACACACACACAATGACCGATACACAAATCAATTTCTTCCACTCAGTTTGCATGAATTTCAACATTTTGCTGTTGTCGTCATCCTAACTTCTTTGTTGCAACAAGGATGGAAGGATGTAGGTTGCAGGAGATGCCTGAAAGGAAACATCCACCCTGAGATACTCTCACATTGTTATATATCATCCATCTGTGCTGTTCAGTGCATTAGTTATTTTGTAATGAATTGTTGTAATATTTACTTTTTTGATGTAACCACTTTCCCTCAATCTGCCTCGTCTATTTCTACTTTAGTTAGTGATTTCCTACATATCCCAGAATGCTTTTTGACAACCCCCAAAGTGATGGATGGATGGATGGATGGATGCATATTTCCCCTACCTCTGTGTTGTGGCCCAAGTGGAGGTAGGTACACTGAGGGTGGTAGGCTCCAGTACCACAAGCGTAAACATGAGTCTTATTGAAGGGCTGCAGCAGCCGCACAAAGTTGGCACAGTCCGTCTGTAAAAGAAAAGAAAAGATAAAGATAAAAAACTAACTACTATTATATTACTATTTTACATATTTCCACATTCTATTTTACTCCAGTTTATTATTTTTTTGTGACTTTTATTAACTGTTTGCATTGTCATATACTAGAATTTTCTTTATACTTATTCACAAATGTTTCCATTTTCCATTCTACAGAAACTACAAATTATTCTGCCACAACACACTCAGTCCTCAGTTTGACTTATTTTAAAGTAATCTGAGAGACAGATTGTTTGAGACACAGAGACAGATATGTTGAAGGACGCAGGCAGAGCTATGTCCCATTACATAGACAAGACAACCTCCACATTCCTCCTTTTCCCATGGGTCTCTGTGCTATGAAGTATCATCTCCCAAAAGGAATATAAATATGGAAAGCAGGTCATTTCATGGTTGGCAGTTCAAGGTCAAATCTTAAATCAGGGAGCATCAGCGAGGGACATTTATTTTAAGAAGCGAGGGACCTAACAAAGTCTGCACGTAAAACACATTCACTACTATGTACTTGTTGTGCTCTTAAGATATGACCTCAACAGAACAGGTGTATGTTCACAATGTATTTGTAGGAATATAAATAAGAAAAGCAGTTTGACTGTTTGAGGTCAAGTCTCACATGAATTTACATCAGGGAGGATCTGGATATTTATATTGTGTTGCCCCGCTATCAATACCATGTCTCGTCGAAAAGAAAAGCATTCCTATTCTTCCCTTGGGGCTCTTGGAGGTGAAGCATCTCCCAACCAGGACATAAACACAGACACATCATCCCCCATGACATCATCCATTCTGCCTTCCATATGTTTTCAGTGAAGCTCAGTGGATCCGCAGTGTCACTCTTGTTGATACCATTTGGGGGGTTCAAATCCCAGAGGGACCACTGGAGGGGAGGGGTAAGTCAACAACTACCACTGAGGGGCTCTGAAAGTACCGGAAAGCTCATGTCTGACTTTATATGGTTCATCTTATTGGCATTTACCTAATATTATATTGTCCATATTATTATTATTATTAGTAGTAGTAGTAGTAGTCGTAGTAGTAGTAGTAGTAGTACCTGTTTGAAAGACACTTACCTCCAGACTTTTCCCTGCCAGTCTGCAGTGCTCCACATGTTCTCTAGCAGCAGGCCAGTAGATCTGATTCAGAGTAAAACACACATATGGATCTGTGAGAAACCACCTGTACAGTCTGATTATCAGTAGTCTGCCTTGGGATACATAAACTATTTCATCGTGCGATCCAGAGAGGAAGTGTTTTGATGCTAAGGACCAACCAATCCCTGCTCCTAAACTGATAATCAAAATCAATACCATCCCCAGTTCTTTCAAAATGTTCCCTTAACTTGGCTGAGGAAGTTCATTAGCTCATGCAGTCTGTAACACTTATTTTTGTCTTCATCTCAAGACCAACCTGGAATCAGTGTCGATGCTATTTAGCTACACTGGGAGTGGAACCTCTAACCCTGCTAGTGTTAGTGCCTTGCTCTACCTACTGAGCTCCACAGGACCAGTCAGACAGGTCAGCAGGCTCGTCCAGATGCAGCAACATGTAAAATACTTTGATCATTTTAGGTGTGTTATAATAGATTATAATATCTTACCGTACGCGTGGGCAGGTCCAAGCTGTCAGACCTCAGCATGAAGATGTGGTCTTTCCCTCCGACCAATAGCCAGCCTTGATCCTCGTCCAATAGCAAGGCCTGGTAGCCCTTGCTAACCCCGTCCTCCCAGAAGACAGCCGAACTGTTCCTGAGGTCTGAGAGAGAGAGAGAGAGAGAGAGAGAGAGAGAGAGAGAGAGAGAGAGAGAGAGAGAGAGAGAGAGAGAGAGAGAGACAGAGAGACAGAGAGAGAGAGAAAGAGATTTATAAACTCGAATCGACTTTTATTCTACTTTTATTTTATAGTCACAATTCAAGAGAATTCAAGTTTAAATTATTTAAGACCGTACAGCAGAAACCACATGATCTCTACTCCCCTTCTACTCTCTCGGTCTCAAACACACACACACACACACACACACACACACACACACACACACACACACACACACACACACCACCACCACCAGCAGTTCATCAGTCAGGCTGCCAGACCCTTTCACCTCTCGCCTCCCCGGGGAGTCGGTGCTAAAGCAGGCAGAAAACGACCTGAACAAGCACAGTAAATTAACCTTGAAACTCTACCTCTACCCTGCCAGTCGGCCACCAGCCTGTTGCTCTGTAACTCTGTCAATCTGGCCTGCCCACGCTCTAAATAACGACTGGAACAAGGACGGCAAATGGATGGTTTTACTCCAAATTGAAAAAAAGCTTTCTGAAATTCATTAGTCTGTATTTGATATATATGGATGATTTCATCCTCAAAAGTGATACTATTTTGTAAGTAAATACATAAGTTTTTCCTTCATTGTAAAAGACATTTTCTCAAACTATGAGTTGGCATCCAATAATAAGTCACAGGGCTGTTTCTAGTGGGTCCCCTCATGCTAAGAGTGTATTATGTCTCAGGGCAGCAATAACCCTAACCTAACCCTAACCCTAACCCTTAAACTCGACTCACTGGGTCTACTGTAGGTAAATCTTAACTTCCCCTGCTGTAAATACTTATTTGAAAAATAAGACCAAATTAACCCTGAAATTCTCCCTGCCTGCCTTGTAACCTCTGTAAGCGCCTTGCAAGGCCGTAGCGCTGGCCTGCCTGCACTGCAAATAATCAACTGAACAAGCAAAGGAAATTAACCATGAAACTGTACAACCCTCGCTGCATGCAAACCCTAACCCTGCCAGTAACAGAAGAGCGGACCGCACACTGTGGCTCTCCTCTACAAAGCTTGATTCATCTAGAGACCCACGGTGCTGTCCTGGAGGCTTGCAATGCAATGCGCCTCACCACCGTCACCACCAGCTTTGGAAAGACTTTTCAAAAGAAATAAAGCATATTTTGAGCCTCACGCTCCCTTCATCAGGGTTAATACGTACACCAGAGTCTCTGCTCGCTAACCAGCCTCGGAAAATTTCCATTATTTTTACCATTACTCAAATAGTTGATAAAACCTGTACATTTACTCATAGACTGATTCACTTACTTCTCTTTATATTTTTTATGACACAAGAAACATTGAATCAGAGCAATGCCCTTATAATAATAATAATAATAATCCTCTATAACATTTGTAAACTTTTACATGTTATACAATTTTGTGAAAGTAAAGTAATGCTTCAATTTGAGGAAAATGGGCAAAATTGGAGTTGAAATGTGACAACAGCAATAAGTCAGGGTTCAAAACCAGCCAGCCAACCCATTCATTGTATATTTCCACTGCATATACAGCACCATCAGACGCTGAGCACGGAGCAGGTTTTCACTGACCCCTGTCAGTCATAGTCCATTCCATCTGTGCCAACGTCAAGCACATTTTAATGGTTTTCACATTAGGCTGTGTAACTATTATTTGTCACAAGCAGTTTATGAACCCTGCACTAACACTAACACTAACACTGTCCCAGCCTCCTCCTGTAGTACATGCAGCTCAGGATGACAACTCTGGTAAAGATTATGCAAACAGTTTATCTGGGAAACAAAATTGTCCCAAATGTTTCTGAAATTAATTATTTTCATCTCTTGCATGCAGACAGCAAATATGTAGTGCACATACAGTGCATGTGCCTGCACTCACACACACACACACACACACACCTGGTTTTCCTGATGGTTTTCGCACATGGAACAGATTATTCTGATCTGGAGAGCTCTGAGGTACAGCACACGCACACGCACGCACACGCACACACACACACACACACACACACACACACATACACACCCATACAGTGCTAAGTTACGGGTTAAGTCTCCAGCTCTTCTTCCTCTGAAAACAGATCTGACAGTGGCTGCCAGATCTCTTCACAGTGCTTTTATGAGATCTTTACAGATCATCACTCAGTGACCATCTACACACACACACACACACACACACACACACACACACACACACACACACACACACACACACACACACACACACACACATTGCTCAGACAGTCTTTAAAGGACTGGTGATGTAAAGCATTGGTCTATAACTTCAGAAGTTGTGGGAATTGGGAACTCAACTCAGTCCTTGGGATGTTGGATGTTGGAAACTTGCTTATTGTCTCTTTGCTGTATATAAATATACTAAAACGAAGGTAAACAAAAAACATACCAGCTCTGTAAAAACATGAATACTGGGGATCAGGTTTTTTCCAGACACAATTACCTACCGTGAGACGCAAACAGATGCAGGATCTACATTTCATCACTGATATACGGTGTTAATATGAGTCTCAGAGTAAGATAGAGCTGGAGACAATAAAACAACCCAGGATTTCATGGACCTGCTCCACTTGGCTCTGTCTCACTGAACCCCATACATCAAGAGAACGAACAACGAGAAATACAGCATGTGATGAAAGAGACGTTAGTATGAGATATCTCAAAGTACTCTCCCTGAGGGGTGCGGCGGAAAATATGACATAAAATAGTGAATAGGAGAGAAACCCAAATGCTTTACGTCACGTGGTACCATTCTGGCTCCTAGTTTGTAATTTCTTTCCCTGGAGTTCTCCATTCATTTTCCTGATCTGTGGGATGTATAACCTCCCACATGTACAGTAGTAAGTGTTTCATGTCGCTAATACTAAAGCAGAACTGCTGAAAATGCGCTGAAACTTACTAGAAACACACGGCTGTTCCTAGGAGAATCAACTATTCTCAATTTCTCAAAGTATTTGAGGATACAAGGGTTTTGCAGGACACTGACGGACTGCCTGTTAAAGAGCTCGATGTGCAGGTACTTGGTTTCAACTCCTTATTAGTCGATGTCTGATTTGTTCTCTTGGTCAGATGATAATTATTTGATTGGTTGATTGAGTCTGGATGCAATTGAGTTAAGTGGCTAAATGGTCCTTTTCCTTTCAATCAAGGCAGGAGCTGATCTTGATTGCCTCTGATTGGTCAGTGGTGATCTGGATCACTGTTGATTGGTCAATGACAAGAGGTGCATGACCCCTTTCTCTTCTTGATTCAGTTTTTGTTCTGCAGCCGTTTCTGTGTGTGTGTGTGTGTGTGTGTGAGAGAGATCAGGATTAGCAGGGGTGAGAGGTCAGCAGCTCAAGACGATGTGATTCCAGGTCAGTGAGTCATAGAGAGCTGCTTCATAGAAGAGAATGGTACTTTATATGATGGCTGGTTGGGCTGCACTACTGGCCACCCAGGTAGGACTCACTCTGAAAATCCACCCTGAAACACTTGGAGAACGCAAGTGGAGATGTACTGTGCATCTCTGCCCATTTTGATGTTTGGTGGTGTATTTTTCTTATTCCCGTAACTGGTCAAATGTACACACACTTCATCACAAATGAGTCAGAGAATGTGTGTGTGTAAGCGAGTGTGAGAGAGAAAAAAAGAAAGAGAGCTTGAGTATGAGTGTGTGAGGGAGAGGGAGGAGGGAGGTGAAGAGGGAAAGTATGAGTCCATCTAGTGTGTGTGTGTGTGTGTGTGTGTGTGTGTGTGTGTGTGTGTGTGTGTGTGTGTGTGTGTGTGTGTGTGTGCGCGTGATTGATTGATTGCTCCCGCTGATGAAGGCTGAATGCCTGTAATCAAGGAGGTGAGGGTTGGGAGCATTACTGAATGAGTGTGTGTCTCTTCTAGAATGAGAGCAAGTGAAGCATCTATCAAAATGAGTAATGAGTTCATAGAAATTAGAGGCAATTTTGGTGATTTTCATGTTTTCACTTGAATTAGAAAGTCATGAATCCTTACTTCTTTCATTTAATTTTCGCTAATACATTTTACAACCTGTTGACAGCAGACACAACATGCTGACATGGCAAGAACAACTCTCAAATGTTCTATCACTGACTACAAGTGATGATGCTGTTTGTCTCTCCCTGACATTCAGACTATCAACGGTGGATCTGCTCTATTCATTTCAATGTCCTTTAATTCAACAGGATTTCCTTCTTCTTTTCAGTGCAATCATGTGTTGTTAAAGACAATCAACAGGATCATTTCCACCAACTACTGAGAACTCAAACTAAACCAATTGGTGTGAAAATGTGCAATTGTAAGTGTGTGTGTGTGTGTCCATGCAGCATTTGAGCCATGCAGCATTTGTGTACATGGATGTGTCTGTATGTCCATGCATGTGTGTGTGTGTGTGTGTGTAACTTGAGAGAGAGTGCTTAGGATAATAACCAACATTTGTCAAGGATCTGAGGCAGAACAAAGACATGGAGGGAGTTGGATACATGCCCACCACCTGTGAAACACACTTGCGTGTGCGCATCGTTCGTGTGCGTGTAATTGATCACTCCCGGTGATGAAGGCTGAATGCCTGTAATCAAGTTGATTAAAATTCATGTTGCTTCAACAAAGTGGACTCTACGTATTGAGTGTGTGTGTGTGTGTGTGTGTGTGTGTGTGTGTGTGTGTGTAGAACAAGTGAAGCATCTGTCCAAGTGAGATGAGGGGTAGATTATGCTAACCCGCGTACAATTAAATAAACAGCAACACAGATTACACATCTAAGTGTTGTTGCAATCTAGACACACTGATGAAAACAACACATGCTGTGTAACTGCCTGTAAGCCTGGCTGCGTATCGTAGGGTGAAATAACACGATAGGCCATGCTGTCATACTTGACTCTGTTTTTCAGGTCTGGTTCTGGTTCAGGTCTGGAGATAGAAATATCGTTTAACGTTTTCCATTTAACTCCGAACATGTTTGGCTATTTCATGTCTGTGTCCTCTCTTTGCCTCTTTGTATGTATGTGTGTGTGTGTGTGTGCGTGTGCGTGTGTTTGTGCTCAGCTGGTGGAAATCATTGTTGCAGCTTGTTATCTCTCCCTTTCATCTCCTCTCTGACAGTTTGGTGACTCTGATTAGTGCACACACACACACACACACACACACACACACACACACACACACACACACACAGACATACACGAAAAGATTTGCACATCTAAATGTTCTCAGGCATACACATCTGAATACAATGTACATGCATGAGTATTATCTCTCTCTCGCTCTGTCTCTCTCTCTCTCTCTCTCTCTCTCTCACACACACACACACACACACACACACACACACGGCCTAGTAGCTGAAGAAATACCCTCCCTCCCAGCGAGGCCTGCTTGCTGCTACTGTGTCTGTTCAGTAGTAACAAACTTCAAGGAAACTTTGATCAGAGAACGCTCACAGGCCAGCAGCCAGCCTCTTTACCCTCAAAACACTGAAAAGTTCATTTGTTCCAACACACTTTCTCATTTAATCTTTATTACAAAACATTTCAAATTGCTGGTAGATATAATGTTTCTTTTTCATTTGAGCATCAAAAAGTTGCATGCTGGCAATCAGAGTGGAGCAGGAAAAGGGCAGGGCAATAACCTGAGCCTGAGTCTCATTAAAGTGGGAGTTGTTTGCGTTGGCATTCAAATATTTTCAAAAACTTCTCTTCTCTTCTCTTTAAACTGAGTTTGACAGGAGTAATATATGTACTGAACAGCCTTAAAACAGCCTTGCAACTGCTGAAACACATGAAATACATAAAAACCAAGGTAAGCAATATTTAACAGGATTTTTCTATAGGAATCATTTCTGGGCTACAGCACAATTTTAGATTTTAAAGGGGCAATAAGTAAGATTGTTACTGCCCCATAGCACAGAATGACCATAATATATCTGCAGGGGTTGACAGGGTTGTTGATCAATGACTCAAGGATTACTTCACCAGGTGCTGACATTTCTGGCTTTCAAAACCCTTTTTTCCAGCCTGCACTCTGTTTTGGAACAAAAACTCCCCACCCACTGAAATTTCAGGACTCTCCCAAAGGCTTCCCGGAGGTCGATAAAGGTCATAGATTACTTAGTGCCCCTTAAAATTTCTGTCATTTCCTCCTCCAGCTTGATTACAAGTAGCCAACAATACAGAGAGCAAGGGTTAGATATTCCTGTTAGAGATACGCTTCACTAAGCAGAGCGGTAAAAGCCTTTTTTAGAAGAAAGGAAATTAGAGTCAGTAGAAGAGGAAGATGTGTTAAAAGGGGACAGAGGGACATGAGGTACTTTTTGAAGAGATGAGTTTTCAGCGGGACACCGACGTGTACTTTTTGTCATTTTTATCTTGAGCTGTTTGAGCAAGCCAAGTTGTTTTGCAGTCAGTTGACACGACGTGGCTTGGGGTCAGTGTTTCACATGACAAAATGACGGACAGAGACCTCACCCATACTGAGAGGGAGGAGAGGGAAGTGTGTATAATCGCTCCCAGATAGAAATACCACGATTAGATAAGAGCTGATAGGAGTCCTTACCTGTCAGACCAGCCTGTCTGCTCTGTGTCTTCTATTTCTGATAATCACAGCCAGACAAATACCAAACACATTATAACACACTGGAAGCGCCTTTGGTTCATATAGATCATAAACACACTCACACACACTCGCCTGTGCATGATCTCTGTCTCACACACACACAACACTCCATATGGGTGGGGAGTGGATGTGAAGCACTGTCTGTGTGTGTGTGTGTGTGTGTGTGTGTGTGTGTGTGTGTGTGTGAGAGAGAGAGAGAGAGCAACCTGCTGAGCATCAGCTGGGAAATGTTTCACACGCCACATAGAAGACATCTGGTATTCTACTGAACTCTGACAGACTGTCTGATCTGAACAGCACCAGCACTGGAAATCAGAGTTCATATGAACAGTTGCTGTTTTAGTTCAAATAAAAGATAATAAAGTTAAAATAAAATAATAAAATAATAATAATAATAATAATAATAATAATACAAATAATAATAATAATAATAATAATAATAATAATAATAATAATAATAATAATAATAATAATAATAATAATAATAATAATAATACAAATAATAATAATAAAACAATAATAATAATAATAATAACAATAATAATTAATAAAATGTATTATTGAATATTATTGGCAATCTTGAGGCTCTTACTTATAAAATAGTTTAGATTTAGAGGATGTAATCTATGTTTTATTTAACTATTGATGATCCTGACCTAATCATTTTTGGTTTTTATCCAACGTAGATATACAGCGTTTTGGAATGACATCCTTCATATGCTGAAGAAAAATAAAGAAGAGAAGAAAGTATGACTGGGGTATAAATGGGATACAAATAAAATATCTAATATCCAAGTTGTGATTGGAAAGTTGTCTTGTTTTCAGTTTTCAGTGTTTCTTGTTTTCAAAAATCAAGAGGACCAAAGCACTTTTCACATCCTAAAGTAAATAAATCCTAAAATGGGGGAGACCCTCTTTGTCTCTTTATGGAAAACACATCATTGTTAATGGCTTCAAGTACAACAAATGTTATGTAATGCAAAGTCTGGAAACATGACCACGCAGCACTGGCTAATGCTCATTTCCAAGAAAATGATGGAAGTATTTTAGTGATTCAATGTGGGGGGTTGCAACCCCAAAATAGTTGCTGTTTTTCCTCATGATGGAGTGAAAATGTGAACCCTATACTTTAGTCTCCCTCCAATAAGTAATAAAGGAAAATAGGCTGAATAAGGAAAATTACCACCCAAACCTCAAACCAATATCTCCCCACAGGGATTGGTAGCTCATTGTAATGCCTAAACCACCTTACATCACTGTAGCTCTTACAAAACATTTGGTTACATATAGTTTGAGGTGTTCTAGGTATTTCTAAAGATACTTTTCACTTTTTAAAAGATTTTTTTGTTGAAATTTGATTGATTGCATTGTTACAGCATTCAATTTACTATTTACATTTTTTTTTAATCTCTGTATTTCTTCTTGGGCAACGTAATCAAAGTCCTACCATGCCAATAATTTTGATAGACGCATTGTTAGATTATAGGCAAAGCTTTGATGGAGCATAGTGACTCCACTGTCTCACGTGAGGCAAACCACAGCACACAGCCTGACTGGACTCTTGACAGGCTGAAACACATTGCCTCAGTTAGCACATGCTAACACTTAAAGAGGACCGTGAGGGAACAGCAGCTCACAGCTCATGCATTCAAGGTTTGGATTAAAATGAAAGCAGGGCTGGAGGATGATAGAAACCAAACCACGGCGGTCCTGACACCATCGCATGCGAGGAAACAGAGGAAGACAGTGACGAGTGCATTATTGCACATTTGCACATGGAATCTGTCTTTGGGCATAACCCCCGACTGGAACATGATGAAATGGTTTCTTCATGCACACACATCTCTAGATGTACGTGTATAAGCCAGACACACACACACACACACACTGTAGTTTGTGTTGACACTGAAAGGAGACATTGCACACTATCCACCTCCCACGAGGCATTCAGAGGAAAACAACTGCAATTCCCAGAAATAACAAAAGACTAAACATCTTTGACTGCAGCCTCTGCGACTGAGAGATTCTTAATACTAGAAAGGCTGAAGGATTTAGGGGCTCTAAGAAAAAGAAGAACAGCCCATGAATTTAAGGTAGGATACATATAATTCTAACTATTATTTCCTCGTGTGAGTGTGTCTAGGTCATAGACAGTGGCTTGGCTGTTCTAGTGTTTAGGCTTTGCTATAATAAGTGAGGGAGAGAGAGATGGAGAGAGCAAGAGAAAGACTAAAAAGGAGAGAGATGCATGGACGTGACACAGAAAAAAAGGCAATAAAGATATAGAAACAAGTCTTTGGGTATGTATGGATTATTGTGTGTGTGTGTGTGTGTGTGTGTGTGTGTGTGTGTGTGTGTGTGTGTGTGTGTGTGTGTGTGTGTGTGTGTGTGTGTAAATGCAAGAGAGTAACATGCCATAAGAGGAGCACTACTATCTCTAGAACAATCTGTATGTGCCAGAGTTAAGTGTATAAGTGCATGACCCCCCCTAAGCCCAAAAAGACGATCAGAGCACTTGCAGAGTAAAATACCATCTAACGCTGTTAGTGGTCGTCCTCAGTGGCTTCATACATTAAGAGTGTCACGCGAGACCAAGATGGCTTTCAAGGGCATCTAAACCAGGCTGCTTCCATTAGTGGCTTGTCTGCTGTCTTTAGAGATCTTTATTTATCCAGGGAAGGTTAACTGAGCACGCATGCTCTTTGTGCTCTTTTAATATATATGAGCTTTTTTTTTTCCAGGGAAGGGTTTTTGCTGACCTTTGCATGCTCTTTTTCAGCACCACCTTACTTCACAATTGTACACACATTCACACTTGTGGGCCTGCCCAGTACAACCAGTCTGTCTGCTACTGACGGCCACTGAGCAGCTCAGCTGGAGGAGTTGGGGGCTAGGTGCCTTGCTCAAGAGCACCTCATTTGTGATTTTTGAGGACGGGGATTGCATCTCTTTTTTACTTTCCCGTCCTGGATTTTTCACGAGTCAGTCCAAGATTCAAACCAGTGATCTTCCAGCCACAAGCCTGTTTCTTTTAGCAAATCTGAAACTGGGTCATGGTCAGGAAACCCTTCCCCGAATAAGTAACTCTTGTTTCAGTTCTGAAAGGGATTTCTTTTGACGTGTAGAATTTCAGCTGATTACGTTTATCTTTCTTATTATTTGTATTTCAGTCTTATTAAGCCTTGTTAGCATTCGTCATTGTAATCAAGGAGCCAGGTTAGCCACAAGCTAGCAGCTAGATGTACCTATGGTTTCAATCAAGTATGTCGAACCACTTTCAGGGAAAGTGACAGATGATTTTTTTTGCACAAACTCACAATGTGCAAGGGTGAAGAAAAACAATTTAAAATGCTAAAGTGATGTTTAAGTGAGTTAATACATCTGTCACAGCTATTGGGGCCCTCCCTCTATTAAAGTCTCTATTTACATTAGTCATTCAGCTGAGGTTCCTATCCAGAGCGACTCACAATAAGGGGTAGGGGTTCAGTGTCTTGCTCAAGGACACTTCAACAGGACAGATGGTTGTTGATGGACACACACTGGCTGCTGGGGAGACTGAACCTATGATGTTTCAAGTACAGGGTGGTCTCTGTAACCACTGGGCCACCTTGTTGCACAATCTCAACAGTGAAGCACATAGTTTCCCCCCCCCCCGACCAGTGACTCTACCTCACGAACCAAGCGATGCAGTGAAACCTGAGCTTCACCAAATACTCCTCAAGGCTACAGCCTCTGTGTCTGTTGTCCTGGTAATGAGAGCAGAGTATAGAGTAACACATAATTCCTGCTGGACGTCTGAAACTGAAGTCTGTGTTTGTTATTCTGGCGAAGTCAGGTAGCAATGTCTCCCTTCTCTCGCTCTCTGTTTATTTGACAGAGCAGCCAGGACACTTCCAGGTTTCCTAAAAGTATTTCAGTGTTAAATGAACATTTGCCCCATTCTGAGCCAGCGGACTACGATGGCGATAGAGTTCACCACGCCTCGCCTGAATTAGCTTGTACCCGCCACCGCTCACTGCTAGCTACGCTACTGTCCGGGAGTTCTCATGTGTCTGTTGCGGTGAAAACTTGAATCTTTGCGCTACGTAAATAAAGTTTGTCGATGGTTTACTTTCCAAGACGACTCATGTTTCGCCTAATCTAAACAACTTTCTGGTCAGGTTGGTTGAGAACGCGATCCGGTAGCAGGCCGCTCGTCGACGTTGGGACGAGGTCAGGGCTATCGACCAGTCGCCAAACATGAATATCAGGGTGCGTGTGTTCCCAGATGAACCTTCTTCTCCCACACACTGCTAACCCTCCCTCCACCATTCCCTTCCTGCCTTAGTCATTCCTTCCCTCATTTCCTCCATCACGCCTACTATAACTGCTTGCTGGATGGATACTTAATTTAGGCTTATATTGGCTGGGGAACGTCCATTCATTTGTAAAACAGACACCTCCAACAAAACTGTGATGATAAAAGATTCTTTGGCTCTGTGTTGTGCATAATCCATTATTTCCACAAGACAGTTCATTCATTATGGGGGATAAAAGCTTCTACGTGCTTCTTTGTACCAAAAATAGTCTATTAGCATTGCTAGCATTTCTCATTCAAATAAATGGGTAGCTGGTTAGCTTCCTGGTTCAGTGGGAAATCATCAACCCGAAATTGCTCCCTGTCCCCCCCACCCCTGTTACTTCAAACCTCCCTTCGTCCTCCCCCTCCTCTCTCTCCACCTCACCCCTTTCAAACCCTCTGATCTTCACTGTAGGAAACTAGACAGAGAAGAGGAAACAAAAAGGACTAACAGAGCTTGTTTCCTCCCGCTTCCCTGGTCTTATCTCCCCTTTCTAGCTCTACCTCGCCATTTTCACATACTCTGCTGTAGAAAACTCGACAGGGCATCAGACCAGAGGAGGCAAAAAAGGACTGGGAACAAGACAAGACAGACAAGCAGAACCACTATTCCTTTACTTTCATTCATTCTTTTCCTTTCTGCTCCAGTTCAAATGAAAAGCCTCAAATGAATGAATGTTCTACACGCCGTTAAAACCAATCAGCATCTTTATTTACAGTCGTTGCCATGCAACCCAAAATCAAAATGGAGGACCACACAGATCGACAGAAGTGAGTGGCCCATTCAGCCTGTCAATCATCTATAGTTTAATGAAGAGAGGAGTGTAAAGTGATGATCTGTACACACACACACACAGAGCCATTACCTTGTGAAGCTGCTGTTGTCAAAGAATATCTTCATAATATGAGAAAAGAGTATTGTCATTATCAAGGCTTTTCTTTTATGAACAGGGCAGCATGTTTTCATGTTACATTGCTTCATAGACCTTTAAATTAGTAATTTGCAAGTTTCTCATTATATTTTATTTTGGCAACATAGGGCTGAATTGTCAATCAGACAGTGTGGCCAGTACTCTTTATCCTTGGACTTTCTGTTAATGAAATTTGAAGTTTGTCTGTTCAGCCATCGCTTCTTCCTCTATTTATTCCCAATAAACTGCTGTTGCTGTTGTAAAATGCATCACTTCCTGTGTTCTAGAGAGTTTTTCCCAGGAAAGTCCTTCCTAAGACTGGGCGTTTAGACCAGCAGATGTAAAAACTTAAAAAGAAGAAAATAGGGTGGATTATTACTCTTACATGCATTCTGGTGGGCGGTTTTGTCCAAGGCACTTTCCAGCACCATGATTGAATAGATTATTAGCATGGGAGGCCACAGTGGGACTCAAACTCCTAACCTTAGAGCCTTTCTTACCTACCAGATACAGGACCAGAGTGTGAGCACAGGACACGCTGAAAACTTTGGTCTAGTCCAAGAACAAGGTGCTGGACATAGAGCAGATGGTTCATGTATATACTGTATTAATGTGGCAAATGATTTTCTCTTCTTCAAGCAGGAGGAGAGAGAAGATTGATGAGGAGAAGATGAGGGACAGAGAGAGAATGATGATATCTCTTAAAATGTCAGGGTGTGCCTCCATTTGTCCTTCCACAGTCGCCAGCAGAGTCAACATAGAGTTTATGACACACACACACATACACACACACACACACACAGACACACACACACACACACACACATACACGTACACACACAGACACACACACATCGCACTTATCTACACACTTTTCCTAATCGTTAAATTGTTTATGTTGAATCTTGGCCTTGGTTCATACCTTCCTGCCTAAGAGTCTGTCTGTGTGTGTGTGTGTGTGTGTGTGTGTGTGTGTGTGTGTGTGTGTGTGTGTGTGTGTGTGTGTGTGTGTGTGTGTGTCTGTGTGTGTGTGTCTGTGCATCTAGAAACTCTTAGAGTCCTTAAGTCTGCCTCTAACCTATAGACCTATAGGAAAATTAATAAGGTGACTTTGAGTAATATATATTTCATATTTGATCATTTATCTTTGAAAGGCTTTGATACTTTTCCAACAAGGCATCAACTTTGCTTTCTATATGAGGTTTTTCCGACTCTCTCTCTCAAGCCTCAGCGTTTTTGAACACAAGATGAATGAGCTTAATGCTAGGGGTCTCTCTGCACGGCTAAATGCTCTACATCACAGTTAAAGAGAATCCCTTTTAACCTCGACATACACAATTGCAGACATTTAATACATCAAGTTTCAGGATTTGGAAAATAATTTAAATCATCAAAACTGCTTCGAACAGACAGCTAAAATAATACAGCCAGCTGAGCGGGTATTTTCCTGGTCAGGTCACATTCAACCTGAATTTAGCCTGGCAATCCTACTGATATCAGGAGCCTCTTTCAAGAGAGACCCGGGCAACACAGTACAGCCATGATAAACAAAGAAAACCGCCAAAGCCCTTGTGTGTCGACCAGCGTGCCCACCACCCTGCCGAAGTGCCCTTGAGCAAGACACTGAATCCCTACCAGCTCCGTAGCTCCGTAGCTGTACACCTTCCACATGGGGACCAATGAAGTACCACTTTTTTTCCCCACAGTGAATTAGAATGAGTGCAATAGTAGAATAAACTCATCCTGGTATACATTTTGCAAGACCAGTGTCTTAAAATGCAAATACCAATGAAGGATGAAAGAAATGTTTCCCTACCATGAAAGGATTATATGGAGGAGACACAAGAACCAGATGGTCGCTTGACATTGAAATAGTGCAGTGGAAAGTAAGGATGTGGAGGTGTATGCGTTTATCTGTAACTCTGACAAAACATGTTAAAATTCCCAACTCGTGCAAAAAAGTTTTATTCTGTGAGTAAAGTTTTTTTTTTCATTATCCAGTTTCTCCTATTTAACCATGACGAAACCTTAGAATAACCTTACTTGCCTGAATGCGACCATATAGCTAAAACCTTTTCACAAGACAAACACTTGAAGGAGGTGCAGGAAATATACAGTAAATAAAAAAGGGATAGCGAATGACGCAGAGAAGATATGACCAAGGCTCTGTGCCAGATTCAAGCCATCGACGTCAAGAGTGTGTGATGCATACCTTAGCCTGCTGAGCCACAAGGACAATAAATCCACATGCACTTCAGTATGACAGAAGATGCAATCTGAACCCTTTTCTATTTTATGAATGTATGCTCTGTCCCTGTGTCTTCTCTCAGATATATGAGTTTAATACAAGGCTCCACTGTGGCTTCGTGTGGCCGTACGCTCAAAATCACAGCAAAGAGGAATCGCTCACAGTTCAGCTATTCAGAGACGGCAGTCCCAGTTACATCGCTTCTCAATGAAGCTTTACACTCAGAGTTAAAGGAAAAATCCTTAAAACGTGATTTCTATTTCAATGATCTAATCATCAACAGTGAAGGCCATGTTTTGGTGTCAGTCCATCAGCTTCAAAGAGCAAACTCTTCTTTCTAGACTCACCATTTTGCACCAAAGTTCAACAATCATACAGGGAGAAATCCATCGTAGAAGAAGAGATACCAATTTCAGAATGCAATGCAGCCACAAGGCATAATGCGTTTCAAGTAAGGGGTGCGATGCTGGAAACTCTTGCCCTCTTGCATTTACTATCGCCATCGCTATTGCGCTCTCCACCTACACATAAAACCCAGCTAAACACAACAAGTTCATGCTCCTTCTGTGGGGGTTGTCGAAGACACTCTGGGAAGTGTAGGAAATCACTGACTGAAGTAGAAGTAGACAGGACAGGTTGAGGGAAAGTGGGTATGTGATCATGATACAGTTTAGTATCCAATGGTCCTTGAAACTTGAAACTTCCTCATGCACAATCCTCAGTGGACTCAAGGCTCAAAAACTCTTCTATAAGCTGCCTTCCTTCCTTCCTGCCTTCCATGACTGAAGTGAATTTAATAATTGAGATTAATAGAGGATAATACTGTAGCTTTCACTTGGATGCACCTGGTCAGTCTGTTCCATAGAGGGATGGCAGGGTGTCTTAATGTTTAGTACACCACATTATTTTTTGAGAAAATGTCCACAATTCCAGTGCTGTTTTCATTTTAAACATAACATTAATCTCAAGAGCGTATACTCCCAGCAGCCCTCTCGGTTACATGGCTTGGCAACGCTGACTTATGTTTGTTTTGCAGCTCAGTACTCACATATGACTTCTACTTGAGAAGTTTTGCAAAATTCCAGTTCTGTTTTTAGGGAAACATCAATCTCAAGAATGCACATTCACATTGGCCTTCTCAGTTACATGTCTTGGCAATGCTACCTTTTGTGTACATTATAGAATATCCTAAAAATGTCAAAACAACATCACTGGTTTCAAGGAAATTTTCTTGAAACTAGTAAAATTGTGTACCGGTGCTGTAATAATACAAATAAGGTTTTAGAAACATGAAAGAAAGAATTTAATGTTGAAGAACCAATTAAGCAATTGTAGTTACAACCAGCACAGTTTTTACCCTGCTTCTACAGCCTGCAGCTGCCCAGTACAACCACAGTCTTCTACTGTTGGCCACTGAACATCTGTAATGGAGCAGGTCAGGGTTCAGTGCCTTGCTCAAGGGCACCTCAGTAAATTTTCACTTTCCCCAACAATATTTTCCTTCCCGGAAACAAGCCCACCTCTTGGCTATAACGTTATGTACAAGGCCGAAGTCACACTGAGCCTTAAAACGAGGATAAGCATTTACAGGTGTTTGTTTGGCTTTTCTTATTAATTTTTCAACATCTGCAACACATTAGCATGACATACACACACATTCAAGCATGTGCGCACACACACACACACACACACATACAGACAGCCATCTATGCTTTTACTAATATCACTCCATCAAACACACACATGCACACACACACACACACACACAGTTTGTATATTTACAATATCTCTCCATCTCCAGCACAATACCATTCCATTATTTTCCCCAAACTAAACAAGTCTTCCTTCAGCCCAGTTTGCTGATTCATATGTAGATACTGTAAATACTCTATCTATCGTCTGATTGGTCCGTGGAGGGCTCCTCTTAGATGTCCTACCAATGTGATTGGTCAGAATCTCTGGACTCCGTTCTGCAGCAAGCACCCCTGCACTTTGATGGTTTGGTTATTAAAGAAAACAAACTGAGATCAAACTGTGTTGAAAATGTGAATGAACTTGACAAACAAATACCAAACTGACCTACTTTGACCTTTGACCTGAAGCTGGGTACAAAAGTATAGATAGCAGGCCTGACTCTTAAGAAAACGTTGTCCCTATGACTTCTCCCTCCAACTAAAACCCACAAATCATCTTCAGCAGATGCCAGCCTGCTATGGCCTGAGAAGCTGCAGCTCATAGCAAAATCAAAAATGATGCAATAACAGTTCAACATGAGTGAGGCATTTTTGTGTCTTGGCTGGGTAAGACAGTTATTTACTCCAGCTGATGCACTTTGTCATTCTGTTTCTCTCTCTCTCATCGTGATGTCCAAATGCTGTCATGAAATAATCTTTAAACCTGCACCAGGCAACTTTGCACACTGCAGCTCCAAATGTTAGTGAGAATTCAACTTGAACTGAAAAAAGTGAAATCATGTAATGTGACGTCAGTAAACTGCACACAGCATGCTCATGTTTACCAGCAGGCCGGTCTGCTCTTCACTAAAGGATACTACACGCTTTAGCAAATAGAAAACTTCCCAAATTAGAAATCTACAGACGATTCATGGCAAGCGAACTGCAACGTCTTTGCCTGTACAACTAAAGATGATCTGTGTGCTCCATAGGATGATTTCAGTTAAGACCTAGTGAGTAAGCATCTTTTGTTTACAAGCATCTTGTCCTAGCAGGCCTTACCTCAACTAACCTACTACCAATCTGGTCATATAGGAGGAGATCCACCAGAAACAGTCCACAATCTGCTTTATGCTAGAAGGTACAACTCAACTCATGATGATGAGAAATGATGAATCGTGACCTTAGTGACTTCTGACCGGACAAGCCGCAGCCTGTATCAGTAGACTGATAAATAACCTTCTCATCGCCAAAACAAAACTATCTGTCATGAAACTCCAACAGAATCATAAATCATGCACTTTCAGTTTGACAAAAACTACATGAGCAGGGGAGCTGTGGCCACTCTCATAGCAACGTTATAAATTATAGTGTAATAGCCATAGATTACGTATGACGGGGGGGCTGTGACCCACATCGGGGAAGAAGATAAATCACACGCTAATAGATAATCGTGACCACAGAGCCTGAGAGGATGAACTCAAGAGATGCATTTAGGAGCATCTCAGAAACAATAACCGCTTTTAGACTGATTTATCACAACAGGGTCACTGCAGCCACGCAGGCTGAACTGTAATGTTGTCAAAACGGCATACTGAAGGACCTCTGGCCCAACTAATAAGCTGCATACAAACATACAGATAGATTTGAAGTGTAAAGCACCGCACAGTAGCAGTATAATAGCTGCTGACAACAGCGGATACGGAGTCAGACATGGAAATGAAATTCAAGCCATGCAGTTAGAATAGTGGACCTGGAATAAAGTTGTGTATGACTTGCCAAGTAAAAACAGATCCTGTTTTGTGACATGAAGCCATCTCCCTTTGTGCCATAAAGCAATACAGCAGATATCCTATGAAATCCGACCCAGTGGAACAAAATGTAAAATGCAGTGTAGACGCCAGTAAAGGCTGCCAGTCTTCTGGTGTTTGTTCACAGGATTTATACTAATGTCTAGAAATGAATGTTGCAATGATTTATTGATATTTTAAAGTTACATGTAGCACCTTAAAATGATCTAACCTTTGGAGATAATTCATCTGTAGAGTAATCTGCTTCTGCTGTATCTTGGTTTGGCCTCCAGAGCAACTGTTCAGAATATTTCTTTTTTCTTTCCAGCCATCAGAAAAGTGCAAACAGTCATCTGGCAAGCAGTGCTTTGAAAGTGTAGAGTTTTGTGTTCCAATATTTCTTTTCACTTCTATCTGCAACTTTTGAGAAAGAATAAGCTGCAGTGGCCGTTGCAGTGCTAGTGGAGGGTAGCTGCACGTTTGATGCAGGATGAGTTGCTTCTTTTATGCTGCCACTGTATGTTTAACCCAAGGACAGAGTGACTCAAATACTTTACCTTAGATAGCATCACATATATTGCGTGCTGTGTGCTTTAGATGGCAGGCAAAACCTTTTTTCCTAAATGGGAAAGAGATTGCCTCTTGGATACATACAAGGAAGGGAGGAGAGGAAGGGAGAGAAGAGGAATGTTGCAGAGACGAGACGAGGAGGAGATGAAGAGCTGAATCGGGACAGTGGTTTTCAATCAAGGACCATGATGACTGAAGAGTATACAGGTTTTCATTTCATTCAGCTGGTGTAATGTTTGGTTGGAATGAAAACCTGCAGACTCATGCATGTTTTGAAAACCACAGGATTAGGAGAGCCAGTTAGTTAGGAGTTGGAAAGGTCAGACAACATATGTTCATAATATATAATATGTATTTTTAAGTGTTATGTAAAGAAAAGTTGTTTTTCTGTTCCACTTTATTAGGCTTTGTGCTATTAGGAGAGAACAATGGAGAGGTTTTCGGGTCTTTCAACAGCCCTCAAACAACTTTTGAATATAAACCTCACTGCACTGCCACAGCTCTATCAGGCTTGTCTTCATTAGTGGGAACGTCGCTGTGGGGTGTGTGTGTGAACAGGGCATTTTTATCATTACGGGGTCCTCAGAGGATCTCTCTCTTGCCACAGGCCACATTGCAACGTTCCACCCATTTTTTCTTTCTTTTGTCAAGTTGCTGTGTGGAGGAATGGCAGAGAGGTTGATGAACCCTCTTCTCTTATATTCTCTCTCCTATTCCTCCCTCTAATGCCTGCTCATACTCTGACATCACTGCAGTAAACTCAGATGGCCGGTTGTAGCCATCCTGTTTTCTAACGAGCGACTTGATTGATGTGTCGCTCTATTCTGACCGATTGTAGGCGGTGTGAGAGGATCCGATTGGAGCTTTGTAGTGGATTGCAGCTTTCAACAGGAAGATCATGTATTTTTTGCAGCTTTGGTATTACTTTTCATGATGTTACATTGTTTTGATGAGTTATAACATAGCTAGCTGGAAGGTGCTAATTAGGTAGCATTAGTTGAAAATAAACAGAAATGACATCAGGGCTTACAGGGAGCTTATTGATGGATACAAGAACCATTTGAAAGCAGTCTCATTGCCAAAGGTTGCAACTAAGTATTAGAAAAGGCTTCCAGTAATCATGGCCACGGCCACCTTTCAATTTTGAAGCTGTAAAATATTTTTTGGATATTTGTCTTCATATTGTTTGATCATGTGCCATTAAATAAAACGCATGAAGACCGAAAGTTGTTCAATTTCTAATCATTTCAGACGATCATTGTATTTCATTCCCTGTCTGTTGCGTGCATTCTCTTCTCTCTCCCTCAAGATAGAAAAGAGACTGTGTGTGTGTGTGTGTGTGT